>MU853401.1:2670404-2699827 GCA_033297235.1 Trichocladium antarcticum
GAAGGGGGGGAAGAGGGTGGGGGAGGTGAAGTCGGGGGTTGGCATCTTGGTTGGTGTCTTGGGTGCCTGTGCAGGTTTGGGATGGGGGTGGATGGATGGGATGATGGGGGAGGTGAGTTTGGTTGCGGTGGTTGGTTGCAAGAGGCGGGTCAACGGGTCCGGGGAAACCCCACCTCGGAGCTTGGCAGCGGGGCGTGAGCGGCCAGGGGTACTGTACCATGGGCCATGTGGGTTGGATTTCTATTCAAGAACACGCGGCGCAGACTGCACTTCCTCCCCCTCCTCGCTCCTGATAAACTCGTACATGATGTCCGTCCGCATGGTGTACTTGGTCCCGGCCAGCACGTCGTCCCCCGAGTGCAGCAGCCCCTTGTGCTGGAAGATGAGGACGCGGCCGGCCTTGGCGTTGACGTCGATTTTCCGCTGCCCATTACTGGAAAAGAAGGACGTGGCGCCGCCGACCAGCTCGGCGTCGCGCCCCCCCTCGGCCTTGGAGTCGTTCAGGTACAGATGCAGCGTGAACAGAGTCCTGATCGTCCGCGCGGGATCGCTGGTGTCGGCAAACGACCCGTCACAGTGTGCTACACCCCGTCAGCATCCCATCCGTCTTCCTTCATGACCCCAAGCCCGGCCCCAGAACAGAACACTCACACCTGAAAAACCCCCCCTTCCCATACCGCAAAAACCGCATCCTCTCATTCACCCGCAGGAACCGCCACACCCCCTCCCCCCCTTTCCGCGACTTCCTCCCCACAACCTTCTCCTCCGCCGCCGCCACCAGCGCAAACCGCTCGCGGACCCCCTCCGCGCGCAGACACCGCGCCCACAGCCGATCCACCACGGCCTGACAGTCCCACACAATGCGGTCCGAGTTCCTGTACTCGGGCTCCAGCACCTCAAACCCGCCCCCGACATTCACCAGCGCGGGGCCCCACGCGTCGTCGGCACCGTTCCGCAGCTGCCCGTCCGCGGGCACGCTCGCCTCGGCGAGGCGCAGCAGCGCCGCGCACTCGGCCGGCGACAGCACGTGGTCGAGCACGACCGCGTAGAGGCCGTCGTACTCGGGGATCGGGGTCGTCGTCCAGTCGATCGGGGCCGCGGTGATGGGGCGGGCGTCCGGGGGGTCCGGGCCGGTGAGGAAGGTGGGCGGGAGCGGGACGGCGTTGGAGAGGTAGGCGGTCTTGATGGGGCGGCGCGCGGCGAGCTGCGCGTGGGCGGGGTTTTTGGGGGCGGGGGTGAGGGCGGATCTGAGGGCGGAGAACATTGTTGGTGGTCTTACTGTTGAGTGGGTCGATGCCTTGATGGCTGGGTACTACGGTGCTCGGTGATAACCGTGATTGCAATGGTTGACTGATAATAATATCACGGGAGAGGTGGAACGGGCAAAAGCAGAGGTTGAGTATCTTTGTATTGGCTCGAGAGAAAGCTGAGAAGCATACGTGTAGCGTTCGTCTTATGGTGGCTGTTTCCTGGCAGCCTGGGGCGGAGTCGTCCTCAGCGCTTGGCATCGCTGACGCTAGAGTAAGCCCCCCCAAAGAAATGATTCGAGCATCAAAAGATGAGTCAATCTAGACGACGGTTCATTGTTCGGATCCTAGGGCCGTACGATGCTCATATTGTTGAGCGACGTGTCAGTCAAGACACCAGATATAATTGGTGTGATTGGTAGAGAATGTGGCAGCCTAGAGCTACTCCATTCCTCCGTCACGACATGAATCAAGCAAGGCCGCGGAAACGCGACACAAGGCCAGTCGAATGCCGAGGTATCGCTCTACGCCATGCCGCCCAGGCCTATCGCCTTCTGGCAACCAAACGCGCGCTTCATGCTAACCCACAGCTCGAACGCCTCCAGCTTCACCTCGACCCTCATCAGGCCCAGCCACGCCGCAAACACCCTGATGGCGTTCGGCGGCCAGTACAGCGACCCCCGCCGCCGGATCTCCTCGAGCTGCTCGTGGAACACGGTCCGCATGCAGTACCGCGCCAGGATAAGAAACTGCCTCACCGGCCCCTGCCGCGTCTGCAGATTCTCGTCCAGGCTCCGCGTGAGATCGTTGGTCTTGAGAATCAGCAGGATGATGCGCGGCACCTGGCCCAGCATCTGCACCAGATCCACGAGCAGGCCCTCCTGCAGGGCGCCGCTCATGGTCTTTTGCTCGCTCTCCTCCTTGGGCTTCATGATGGACGAGCTGACGACGCTGAAGTCGCGCCCCGTGATGGCCGACGCAAACAGCGGGAACTTGTCCTCGCCGATGCCGGCCACCTCGCCGACGTACTTCTTCATGCGCTCCATGTCGCCGTCGATGACCGCCAGCCACATCTTGGCGTACGAGCGCCGCAGCGCCTGCGGGATGTCCCGGTACAGGCCGTGGTCGTAGAGGATGATGTCGAAGTTGGCGCCGCGCCGCGCCGCGTTCTTGCGGATCGCGATGTTGCCCCCGTGGGGGTCGCAGTGCAGCGGCGCGTCGTCGCCAAAGATCATCTCGTTGAATATCCGCGCGAGCGTCGCCGCCACCTCGTCCCTGTCGATCCCGTTCGAGTCGAGATACCCGAGGTCGTCGAGCCGGTTTCCTGCCTCGCACGCCATGACGAGGATGCGCTTCTTGGCCCAGATGACGTCCGGGATGACGAGCGGCAGCCCGGGGATGCGCGCAAAGTACGCTTTAGCCCGCTCCGAATTCGTCGCCTCGCATTGGAAGTTGAGCTCGATCGGGAGAGAGATCTCGAGTTCCGACGAGAGCCACTCGAGGTCGTATTCCGGAAAGAAGCGCTTGAGCGTGGAGAAGGTGAAGCTGGTGAGCGACATGTCCAACTTGGACCATTGTTCCAGGCTCGGATGTTGGACCTTGACGGCCACCTTCTGTCCCGTCTCCGCGATTGTGGCCAAATGAACTTGTGCTAGCGACGCCGCACCGATCGGCTCGAGCGAGAATTCAGAGAAGTAGTCCCATAGATCCTCCCCGGTGTCTTTCTTGAACATCTTCTCGATCGACTCCAACGAAGAAACCGGGCATCTGTCTTGTAGCGGTATAAAAGTTGCGGTCCATTCGACGGGAAGGAGGTAGTTCATGGCGCTCTAGTGTCCAGGTCAGCTCCGCATCCCATGTCCGCATTCTCAGAAACCCTACCAGATGCTGCCCGAGCTTGATGAATATCCCACCATTCGTCTCCATAACCTTTAGTGTTCTCAAAGCGCATCGCTTATGGCATGCGTTGAGCACGAGCTCCCTCTCCTCGGCGTCGTCGAGCTTGTCCCGCTGGTTGAGCGTGGTTCGGTAGCTGTCGCAGTCTCAGCATTCGTCCGATCATCGCGGCCATGCGTGGGGTTGCTTACTCATTGACACAGAGCGCAAGCGTCGACGCCACCCTCCCCGACCGCTGGGCTGCTCCATAAACGTCCTTGACATCGTCCCCGAAGGCTAGCAGCATCGCGGCCGCGCCTCCTCCAGTTGTTGCTAGGAGCACCGCCGTCCGCCGCCGCGGTTTCGGTCTCGGGGGGTTGAACGCGGACCCGGATTTGCTGCCATACTGTCTTAGAATCGGGGCTCGGGAGAGGCTCGAGT
The DNA here is from genome assembly GCA_033297235.1 of Trichocladium antarcticum. Lineage (NCBI taxonomy): Eukaryota > Fungi > Ascomycota > Sordariomycetes > Sordariales > Chaetomiaceae > Trichocladium > Trichocladium antarcticum. The sequence continues at coordinate 2,673,968 of MU853401.1, forward strand.
TCGGTCTAGGGAGCTGGTTGCGACAGCGGGCACAGGTCCAGCCTGGACTGAGTCGCTTCACCACGAGGGAAGAAAAGGTTGGTTTTAGCATGGCTGCCAATCAGGGAAGATCATTGGTGCCTGTCCGGTTATGTCATGAAGAGCGCATTGCCCTGTACTGCATGTGAGGTTAAAATTGATCTGCAAGATCTCGGCACGTTCCTGCAAGAAATTTCGAAAGTGCCATTGTCGCATTCGCATCTTTTTAGGACCGCGCCGTAGCGCGTTCGGGTGGTTCCGGGATTCACGCCATTAAACGCTATGCAGGGTTAGGGTTATTACCTGCCAAGCACTCGCAGTACGGAGTAAGTTGGGACGGGTTCGTCCCTCCTCTCCCAAATGGCACAATTGGATGAACAGGCAACTTTCCTGCGTGTTGACCCGAGTCAAGAACTTTCTCTCGGCATACATAAAACCAACGATTCGAGCGTCGGGCTGCGGCAGCCTCAGTTCAGGAAGGCCATTGAGGAGCACACGTTGAAAGGGTGGGCTGCGCGCTCCAACTTTCTGAAAATCGCAGTCAATCGGCATCTCAACGACGTTTTGGCAAGTTTTAATTTCATGCTTTGTTGAATGTCTGCTGCGTTTCGTCTGGTATGACGTGGGCCGTTTTCCGCATAATCGTGCACAGACCATATCTACATAGCTACCCCTGAATGAAGAGAGAAGTAAACAAATGCGACGCTGATTCTATAATTGGGCGGGCGTGTTAGCCACGTTCTTGTTTAAGTTGGGTTTCACATGCGTAATAAGACAGAGAGTGGTTGGTGATACTCGCTATCTCCAAACAACCGTGTTAAAGAACTCAGTCATCATAGTCAAAGCTCTTACACCATGTGCATCCTAATACTATTCTTTCATTCGAGTTTGTCTAATGGCCAACATTGTTATGACCCCTGATATCATAAGCACAGTCGACTTGTCTCTTATGATTCTCTGACAGTTCCAGGCTTAAAGTCACAAACACAGCCAACTGTGACTGTTGAAAGCCGTCTCATGGCGTTTCTCTTTCTGTTGCCACTATTTCTGATGTCCCACAAACCATCGTGGCCACGAGTGAAACACCCTCCAGCCCTTCCCGGTCCCTTCCGCTGTCACTTGCGCCGTTCTGACAATGGCCCCGGGCCTCTCGGCGTTTGTAATTATAACCCTGGGTACTCCTTCACACGAACGAGAAGTTGTTTGGGATTTTAAATTATTGCTAGGGACTTTCTCTTCCACAAATCCTTCCTCTCGCCACAATCGCGTAGCGAGAACGAACACTTCTACGACCACCATCACCACCCAGCCCCAGCTTGTTTTGCTGCATCAGGCTTTATATCCTCCTTTAACTTCTCAACTGGCGTTAGGCTCGCTGGCGAAAAGGTTGAAAAGGTAGAAATTCCACGGCAATAGGACCGACCGCTTACCGCTTCAGCTACCTCTGAGGAATCATCAAGAGTATGGCCCCCACAACCGTCTTTCCCACACTTGCACATTATTTCTCTCGATTAGCAAACAACAGGCTGATACCTTTTACTTTAGCATCTTTGGTTTCCATTCTGCTTCCGAATTTCCGAATTCTGGAAAGCGTTTTCTCCACCATTCGCTCAACTTGGTAAGTCTTCTTTAGGAGGCAAGCGCGACTTGCCTTTCCATGTTTCTGTCTTGCGCCTTCTGTATGGGCTCTTCCCTGTTCTCCATTGTTCCTTCTCTGGAGGTATTGAAAGAACTTCTTGTTGACTTGTTGGATTCCTTCTTCCGTCATCTACTTCTTCTCAGGCTAGGTTACCTTGACTACCTCGCTCTTTCTCCCTCGTCCACCACTCATTTTCAAGATCTAACGTAGTTGTCAGAGTTTCCGATTCTATTGCGTGGCCGCATCACGAAATCTACCCTCGATTCGAGCCCGCTGTCCAACCAACCCAACCCAACTCAGCCTGTTCTATCAGCGCCTGGCATCGTCGTCGGCCGGGAACACAGCCCTACATCCGCGACATCATGGCACCTCCTGACTGTCAAATTGGCGACAATGAGGCAACTCAGGCGAGAGAGAAAGCAGAAAACCAGGCTATTCTCAATGCGATGATGGTAAGTCCATTCGCCATTTTCTTCCTAACCTTGAACCCAACCACAGCTACTGCCACCAGCTGCTAACCGACGCTAGGATGATCTTGGCATGATGCGCCTGGAATCGCTACCGCTAGAAGACCACAATAATCGTCACCATAGCGATCACCACAGCGGCCACGACGGCTATGCGGCCCCCAATCGCGGCACTCGGCCCAACCCTCGTGGACATGAGAGTCATGCCAGGGTGGGACCTTCCGACTTTACCATGGCGACTCCAAACGTTGTTGGACTATGGCAAGGTATGGTAGCCCTTGAGACTGAGAAATAGTCCGATAAATTCTAACAACCCCAGCTGCTTTCGATACTGGTGTCTTTGACGACGAAGAGGCCGCCGCAGTCCAAGGCTTGGATGATCTCGGCGGAGGAAGAGTCTATGCCACCGCTGGCCTCGGCATGTCGCGGAAGGACAAAACCAAGGATGACGTGAGGAAGTTACTGGAACACAACAACAAACTCAGCAACACGAGGTCAGTTTCACCGCGTGGGCTTTTCGACAACACCAGATGTTAACTGTTTAGGTCGAGGCAACCTGTCCAGGTGCCCGGGAAGATGCGTTTGGAGGGCAATCTGAAGAACATATCTGCCCGCAAGCCACCAAATTCACATCAACTGCGTACAAACGGACATCGGTCGACTAGCCAATCTTCAGCACCATCCATTACCTCACGCTCCCCAGCGACCAGCATTGGGACTGCAGCAGGATCGGCAAAGATGCCGCGCTCCCGGCGTCCTCTTCCAGCAAATGAACTGACCGATCCGGCGATGAATACCGAGGTTCAAAAGCTGTTGAAGCAAGATGCTTGTGGGAAGCCAGAGAACACTGTGTTCAAGGTTCCAGTCAATTTCTTGTCCCGGACCATCAACCCTGCGGCACCCGCAATCATCTTCCTCTCCACACCAAACCCTCCAGAACTAGGCGGCTTATTGACCGTTAACATTTACGGCCGCACTTTCTGCGAATGGCCAATTTCCAAGTGGTCTGACTATTCAACAGCTGCGGATCGCTCGTTGATTATCATGTTCACCGAGTCGGGAATGTCTGGTGAATCCTACGGCTACCAGCTGAACTTCAACACCGACCGGGATCTGACGGAGTTTATGACCACCATGCGGTCGCTACAATCAGGGAATTATTCGTCCTCAGCCGCGCCCAATACGATGGTCATACCTGCCGCGAACTCTTCCGTTCGGGTGGCGGATGCACGGGCGCCTGGAAAGATCCAAGGAGAACTTCGATCTACCCACGCCCTCAGCGGCACGGCCGCTGTTGTCTCCACTGCAAGCCACAACCCCTTGTGTGAGATCGCAAGCTACGCAAGCCAGGATAAGATGCCGGCCAAGAAGACCGGCAATCCCGAGAAGGGTGCCACAGTCATCACCAGACAGCCCCCTACAGAAGGTGACTCTCATGAGACTAGCGAAGGGAGTGCCTCATCCTCAACCCTCACCCAGAAGCAGATTCTTGCTACTTGCAGCAGCCTCTTGCACGTCTTTCTCTTCGGGGGACTTGAAGGAAAGACCAAGGAGGAAGTTGGCCAGACAGTCGAAGGGATCAAGGCTGGGGTTCTGGACCATGTTATGCATGACGCCAGATCCCAGGGTCTTAATTCTCAAGGCTTGCAGGAGATCGAGACGTTGATTCTTGGCGTGTTTGAATCCTTGCCCTCGACGGTTCCCAAACAGAAGCGCCGTTTCCAATACTCAATCGAAGAACTGATGTCCATGCGACATGCGGCGGCCAAGCCTCCGGCGTGCCTGGCTAACCTTCCGTCCTCGTACTTGCCGAAGTCGCAGAACAGCGGCCGGAAAACCAGCACCTCGACTCATGAGGCTCAGATTTCGAGGTCTGCAACTGCCATGCAATGGGTTTTGCAAGCGGAATCTTCGAAGCCGGAATCGAGGAGCGGCGCTGCCAAAGCTGATGCTACCAGGGCTGATAAAGCACCTCAGCCAAAGCCTAAGATGGTCCCGAGTGCAGCAGGGTCTGAGGCCTCTCGGGATACAGGGTTGCAAAACTCTCGCTGGGCATCTGGAGGGAACGAGGTAAAGCATGCCAACTACTTCACAGGCCCAGCATACGAGAAGGAATGGCCTATGCGGCGAGGCTACCTCGATGAGCTCATGCACCTGGACCCTCAGGGTCAAGTAACTGCTGGCGCTGAGGTTGTGGTTGACTTTTACTTCCCATCTCACGGCGATGGCAAGGCGTTGGTTGGCTCTAAGGTTGGCAACCTTGGCGCACCCTCTGGGTTTGAGTCACCGCGGCCCGCGTCGACACAGCCAGTTCCGATGCTCCCGCCAGCCCAGCCGTTGGCCGTCCCGACCCCCCATCCGAGCCAGACATCGGCCCAGGTGGTGCAGTCTCCCGCACCTCAGCCACAACTGCGAGGTCTTGGTAGCTCTCGGCACAGCGCCGGAAATGCTCCGAGCAGCGCTGGGCAGTTCAACTTTATCATTCCCAATTCTGGCCGGAGGTAAAGGGCAGACCCGCCGAGTCTCCTTTCGAGCAACGGTGGCCGACCGATCATCTGCGTTGCTATTTGGGCAACATATGCTTTGCCTTCAGTTGCCAGAGATATTTTCAGAATGCAACCGTGGTACATTTCACAGTCATGTTCGGCGTGTTTCGGATACCTGATGGTTATGGTATACCAAGAGGGAGGGCAGTGGCGGCTCATGAGGCATGGTCACATCTCGCCTCTGGGCACGGCTTTTCCGGTTTTTTTCCTTTTCTCTTTGTTTTCGATAGGCTTGCTGGGCTGTGAGTTCTGGAGTTCTGAGGTTCTGGGGTTCTGGAGTTCGACTCATGGGTGTCCCCTTTGGGAGATTTCTGGTACCTGAGATCCGCTGGTTTGCTGGCAGGGATACGTATCGAGCTTTGACACGTCGTGATGGGTATATGATGTACGGGTTAGCAAATTCACCATTTATGTCAACGTGCGGCTCTCTTTTGCGTTTCTCGATTCCGATGGGGTCGAGGTTGGGGGAGTCGGGTGTCGCTCCTCGGCATACTGGTTGGGTAACTGCCCATTCTGTTCACCAGATACGCCATGTTGTCGTAGACAGACAAAAAGGACATGTTAGGCCACACCCCCTATACTTCGCACGACACATACCATCCCACCACCCCACCCCCATCACCATTTCACGACCGACTAACCCCCAACAAAGACCCCAATCCAACCTAGCCCCTCAGCCGTCCACCCACCCCCCATCCTCACGGCTCTCCACAGTGGCGTCGACGTCGGGGATACACAGCCGGGTGATTTCTTCGCCGTTGGGGAGGTCGTTCTCGACGGCCCGCCGGTCGGCGGCTTCGGGCGTTGCGGCGAGCCCGGCGGCGAGGTGGCGCGCGGCGAGGCGCTTGCGTGCGAGGGCCGGCGGCGCGGAGACGAAGATCTTGAGGGCGGCGAGGCGCGAGGTCAGGTGCCAGGGGGGGGTTGTGAGGAGGAGGTCTGGGGGGAGAGGGAAGGAAGAAAAAGGGGGGGGGGGGTTAGTTTGGTTGTTTGGTTGTTTTTTTGTTTGTTTGGGGAAAGGGGGGGGGGGGGGGGTTGAGAAATTGATGGGGGAAAAGGGGTAGGGAGGAAGGGGGCTTACAGTTCCCCTCGAGCACGACGATGCGGTGGGTTCGGTGGACTGCAATGTCGTCGGGCTTGGGGTCCTTGATGGCGTCTGGTGGCAATGTCAGTTTCTCACTCCATCTTTTTACGGGGGGTTAGGCGGAGGGGAGAAAGCCACAACTGGCACAGGGCAGGGCATATCGGCTAGGGTCTCACATACGGTCGAAGGAGGGGGCGAGGATGGTAGGAGTGTCCGCGGTGATGGGCGCGTGTAGTCGTTGGACGAGGTGCAGAAAGGCCGCGCCGTCAAAGGTGAATTCGGCGCCTCTGCTGGCGTGGGCGGTGGCCGGGTCGGGCATGGTGTCGAGATGCGCGCGCGTGTAGTGGTAGCCGTCCATCGGCACAAAGACGGCGATGGGGGGGCTGCCTGGATGCTGGGCAGCATGGCGGGCGTTGAGCGCGGCTGTCAGGCGCTTGGAGAAGGTGGTCTTGCCTGGGAAGGTGAGTGAGCGGACGGAGTGACTTGGGAAGGACTTGGGAAAGGGGCTGTACCGGAGCCGGGAATTCCGCCAATGGCAATTACTGTTGGGCAAGACTTGGGGTTGGCAACGTTATGCGAGTATGGAGCATGCATGGGCACTGACAGAAGCGCGTGTCCTGGGGGGTCTCGAGAAACCCGCTCCATGCCTTGTCGACGAGTTGACTGAGTATCTCATCCATGGCGGCCAGACGGTAGGGTATTGTTTTCGGTTAAAGACGATAGGAAGCAAGACAGTTTTTGCTAAGCTAGCTGCCACGGATTTGGCCCTTCAACAATGTTGCCGGTAGGTACGGGTCGCCGGGTGGATGATAGAAGCGGTGCCGAGAAATGGCCGACGCCGGCGCTGACTCGGCACTGGCACCGGCCAACCCCACCACCGCCGAAAGACTCACTCTTTCCCTCGGAAGTTACGAGCCAACATCTTGACAAGCCAAACCCATTTTTGGTTTATTTTCTGCCTTTGCTAGAGTTCAAGACTGCACCCATACGACTTCACAACCCTCGTCAAAGAAACCCCGATCCTGGTCCCGGTAAAAAATCTCGTCTCCCCCAACATCAAATCAAGGGGCCACTCACGTCAACCTCCAACTCACATCCATCCCGTCCCAAAACTCAAGGCAAAAACCATGGACGACCCGAACTCCCTCCTCCTCCTCTCCCTCTCCGACTCCGACTCGGAACCCGACTCGGCCGCCGCCCCAACCACCCCCGCAGCCACCCGCGCAGACCGCACCGCCCTCTCGGAGCAAGCCTTCCAGGCCCTCAAGCAAACGTACCGGCCCAAGCTCGAAAACGGCGAGGTGAGTACTCCCCCTTTCCCCCACAACCCAAGCTGAACAAAACACCGACAAACTCTGTTTTTTCTTTCTTTTTTGTAGATCCACCGCACAATCACGCTGCCCCTCCCCGTCTCGCCACAGCTGCTGCCGAAGCCAGAGGCGCAAGAGCTGCTGCACGCCGCAGAGGAGCTGTATTTTTTCCGGCGGTATGCGGAGGGGGTGCGGTTCGTGCAGGCGGTGTTTGCGGACGCGGACGCGGGGGCGGGGGCGGGGGCGGGGGAGGAGAGGGTGGACGGGGAGACGAAACGGCTGTTGAGGTACTATGAAGGGAGGTGTAGGGCGCGGTTGGAGGGGCGGGGTGAGGGGGTTGGGGTGGGGAGCTGGGATCAGGTGTGAAGCCAACATCAACATCACGACGAGAACCCGCACGTTCGGTCGAGGAGCAGACGGTGGTTGTGTGTGTGTGCAGTGGAGAAGTCATATTCTCGCCATGATTACCCATCTGGTCTGTCTATCCTTCTACCCCGTCGAGCTCCCAGAGCGGAGTTTCATCCCCCCAATGACACGCAAGCCCCGAACCAAGTCTATGGTGTGTGTGTCCCGCGCCTCGGAGAGACGAGGGGTCTTCTTCGCCGAGTCAAAAGATGGGTATCTCGGGACCCCGCCCCCCCTCCCCACCGAGGCAGGCCATGCGTTGTATACATATACACTGTACAGACAGCGAGAAAAGAAATTGGAAATGAAATCAGACCCCGACGCCGTTGCTCCAGTCGCTGCCACCGCCGCAGCCCGCCAGCTCTATGCCGTTTTGATGACCCCGTTTTCCATGATCCGGCTCGGGAAGGGGGGGAGAAAATACAGGCTGGCCCCCCGCCCGAGATGCAAGAATCAAGTCTTCCTTTGATGACGCCCGCTCCCTTCGTAGTCCGTCGTCCACGTGTCCCCTTCTTTGTTGCTTCGGGTGCGCATGTCGTTGTTGCCTTGTTTGCCGCTGCTGCCGGCGCTTTCATTTCTTCTTCTACGCCGCGACGGCCGCCATCCGGATGTTCCCGGCCTGGGCCTGGATCAGCGACATGCGCTCGCGCTCGCGCTCGCGCTCCTCGGCAAACACGTGGCGGCTCATGGCCAGCACGGCCTCGAAGCCCTCCTTGCCCTTGGCGGCGTTCTCGCGGAAGCGCTTGACGAGGGCGTCCTCGACGCTGTTCTTGATGCGCTGCCACCCGCCGCAGAGGGCCGTGATCTGGGCCTCCTGCGTGAACTGCGTCTGGTGCGCGTTGACCGGCCGGTACACGACCGTCTCCTGCACGTTGATCAGGTTGCTCAGCGTCAGGTTCGCCGACACCATCGTGACCGTCTTGTGCCGCGGGTCGACGTACGACGTCTCGAGCACCTGCGACTCGCTGCAGCCCCCCAGTATGCTCTTGAGCCACTCGGGCGCGCTCTGCTGGCACGTGATGAGCCGCTCCGTCCGCAGGATCCCCGTCTCAGGATCGAGCGTCCGGCTGACCGTGTCGACGGCCGTGACGTGTGTCGACTTGTTGTTCCATGGGCAGTACTTGCGCCAGTTGGCGGTCGACACCTCCTCCCACGAGTAGTTGAATGTTTCGCTGTTGGAGAAGACCTTCATCTTGACTGTCTTCTGGGCCTCGTGCAAAGTGAAGGTGGATGTCGGCCGGTCGCCCGATCTCCGCTAACGGTCGCGTGCCTCGGCGGGAGACACGGAGCAATCTGGCAGAGCGATTGTAGAACAGGTGCTGCGCAAATCGACAATCGGCCTTCGCGTTGTCGGTGTATTACAGAAACCTGGATGAAGTTTCTGGATGGGATAGTGAAAGTGAAAGTGAGCGTGCAGTGTGCGGCACATACAAGAGCAAATAATCCAGCAAATAATTAACCCGGGGGGGGGGCGCTCGGCTGAGTCTTTTTCTATGCCGGATTTTTGGCGATTGGGACGCCCCGAAATCTTATCGGAACGGGGAGTGGCAACCCCTGTTCGTGACCAGCTCGCCTAATTAACCAAAAGCAGCCCTAGCGCGACGCCATGATGAAAAATTCTCGGAGTCCCCAGCCCTGGTCTGGAACGCAACCGGCACAAGGGCCCAATCAGCACCGCCTCGGAACCCAGAAGCTGGAGAAATCGACGAGGGAAGATGTCAGTTTCGCCATCCCCATTGTTTCTTGTTTGGAACCGTGCGTCATCGGAGACCCCGATCACGACTCGCCTGGCATCGCGAAGCGTCAAGATGCTATCAACCCGTCATTCCCTGATCCCAAAAGCCATCATGCCCCCGCCAGACCCTGAAAATCCATCGACGGTTCGTCCGGTAATTGGTGCCGGTGCCGGAGCCGCCACGCTGTCTGGCCGAGTGCTCGGCATCTTTTGGTCCCCACTCCCGAATCCCGGCCTCGGGATCTGTGATGCCTCAAAACACATTTATATTGTTCATTGGTTTATTAATCTGCACTGGGATCCCCTACACTGGTCTGAGATCGACAGCTTCACGCGGGTGACCCTCGCCACTTCGCCTTTTATTTCAGAAAGCTCCTAGAAGTCTTCTCCACGGCTGACGACCTCCTTTACGGTAGGCCGGATGAGGATGGTCTTCAGCGGTTAGCCGGGAACTACTTTACTTGGCCGATGGGCAACTCACATGCTCAAACTGGGCTGTATACGAGCCCTTCTTATCTACCAACGGCGGGTAAGCCTCGATGATACCGTTCGAGACGAGGTTGTTCAACTACGTCGACATCACATCAGCAAATGGCCTGCAAATGGCCTGCAAATGGCCTCACTGCACATCGCACACTGCACACCGCACACCGCCATCACTTACCCCGAGTAGGTACTTGTCCTGTCCAAGGCGGTCGACGTACCGCCTGCAGAACGGCAGGGTGCCAAAGTTCTTGTTGATCACATTCAACAGCGACTTGGCCGACGACAGGCGGAGGTCGACCTTGGCCGCATCGCCGCGCTTGGCGTAGTGCGACACCTCGCCCTCCTCGTGCACGTAGCCGTTGCCCGTGCTCCCAAACGTCTCGACCGCAAACACGTCACCCTCCTCCATCTTGGTTGTGTCGTTGCTCTTGACGATCGGGACGTTCTTGCCGCCGTGGATGCTGTACGGGAGGATGTTGTGCCCGTTGAGGTTGCGGATCGACTTGACCGGGTAGGTCGTGCCGTTGATCTCAACCTCGTAGCTCTCCATGACCTCCTGGATGATGCCGCCGATGTCGCCGACTCTCACGTCGATGCCCGCCTCCTTGATGCCCGCGTTGGTGGCGGCCTTGACGGCCTCGAGGAGCGGATCGTACCGCGGGTTGAAGGCCATGGTGAAGGCGCTGTCGACGATGTGCCCATTCACATGGACGCCAAAGTCGACCTTCATCACGTCGTCCTCCTGCAGGACCATCTTGTTGCCCGCGTTGGGCGTGTAGTGCGCCGCGCAGTGGTTGATGCTCAGGCCGGTCGGGAAGCCCATGCCGGCAATCAGGGCATCGCCCTCCTCGAGGCCCTGGTGGCCCGTCAGGGCGCGGACCGCGTCCTCGATGCCGTTGGCAATGTCGGTCAGCGCCTGGCCGGGCTTGATATTCTTCTGTCCCCACTGGCGGGCCTGGCGGTGAATCTCGGCGGCCTGGCGGAAGTCGTTGAGGGACTCGCTGTTGAGGTTGTCCAGGTGGCGCTTCTCCTCGTTGGTGGTGCGGTAGCGGTTCTCGTTGACATACTCGACCTCCTCGCCCGCGGGGTACTTCTTTTCGGGGAATAGCTGCGAGAGCAGGACGCGAGGCGGGTCCGACTGCTCGGTCGGGTTCTTCTTCTTCTTCTTGGGCTTTCTCTTCTTCTTCTTCTTGGCGGCACCGGAGCCTGCGGCGGGGACAGCCCCTTCGGCGTCGTCATCCGAGTCGTCGTCGCTAGCGTGGTTCGGGTTCCCGCTGATACCGGGCTTGGGCATGGTGCCGGCATCGTCGGCCGCTGCAACCGAAGTCAGCGATCATTACTGGGCGCCGTCCCTGAATCCGGTGTGTTGCACGCACCGCATAGCCTGCTGGGCTCGTCTGAGGGCGCTTGAGCTGCCATTCTGCGAGCTGTGGAAGATGCACGGGAGAATCTGAACTGGAGGGTTGAACCACTAGTCAGCAGGTGCCAGGTCGCTTTGCGGCCAACAGCGGCCCCGCCATCCACTTTTTTTAGCGGGCAGGAAAATCGCGGGGAGCTGTGGCGTGGTTGGGTGCGCCACGGGAACACCGATTGGCGCTCGCGCTCTTGGCGACATCTCCATTTCGTCACTTGACAGTGGGGCCGTCATCGATTCCCACGCAGCCAAGTTCGCGAAGAATAGCAAGCTCCTTCAATCCCCATCCCCGTCACTGCTGTCTCTAGACCATGTGAGCAACACCCGGGATGAGGTATGCCGCTCCGCTATACCCCCGCCGGCGCCGCACTGCACCGCTTCACCGCCGCCGTCCCCGGCGGTCGACGCTTCTTCCATGCGTCCCGCCGTCTCGAGGCCGACGTCCATCCAAACAACAACCACTATGAGACCCTAAACGTGCACCAAGACGCCTCCCCGGCCGAGATCAAAAAGTGCGCTCCCCCCCCCCCCCCCCCCCCCCCCCCCACCCCCCCCCCCCCCCCCCCCCCCCCCCCCCCCCCCCCCCCCCCCCCCCCCCCTACTAACAACCCACCCCCGTTTCGCAGATCCTTCTACCACCTCTCCAAACGCCACCACCCAGACCACAACCCCGCCGACCCGCTCGCGCCCAACAAATTCATGCGCCTCTCCGAAGCCTACGCGGTCCTTGGCCACACCGACAAGCGCGCGCGCTACGACCGCGACGTCCTCCGCCACCACCAGCGCGCGCACGGCCGCCACAACCACGGCCCCAGCCCCAGCAGCAGCTCGGGCTCCTCCTACCACAGCAGCACGGGCCCCGCGGGCGGACGGCCCGCCTCGGGCCTCTCGCGCCGCCGCAGCGCCTTCCAGGGCCCGCCGCCGTCCTTCTTCCGCTCGGGCGGGTGGGGCGCGCACGGCGCGAAGCGCCGCGCCGCGCACGACGAGAGCACGGGCGGGTACGCGGCGGGCGGCTACGGGACGGATTCGCACCCGCATCCGCATCCGCATCCGCATCCGGACCGCCAGCCCCCGGGCCCTCCGCCGCCTCCGGGAAGCGGTGGGAGTGGTGGTGGTGGTGGCGGGCTGGGTCCCGGGCAGGACCCGCTCGGACACCGCGACGATGTGCCGCATTTTGATCGGGCGGCGCACGAGCGTGCGCAGCGGCGGGGGGACGAGCGGCGGGCGCAGAAGATGGCGCGCGAGAAGGGGGTGCGGCTGGAGCCCGAGACGGAGACGACGCCGGGGTTTTTGGGGGTGGCCATGATTTTGGCGGCGGTGGTGTCTGGGCCGTTTGTGATTTCGTGGCTTGCGGGGAATGGCGAGAGGGAGAGGGACAGGGAGAGGCGGGCGCGGTGATGTGGTGTGTTTTGATATCGTCTGTCTGTTGTATATATACCCTTGCACACACAGATCACAAGAGTCATGTCAACCAGTCCGGCATGCACCCGTGGGGTCTCAGAATTTGTAGTACCACCAAGGCGGGCAAACTGCGCTATGGATATTCCAACATCATCACCACAAAAAGAACGATCGCGGGACGTCGCATAATGTGGCTGCTTCGCATGCTAGTATACAGTGCAACATGTCCTGAACGCGCTCTCTCCAGACCGGTACATCGATGCTGCGTCGTCCCCGCCTACGTGGGCAGAAGACCACGCAGTATCCAACCCATCCCTGCTCCCAGCGAGCACCTTACGACTGGAAGGTGAAGCTGGTGCCGACCTTGTGGGTGGCCTGGTCGAGCTTCTGGGTATCAAACGAGGCACCGACGCCGAGGGTGACGCCCTCGCGGAGGAGAACGTTGTAGGCAACGGCGGCGACACCGCGGTCGTTGATCTTGGTCTGTTGTTTTGTCCACGTGGTCAGCATCACCCCAACAGACGGCCAAACCCAGGGGAGAGAAGGAGCTCACCTTGACGAAGGAGACGGGGTCCAGGCGGTACTTGGCGGCGACCTCGAGGCCGACGGTGTTGCCGGTCTTGGAGTTCCAGGTGGCCTTGGAGCCGGCCTCGACCTGGCTGTTGACCTTGTGGTAGTAGCTGGCGGCGAAGACGCTCAGGTTGTCGGTGGCGGTGATGGCCGAGCTGAAGGTCGAGGCCTGGTAGCCGACGGCGGCGCTGTAGCCGGTGATCTTGGCCTTCTGGACGTCGTAGCCGGCCGAGGCACCGGCGAGGAAGCCCTCGTGGCCGACGATGGCGTCGATGGAGGCGGTGGGGCCCTTGAGCAGGTCGAAGAAGGCACGGCCGTGGAAGTTGGGCTGCTTGAAGTGCAGGTTGAACTTGGCGCCGCGGGCCTGGGTGGCCGGGAGGAAGCTGAAGATACCCTCGGCCTTGAGGCCCTTGGCCAGGTTGTCCGACATCTCGATCTTGGTCTCGAGCGTGTTGGCCGTGTTCCAGGTCTGGGTGAGGGTCAAGCCTGCGCGATGCCACTGCATTAGCCCTTGTGCCCGCTGCGACGAGCCCAGCGCTACCGTCCACTAGACTGGAGCGCCGTAGAGTCGCCATCCTCGGATCCAGCTTAGCTGTATTTGGTATTGGAGCGGCGCCGGTCGCCGGGGCTGGCGAGGGTTCCGCGCCTTGCGCAGGAGGCAGGTGGGTTCACCATTGGGCTTGTCAACGAATTTCCCCTCGATCTGAGACGACGCCGATGGTTAGCGCCGTGGACCGGACCATGCGCGCCGCGCGCCTGGGTGGGGCCTGGAACATACCGCGCCGCTGGTGGCATTGTCGTGGCTGCTCTTGCCAGTGACCTTGAAGGCAACATTGTTGGGGGTGTTGCTCTTGACCTCGATGGTGCCGGCGGACAGGTGGTAGAAGTCCTTGTTGAGGAGCTGGATGCGCAGCGTTAGCGAAACAAGTCGGGCGACTCAACACCAACGAAGCTCTCGAGAAATGCCGCTCTCGGACAAACGAGTCAAGGGACCAGTCCAAGGAAGCTTCCCGGAGCTCCATTGCACGTACATCGTTGGCCGCCTTGGCGATATCCTGGAAGGCGGGGACAGACATGGTGACGGTCGTTGGGTTGAGAGCGGTCGTTGGAGATGGAGCGGTCGGTGAGGGTGGATGCGAGGGAGGTGTTCTGGGGTTTTGTTGGGAAGGAAAGTGTCGGAATTGGCCCGCGATGTTGCGAGAATTTCATTCAGTGCTGTGATTGGCGGCTCGGCAACCATACTATTCAGGTAGTCGCTGTTGGACATTGAATCGAGAGCTGGACCCGCTGCAAATGATCTGTGCCATTGTATTGTGGGGCTCAAATCTTTTTCTCCAGATTGATTTGGGAGGTTCTGATTGGTCAATCGTTGTGGACCGTGTGTGCGATACATATGTACATGTAGTTACATGCCAAACAATCGCTGCGCCAACAAGCTGTGCCTGAGCATGAACCATTTGCGTCTTGCGGTTTGCAAACGCAGCCTCAGGGCCGCCTCAGAGGCCCAGGGCGTAAGGCCAAGGCATGAAATCTTCCGAATTGCCTCACCCTCTTAGCTCATGAACCATGGAGTCGGAACGCCCCGCTCACTCGACGACAAGTCTTGCCAACCTTTCAAATGAGCTGATCTTGCTCATTCTCAGCAACTTCTGCTTGCACTGTCGCCAGGGGCCGCGCGAAACGCCGCACGCCTACCTCCCAGCGACCGGGCAGCAGCGCCATGATCCCTCGTGGTATGCCCTGGATGTCTCGGCCCTGCATTCCATGACCCTGGTCTCCAGGAGATTCCTCCCTCTCGCCCAAGAAACTCTCTACCACGAATTTATCCCGGGCTACGGCGACTCGTGGCACTCGACTGAGTACAACTGGTTCTGGCGCCTTGAGCCCTTCCTACGGACTGTAGCACTGAACCCCGATCGGGCTGCCCTGGTGAGGAGAGTACATATAAACATCAATCTTCTCAATGCCGCCGCCGAGGTCCAGGCCGAGACCCATCTTGCACTGTTGGAGGATATTGCCCAAGCTCGCGGCATTGAGCTCTCCGACTTTGTTGGTCCTTTCCGAGATTTACGCTGGGGCGACCAATATCGGCCTTCGGCAAGTGAAATAGTCGGCATGCTCCTCGCCTGCCTTCCCCATCTCAAAACTCTCAGCTTCTCAGCAGGCGCGCCTTGCTTGCGCGTTCTCGCCTCAGCCTTGAGGGCTATCGGCGTTTCGACCCTTCCAATCGAGACACTGGATATCATCTGTTGCGATGAAACTCTAAGGGGTCGTTTGGACGGTGTTCTTGAGCTGGCTGTCCCTACGATAAGAAGCCTATATATCGACATCTGCGATGGTACTGGGCTAAAGAGTCTGGCCCCTGTGTTTCCAAGTCTCCGAAACCTATGCATCACCAACAGCAGGCTCAGCGGGTCGGATCTCGCATCGTTCCTCTCTCGCTGCGCTAGCCTCGAGACGTTTTCTTACGAGTCTGGCAGGTTCTAGATTCAGTACTACTCCAGGCTATTACCACGACTAACATCCAACAGTTTCGATGGACGGCGACTTGCTATCGTCCGACGCCGTTGCACACCTGATCGGGAATAAGGAAACTCTCCAGACATTGCATCTCGATATTCCTGGGAATACGACATCTACGGCCGAGCTGACAGCTAGCTTGCGCGGCTTCCCCGTCCTTCGCAACTTGCTTCTCAGCTCAAAGTTGCTGTACCACGGTGCGGGTGAACCGGTAGAGGATGGCGATGTCCTCACTCGACTCCTCCCTCCATCCATCATCTCGCTGCAACTGGCAGTAGCCAGCGATGCGGAGGCCGGGGTGCTTCCGCGCCTGGCGAGCGGCCTGTTGCATCTTGCGCAGGCCGCCTCCCGCGGGCAATTCCCCCGCCTAAAACGCGTCAGCTGCGACACAGAACAGCGACTCGACGACGGGTTGGATGTTTTGTTCGCCGCTGCCGGGGTGGACTTTGGATACCACGGTTGGGCATTCCATGATGGCGTGCGTCGGCGCTTCCGGGAGAGCTCCCCGGCGCGCTCGACCACTCCGGTGGACTCGGACGATGAATCCTACTACTTCTAGAGACGACAGGTGACAGCCGCAACTTGTCTCGAGCATCCGCAGCCAGCGAGAAAAGAAATGACGGGCATTTCTAGCGCCTAGAGGAGCTCGTTGAACCGTCTTCCTTCCGACCTGCCCACCAACCAACCGTTGGTTGGCTGGGGTTTTGGGTGCAGCTGGGCCACGGCACAGAACGGGATGCCCGCGGGGACCGTGTTTATCGGGGTCGCGTCGTCGTTGGGGGCGACGCGCGTGTTCGGGCCGTTTAGCTTCCCCGGGTCGAGGGAGCGGGTGCAGGAGGCGACTGTGCTCGAGGCGCTGGCGAGGTTGAGGGACGAGCTGGTTACAAGTGGTGGGGAGAACAGGGCTAAGCTGGGATGATGTTGGCCTTGAGTGGACAGTCCTTTGTGTATTCAATCAAAATCCGGCTAAATAGATTCCCTAACCCCCGATCCAAACGGGCCGCCCAGGCTATATACAGACTCGAACCACTGCTCCCCTATGCATGGGTATACTTCGCCTTGTGGGTCGCGATCGCTCTGTAACTCCCGTCAGCACAACTGTACCGTCAAGTCAACCTCGCACAAGACAGAACCAAACTCACCTGCCACTGGGGTCCGTCTGCTTGGACCACTTGGGGGTCCAGCGCATGACGGTGGAGGCGCACGACGGGGGGAAGTGCTCGTCAAACATGGTGCGGTACCAGTACGCCTCCTTGGTATCCGGGATGTCGGCGCCCCACTCGGGCTTGGGCTTCTTCATCATCTCGTCCGTGACATGCATCTCGGCATGGTCCTTGAGGGCGTCGATCCACCCGTATCCGACGCCGTCCGAGAACTGCTCCTTCTGGCGCCACAGGATGTTGTCGGGCAGGTAGGGCTCGGCGGTCGGGTCGTCCGACGTGTCGAAGGCCTTGCGGATGACGTACTTTTCCATGCGCTCGTCCGTGATCATCTTGGCGGCGGGGTCCATGTTCATGGCAACGTCGAGGAACTCCTTGTCCAGGAAGGGCACGCGGGCCTCCAGACCCCAGGCCGACGTCGACTTGTTGGCGCGGAGGCAGTCGGCCAGATGCAGGTCCTTCACCCGGCGGACGCACTCGCCGTGGAACGCCGCCTTGTCGGGGGCCGCGTGGAAGTACAGGTAGCCGCCAAAGATCTCGTCGCTGCCCTCGCCGCTGAGGACCATCTTGATGCCCATGGCCTTGATCTTGCGCGAGAGCAGGTACATGGGCGTCGAGGCGCGGATGGTGGTGACGTCGTACGTCTCGAGATGGTAGATGACATCCGAGAGCGCGTTGAGGCCATCGTCGATGGTGAAGGTCATGACGTGGTGCTTGGTGCCGAGGAACTTGGCAACCTTCTGGGCCGCCTCGTTGTCGGGCGAGCCCGGCAGGCCGATCGAGAAGGAGTTGAGCTGCGGGAGGAAGGTCATGGTCGACAGCTTGTTGTCGTCGTCAATGCCGACCAGCCCCTCGCCCTTGTCAGGGTCGGCGCCCTGGTCCTCGGCGCTGCCGTTGGCAGCCTCGGCCAGCTTCCTCAGCCTCAGGGTTTCCCGCTGCGCGATAGACGCGACAAGACTCGAGTCCAGGCCGCCGGAGAGCAGAACGCCGTAGGGGACCTCGGCCATGAGGCGTTTCCGGACTGACTTCTCGAACGTCTCGCGCAGCAGCTTCAGGTCGGCCGGTGTCTCGGGAACCTTGTCGCCGTCCCACCATGTTGGCTGGAAGTACCTGGTCCGCTCGCCGGTCGCGCTGTCGTAGATGTGTCCGGGGGGGAAAGACTCGATCTTGTCGCAGACGGGGTGCAGCGACTTGAGCTCCGAGGCAAAGTAGACGGTGCCGGGCTGCTCCGAGGACCAGCCCTGGTAGAGGGTGGTGATGCCGATAGGGTCGCGGGCCGCGATGGTGCGGTCGAGCTTCTTGTCGTACAGGACGAACGAGAACATGCCATCGAGGTGCTTGGGCGCGTCGAGGCCATACTCCATGTACTATGCAGCTGGTTAGCGCCAAGAATCGCCATCCTTCTGTCGTCCCGCACTCACCAGGGGAATGATGACCTCGCAGTCCGAGGCCGTCTTGAAGTGGTACGGGTGCTTCAGGCTCTTCCGGACCAGGCGGTGGTTGTAGATCTCGCCATTGACGGCCAGGACAATGCTCTCATCCGCATTGGTAAGTGGCTGGGCTCCGCTCTCTGTTCTTTTTGTGAGTTTGTTGTTTCCCGCGAGGAATCGTAAGCGGATCGGAACGTACCAACGCCGACGATGCTGAGCCGTTCGTGGCACAGAACTGCAATGCCATGTCAGTGACGGTCCATTTCAGTCTCACACGCGGCGAGAAAGGGGGGGGTGGGGTCTGTAGACGCATACTCGTGTTGTGGCAGGTAACGTTGCCGCCTGTAGCGCGCCGGGGTTAGCTTATCTGTCTATCTTGTGTGACTCCGTGTGGTTGTTCAGGGGCGGGCGGGACAGCATACTCCAATCAGGTCCCCTGTGCCGAATTCTGCGAGACAGCCAGGTCAATTGCGCCGTCCTGTCACGATACGGGGCCAGTTTGGAGGGACATACGCCTTCGAGAGCTTCAGGGCCGTCGGCTTGAACTTGGCCACGTCCGGGTGGCTGTTTGCGAGGTCAGCACGCCGCGTCTGAGATTGTTGTCGCGACTGCGCCGAGGGGCGCGATAGCGGGGCAGCGGATTGCCCCGCCATCAGAGAAAAGCACTGCGCTGCGCAAGACCATTGGCCGAACTTGAGACTAAAGGGCAACTCACTTGTGACAAGCGAAAATGCCACACATCTTGAATGCCGATTCTCTTGCTGGTCTTGGGACGCGGCGGCTCGGTAAGGGATTGGGACCTGGGGGAGGATCGCGGAAGGTTGAGGCGCGCGGGGTGTATTCCCGCAGTCAGCGCAGAGGGCGAGTTGACCCTATATACCTCGACCGGCGCAGAGGACGAAGTTCGTCCCGAAAACGGTGGTTGAAGTAGAGGCAGACGCGGGTGGCCGTTCGCACAACGGGGGTCTTCGGACGGGCGCGCGGGATGAGAAAGTGTGTGGAGGGGAGAGAGAAGAGTCACACGCGTCGGAAAATTGTGTGGTGTCCAAATTCGACCGAGTTCGATACATGCGCTGTCTCGCCCCCCAGACTCGGGCAAAATTTTGACTAAGGGTTCCCGGCCCAGGAACAGGGGCTGCCACTAGGCTAATGACTCGGCCAGGTACCAGGTAACTCTTGTCAATCGAGTTGATCCGCCGACACTTGTTGATTGGCCCTGGGGCGGGTGTTAGTCCCACCATTCTCCATTATCTAAAACAGACTGATAACAGGATCTAGGAGTCCACATGAGGCGTTTTCGAGACGTTACAGGTCTCGGGAGAATGCCGCGCGAGAGTCGCATGCCAATTGATTGTTTGTGAGAGGTTGAAGTTACAGTCCTGCACTGCAACTCAAGGGCTCACTCAGGCATCACAACTCCACGCTGAAGGGTGGGGGCCACGCCAATCGAAAGGCCGAGAACCCCCGCCACGCGCCCAAGAGCCTAGAAAGCAAACTCCCATGTCAACAGCCTTGCAATCTGATGCAGGCCCTGGGTTGGAAATCGTTTGCATTCATTCCCAAAAGAGCCAACTCTGCAGACTCCGCAATGGGTCGAGGGTATGTATTCCGTACCCCAGAACGTTCCTTCTCCTGGCAAACCGCCCCGAGCCCCTAAACCAAACAGTTCGTAGCTCGCCAAGAAAGATCACCCTGATGATTCATTGCCATCTGAACTCCATGCCCCTTTGGCCCCCCCCGCCCCCCCGCCCCCCGCCAGGTATCCCTTAAACTCCGTAATGTGATCGTAGCCGCGTTTCCGTTGTCCAGTCGACATCAAGTGTGGCGTGCGTTGAGCAGCGCGGTGCCTTTTTACGGCGCGGCGTTCTCGCGCACGATCTGCTTGATCCGCCGTTCATATTGCGCCCGGTCTCTCTTGAACATGTTGTAAGCCTCGGCCTGGGCCGGGGACTCCGGGTTGGGGTCGTTGAGGAGGTCCTGGACGCCGAGGAGGATTTGCTTGATGGTGATGGCTGGCTTCCACGCCTCTTCCTCGTTCAGGATAGACAGGCAGACGGTGCCCGAGGGGTAAACGTTGGGGTGGAACAGTGGCGGTGTGAATTTGCCTGGGCGGGAGCCTCAAGTTAGTCGCGTGACTCTGCCGATCGCGATGCGCGCTGAGGGAGGTGGCCGACTTACATTTGGGGGGCTTCGTGGGATATTCTGCAGCAAAGTCGGGTAGTTAGCCACCATAGTCCGTAGCGACGTTTCTGTGCCAAGTAGGGGTGAGGTCCGCTATCCCATACCGTCCGGAAACGTCACGACCAGCTTGAACAGGCCACCATCCCAGATCGTCTTTTCTTTGCCGGGAATCCCACACTCCCAGATCTTGAGATCGAGCACTCCCTGGGCATTCTTCTGAGGCCGTGCATAGAAGCCGAAAGGGTGGTCTTTCCGCCACTGCTTTCTGTATCAAAATGGGCAGGTCAGCGAGGCTGTCGCAAGATAGACGGGCGGCGCTGGGGGGTGGCTTGGCAAAGTTGGCGTACCGTTCCTCCTGCAGTCGATTCTGGCACAGCGACATGGTGATGGCTGTTTTCTGTGATATCAATCGTTCTGGTTTGTTTCGGGGATTGGAACCACGCGGGCGGCGCAGACGACTTGCGCAGGGCGTGGGATGTTGGTCGACGGTGCGAGGTCGTGTGCCGAAACTCGAAATTACTTTCCGACGTGACAAAGTTTGGATCTTGAGGAGATGGATGTGCCCGCGACAACACGGGGTTTGGTCTGGAAGGTAATTACCTGAGCTGGAGCCTAGAACCTGGCACTTCTGCGCACCCCAAACTCGCTGGCGATTGAAATTCTGACGGCCCGCACACCCTGGCAGTTGCTGGTGGGCCTGGACCCATGGGGCAGAAAGTCGCGGGTTAGAGAGGCTGACATCATTCGTCAGGTCAATTGCGGGGTACGCTCGTTCCTCCAACTGAAAGCCTTCTTTCTGTCTGGACATGCTGACATGGTATGATTCCGGATATATGCGCAAGCAGCCGCAGTCCTGTTGAGACTGACAATCAAACAACCATGGGGAAATGCAGGCCTTGAACAAGTGAATTATTACCTGACTCAGAGGACGGCCTCTGCGCCCCGATATCGCCCGGTTACATGCAACTGGGAGCAGATTGACGACTGAATGGATGAGGATAAATTCGAACAAACTATCTTGTCTTGCACATGTAGTTGGCGGTAGGGGGGCCCAATGATATTGAATCTATGCTCCTTGTTTACGGCATGGACAGACATTACGGAACGGTACCTTGTACGCCTAAACCGATCCCCTAACCTAACCCAGTGCAGGGTCCCCCGCAAGAAGGGGTTGAACCGGCCCTCGGCGGTGGGGCAGAGGCCGCACATGTAAATTCCCACTGCCTGTCGTTTGCCCTTCAGGTTTCTGACAAGAAGTGTAACCTCGTTCAGCGGCTTTCCTAACACACTGGCCGTCCTGTTGTACACTCACCTTTCTGTTTTTGCTAGCCGCGCATTAGCTCGTGCAACCCTTTCCCTCGAACTGAAGTGACCCACGTGGGGTATCAGGGTATCACCTCGGTACACAGACCAGACACTCAGACACCCCCACCCTCCTTGCTCCTCAACGGTATTCCGTACACGAGGACCAGAGACCTTTTGAGAGTCTGTCAAGATGGAGCCAAATGCAGGCGACATCGCCACACCCAAGGAGGATGTAGACGTGGCTGCGCCGCCCGCGCCAACCGCGCCAACCGCGCCGGCCGCCAAAATCGAAGAGCCGAAGACGGCGACGGTGGAGGATGTGGGCGACGTGTCCGACCCGGATGAGGATGACCTCGATGACCTCGACGGCAAGTTATACGCGCCATTCGATACACGGCAGCAGCCCTTCCGGACTAACACGTGGTGTAGAGATGCTCGAAGACTTTGCGGCCGTGAAGGTTGATGCGAAAAAGCCAGAGGTCTCGGTAGCCGCTCCCGAACCAGCTGCCGCAAGCATCACCGAAGCCGAGGGACCGGCCTTGTCGGAGGATGACTTTGCCAAGCAGCTCCAGGCCGGCATGGCGGACCTGCTGGGCGAGCTAGATAACTCTGTAGGTGGCAGGGTCCCCCCAAGACAAATGCGCGCATCTAACCTTCCCAAAGCCGGAGATGCAGGCGCAGTTTGAAAGCATCTTCAAAGAGCTGGGCGCTGCTGCATCAACGGGCGCAGAACCAGCCCCAGCCGCGCCGACTCCAGCGCCGCCAGGGCCTGCGGCTGGCCCGCCAGCCGTCTCCGCTGCCGAGGCCACCTTCCAGGAGACCATCCGACGGACCATGGAACGCATGCAGGCTGGAGGAGACCAGGCAACTGCGGCGGCGGCGGCCGAAGGCTCGGACGATTTCATGGCGGAGCTGCTCAAGCAGATGCAGAGTGGCGGCGGGCCCGAGGGCGAGGGCAACGAGGAAGAGTTCTCCAAAATGCTCATGGGGATGATGGACCAGCTCACGAACAAGGAGATTCTCTACGAGCCCATGAAGGAGCTGCATGAGAAGTTCCCCGGGTGGATGGAGAAGAACCGGGACAAGGTGCCGGCGGAGGAGCTGAGCAGATACGAGGCGCAGCAGACGCTGGTCAGGGAGATCGTGCTCAAGTTTGAGGACGCATCGTTCTCAGACTCGAACAAGGCGGACCGCGAGTACATCGTCGATCGGATGCAGAAGGTGAGTGTGCTCGAACCCCCAGTCGGCGATGCCGCCCTAACCCGCGCCAACAGATGCAAGCCTCCGGATCGCCGCCGTCCGACCTCGTGGGGGACATGCCGTCGGCCCAGGATGCGCTCAGCATGCCGGACGAGTCGTGCAATCCGCAATAGCGGCTGCCAGGCTGCGGAAGAAGCAGGTTGTGCCGTTCTGGTTAGGATATCTCTAATTTGTACATGTTTAAGCACTCCATACAGCTGTAATACCGTGATCCGACCTGAACCAACACCCAAACGCCGCGTATGCCTAATCGCCCCCGGAACCCCTACCAATACGTACACACCCTCATCCAGAGGGACGGAAACCACATCACGTCATCTCGACATCCTGCGAGTGACGGGCCGCCTGCCCATCCTGCTGCGAGATGAGATGCAAGAACAGCCCATCGTAGTCGTCGTCGTCGGAAAAGTGCGGCGACCCCGGCAGCCTCCTCCGCCGTTGCGCTTCCCAGTCGTCCTCCTCCAGGCCGGACACCAGCGCATCCATCTCGGCCTCCTCCTCCCGCGCAATGGCATCCGCCATCATGGCATCCACATCCTCACCCCCGCCCCACGACGACGACGACGACGACGACGGCCGCTGCTGCTGCTGCTCCCACGCCGCGCGCCGGAGCTCCTCCTCCTCCGCCTCCAGATCCCGCTCCATCGCCAGATACAGCGCCGCCTCGGCCTCGTTCGCCTGCTGCCGCTCCCGGTTCAGACGCCACCACTCGAGCTTCAGCAGCTGTCACACCCATCCTCTGATCAGCACAGCGACCAATGATACAGAGGGAGAGAAGAGAAGAGACGAAGAAAAAGAAACAACACAAAAGGGGAAAGGGAAGGGGAAAGGGAAAGGGAAGGGAAAAAAAAACACACCTCGTCCTCCCCGCCGCGCATCTCCCATCGCTTCTCCTCCCCGCGCAGCCGCACATTCTGCAGGAACAGGCGCCGTCTGCTCTCCTGCAGGTCCTCGCGCCGCCGGAGCACGGGATTGGGCCGCGTGTTGCGCGTCGCGAAGCGGGATTTGCTGCTGCTTGTGCTATTTGCGCTGTTTGCGCTATTGGAAATGCTGTTGTTGCCGCCGCTGTGGCTGTGGTTGTGGCTGTGGCTGTGGCTGGGGCTGTGGCTGGGGGAGAAGATTGAGGGCTGCCGGGTGATGGGGGACGACTGTGTGTCGCGCTGGCGCGAGTGGTGTCGTTGGAGTGAGGGGAAGGGGGTGCTGTGCGCGCATGGCGGCGGGGACGGGTTGGTGGCGCGGATTGGGGAGGAGGAGAGCGGCGAGGAGATGTTTGGCCGGTGGCGGCTGCTCTGGTGGCCGAAGGAGAAGGCGGGCGGGGTGGTGGGCGTTATGGTGAACATTTTTCGTGTGGTGGTGTCGGTGTCTGGCGATGAGCGACTTGTGGGACCGAGGCGGCTATGTCATGGTTGGCGTGGTGGTGCAAGATGTTCGCCGGGGAAGATAGCTCAAAAGTCAATGTGGGAGACGCGACGCCCCTGCACGCGGCGCGCTACCTAGTGGGGCGCGCGATTACGCTGCCGGGGTGTTAAATGGAAACATTAGATGCACAGACCGCTTTAACAATACCGCGCGACGCGTATCGTAACTTTGAAGGCTCCTAACAGCGGGGCAACAGACAGGCCGAGGAGACCCTAACCCTTACCCTGGACCCAAGTGATCTGCGGCTTGCTCCATATGTACCTGCTGCCCGCCTCTACCACCTTCATCACTGAGCCGCCTCTGGTCTTGGTTTCATCTCACCGGTATGAGCAGATATCAGGAATCTGCCCAACATTTCCAGGAGAAATGGGGCTGCCGCCGGTAGTGAGTGCTCAAGCCTCCAATCATCCGTGTACCCAGCAGGGAGTTGAGGTCGTTGACATGGCGTCAGACACCCGCGTCTTCACGTTTCCTGGCCCCAAAATGGTCGAGTACACCGCGGACCCAGACCAAGAACCAGAATCTAATTCCGCGCCCGAGTGGCCCACACCAATTCCATGCCACGCCACGATTTTCTTCCACCTCGACCCCGAGGCCATCGTCAACCCAGCGAACCCCCTTTGCAACACCCGCGCTCGCCATCAAGCCCGGGGTGAGAACCCGGTCAACCCAGGATATCATCGACGACAGCTCGCCCATCGACGGTGAAGACGAAGTGCCATCTGCATCTCCCGCGGGCCGCAATGCCTTTCCCGAACCGATCGAGTTCGATTCCTCTCTCATTCCACCATCATCTCCAGAACGCTCCAAGGATGGCCGCTCCCCGAAGCGCAGGCGGATATCAATCGCCTCGTCCGAGCCCGAAACGGCGTCGCTCGCAGCTTCATCGGACGATGAAGACGCCGACTCGGGCTCCCTCCCAGACGCCCCTGACGACCACATCCTCGCCTACCACTCCGAAATCGACGACGATGACGACCCCCTGAGATCACCCGCGCAGTCCCCCTCCTCACCCTTTCCCTCCACATCCTTTCCCTCCTCACCCTTGCCCTCCCCAACCCCCCACCTCCCCGACCCCGCCTTCCCACCCTCTTCCGAACCCCCCTCCCCCTCCCCATCAGAAGACGACGCACCCGCCTCCAGCGCCTCCCAAAAGACCACCACCACCTCAAGAAAAGAACGGAACCCCTTCCACCCCGCCCAGCGCTTCAAACCCCCCGACCCGCCGCACCCCAACAACAACAACAGCAGCAACAACCACCTCCACCACCTCCCCCCCAACACCACAGCCTACCACCCCCACCCGCCCGATGACTTCTTCTCCCCCCCCCGGCGCCGCGCCGCCGGCCAATCGGCCTACCTCCCCGGCGGCCTGGCCGCCGAGCTGCGCGACTGGCTGGTGGAAGTCAAGGAGACGGGTGGTGGGGATTCGGTTTTGTCAGCTGCTGCTGCGGGGGTAGGCGTTGGTGGTGGTGGTGGTGGTGGTGGTGGTGCGGGACCGGCAGTTGGTAGT
>MU853401.1:2702892-2747864 GCA_033297235.1 Trichocladium antarcticum
CCCGGCCCTGCTCAGCTCTCGGCAATATAGCCTATATAGCCGTACTTAGGTCCCAGAGAGAGCGTAACAGGAAGTATACTACTGCATATAGGATATAGGTGAATGTAACGGTAGGGCCGGTAAAAAATGTGCAGAAGGAAAATCCCGCGAGAGCCATTTGCAGTGGAAGAATTTGCACGCCTGTGCAGAGCGCGGTAGGAGAGCGTGGCAGGCTTGGCGAAAAATTGACAGCCAACCATAAATCACTAACAACTATGTACCTTGCAATGTTAGTGTTAACGGCCAAATAAGCAGGCTGTACTACCAAATTGTTAAGAAAAGATCGTTGCACCTGCAAAAAAGACTATCGTGATAACCGCACTTTTTCAAACCTAGCTGTAGTATCATATATAGAGAAGAAGATAGAGATAACCTCGCTCATCTCTCTCTCCTGTGAACAACCATACCCCGCCGCCCGACGAGCGGCTCTGAATTGGCGATGGACACAAACAACGCAGTGAGAAGCCAGCGACACTCGGACGAGTCGGAGGCAGGCTGCGCTGTTGGCTAAGACGTGGGCTTTCCCCCTATCGGCCTCGATTCACCCGAGAGAGCCAGTTTCCGAACTCGACGCAGAGCCGAGACTCATGCTCACAAAGACAACATCATGTCTCGATATGGGCCCGGTAGACCCGGCAGACCCGACCGAGAACTTGGGTACATCAATGATCATCGGATCACGGGAGAGGCTACTAGGCGCGCGGGGTGGGCGGCAAGAACTGTTTCTATTTCCAACCGAATGAGTATACCCGTTGGTCTTCCTAGCCAACCCGTCACCACACACCGCCACCCCCGCACGCCCAGCCCCCGTCGCGACACCCACCACATGGGCGCCCACAGCCCTCATCCGGCGGTACCCCTCGGCACCCAGCACCCCACCAGCCCCAACCACACGCACATGGCCCAGGCGCGCGGGCCGCGCGTCCAGCATCCG
Organism: Trichocladium antarcticum; assembly: GCA_033297235.1. Taxonomy (NCBI): domain Eukaryota; kingdom Fungi; phylum Ascomycota; class Sordariomycetes; order Sordariales; family Chaetomiaceae; genus Trichocladium; species Trichocladium antarcticum. Next base: position 2,703,866 of record MU853401.1, read on the forward strand.
CCGGATCGTCCACACGTTGCCCAGCGCGAGCGGGTGCAGCGGGGCCCCCGGCCCGCACAGGACCAGACACGACGCGAGCGTGTTGGTCGCGGTGATGAAGCTCACGGGAACTGGAGGTGCGGTGCGGTGGAGGCGGCGGCGATGTCCTCGGGCGTGCCGGTTACGGAGACGATGAAGCCCCTGCGGGACGTGGTGGGCTGCTCGTCGAGCGTTGTAGCCCAGGGGCACGCTGTGTTGACCAAGGGTGGGTTGATCTCCAGCGCAGGCGGGGGTGCCCCCATGATGGGCCTGGGTTACTCGGCGTTGTTGTTTCTCTCGCTCTACGAGATATATCCGTCGTCAGCGCCCTCCCTCCAGGCCTCGTGCGATCTCGCCGCGATACATTGGCGGTTGATACAATACAATAACGTAACGCGGTAACGGAGTACAGGCCACAGGGCGCTGCAGCGGGGTATGGGAGGAACTGATAAGCACATAGGATAAGCACTGAGGGGTTCGGCATCTCGGGTTCAGGCCTCCCAGGCCCTGGAGCTCGGAATTGCAGCTTGGTTTTGCTGTCAAAACGCGGCCGTGTGCGTTCCATCTTCCCGGCCGAGTCATCAAAACATGTCGTCGATTGCCTTGTCGGTGTCCTTTCCGATCAACTCCACCATGCCCTGTGCCGTCTGGTGAGCGGGGTGAGTGCACAGATGACGGAGCAGTACGTACGTCCGGCATGATGGGCTTCCCGTCTTCCCCCTTGACATAGCGGAAGGGCATTTCCGTGCTCTCGTGCTCGTTGAACTTGAGCTCGGGGTGGTCTAGGTAGGGGATCTCGTTGACGGGGGCTATGGCATTGTCAATCGTGATTGGTGCTGAGCCGTGGCACGGAACACACTCACTCTTGCCCTGGACCACCAGCCGAGTCACTCTCACTGCCGTATCGGTAGTCATCTGCACCGGCCCGAGACGGCGGCCTTCGAATCCCTTCATGCGCAGCTCAGAGGTCCGGTCTGCCTCTTGTTAGCGTGGGAGATTTGGGAGATTTGGGATAGTGTTCAGCATACCTCTGGGGGGGTCGTCTCCTGCAGCAGTATCAATTAGTAACAATCCAAGCTTCTCTCCGACATGGGAACGCACCGAGGATGCCACCGAACAGAAACACGTCAAACTTGTCGCCGTCCTCGGGGCAGAGGTCGCTTGCGGCAGCTGGATCGAGCAGGCACACCCGGGACTTGTCGCTTGCGTACAGCTCTTCGACTCCTCTGCTCTCGGCTGTGAAGGCAGGAATCTTGCTCAGGGCGTCGGGGGCCTTGAATGCGGCGGGCAGCGATGAGAGGAAGAACTTGGCGCCCATGTCCTGCGACTCGCGGGCGATGGCAAGGTACTCGAGCTCTGACCAGGGCCCAAGTTCCTCGTCGAGGTGCTCGACAATATAGGTTTTGCTGGTGGATGCCATTTTGGGCGGGGATATTTATCTGGGGATTGAGATATGTGCCCTTGAAAGTGATGTGAAAAATGACTGCGGTGCGTGACTGGAGTCTTCCAACTCACATTCACCATAACAGCAACTACGAAGCTCGGGGTGGAAATTAATTTTGGATTCTGGGGCCTGCCCAGCGCCCGTTGCCAAGACCGCTTAGACGGAGCCGGCAGATCGGGGCCCACTCTGCCGAAGCCACCGAAGACCTACTCTCCGCAATCGTCCCGGTCTTGCTGTTTGTTGCCGGCGCCAACAAGCAGGCTCGGTTCTTCCTTTTGTGAACAAAGGGTGAAATTGTCAGGGCACGGGCCAGGGATGATTTCCCCTTCTCCAACGGAGGCAACTGCCTGTCTATTGAACCCCCCTTCCGGCAGTGCGGCGGGATCAAACCGTGTTAGTCAGATACAGATCCTGCACACTGTGAAACACCATCAAGGGCTGCGCTCGAGGCAATCCACCTTGCCAAAACCCGCCGATTAGTGAATCAATACACGGTAGCCTGTCAGAAACCCATTGCTAGCATCATATCATCTCCGACGGCTCTCTTTGCAACACCACCCATCGTTACGACCAAGCAGCTCCCTGGCAACTTGCACAGTGTCAATATCTCTGCCTTATCCCAGTTTGGCCAAGCCGCAAGACGCCAAGCGGCAGCGTCGTCAGTTCGCCAGCCCGCAGTCCATCCCTCCTCCGCTCAAAGACAGATCTCTCAACTGCAGCCGTTTTTTTTTTTTGGAATTTTGGAATTTGCTGTTCCTTTTCGCCCAATGACCGCGGTTGGCACCATCAGGTAGCCAGCAACTGCCGTCGCTCTTTTGGCCCAATTCATCTCGCCGTCGGGTCGTCCTCGACCCGCGCAACAAGGGCAATCATGGCAATCTGGATGCGCCTGCCGACCCTCATCGCCGCCCTCGCCTTGGCTTGGGCGGCGACACTAGCCGCCGCCGACAAGGCTGCCGGCGATTATTTCGTTCATTCGCTTCCCGGCGCTCCCGAGGGGCCTCTGGTGAAGATGCACGCTGGGTACGCGCTCTCTCCGAGACCAGGCCCCGGTTGCGAACGAGACTGACGTGGTGTTGTGGTTCTCAGACACATCGAGGTCACCCCCGAACACAACGGCAATATGTTCTTCTGGCACTTCCAGAACAAGCACATCGCGAATAAGCAGCGGACCGTCATCTGGCTGAACGGCGGGCCCGGCTGCAGCTCCGAGGATGGCGCCCTGATGGAGATCGGCCCCTATCGAGTGAAGGACCAAGACACCCTGACCTACAACGAGGGCGCATGGAACGAGTTCGCCAATGTCTTGTTTGTCGACAACCCCGTCGGCACCGGCTACAGCTATGTCGATACCAACGCCTACCTGACTGAGCTAGACGAGATGGCCGACCAGTTTGTCATCTTCTTGGAGAAGTGGTACGCTCTGTTCCCCGAGTATGCCCACGACGATGTGAGTTCCGCTTGCCCGTTCTCTTGCCCTCTTGCACCGCCTGACCTGTGGCCCGCAGCTCTACATCGCCGGAGAGTCGTACGCTGGCCAGCATATCCCCTACATCGCGAAGCACATCTTGGAGCGGAACAAGCGGTCGGACACGAAACACAAGTGGAATTTAATGGGCCTCCTGATCGGCAACGGCTGGATCTCCCCCCCCGAGCAGTACGACGCCTACCTCCATTTCGCATACGAGAAGGGCATAGTGCAGAAGGGAAGCGATATCGCCAGCAAGCTCGAGGTCCAGCAGCGCATCTGCCAGAAGGAGCTCGCTGTCGGCACCAGCGCCGTCGACAACCCCAACTGTGAAAGGATTCTCCAGGATATCCTGGGCATGACGGCTACAGCGGGCAAGAACAACCAGCGCGAGTGCGTCAACATGTACGACGTGCGCCTCAAGGACACGTACCCATCCTGCGGCATGAACTGGCCCCCCGATCTGGCGGCCGTCACCCCCTACCTCCGCCGCAAGGAGGTCACGGCAGCGCTCAACGTCAACCCGAACAAGGTCACCGGCTGGGTCGAGTGCAACGGCGGCGTCAGCAGCGCCTTCCGGCCGGTCAAGTCCAGACCGTCGATCGACCTCCTCCCCGACCTCCTCACCGAGGTCCCCATCATGCTCTTCTCGGGCTCCGAAGACCTCATCTGCAACCACCTCGGCACCGAGGCCCTCATCGGCAACATGGCCTGGAACGGCGGCCGCGGCTTCGAGCTCTCCCCGGGCACCTGGGCGCCGCGCCGCGACTGGACCTTCGAGGGCGAGGCCGCCGGCTTCTGGCAGGCCGCGCGCAACCTGACGTACGTCCTCTTCTACAACAGCAGCCACATGGTGCCCTTCGACTACCCGCGCCGCACCCGCGACATGCTCGACCGCTTCATGGGCGTCGACATCAGCTCCATCGGCGGCAAGCCCTCGGACAGCCGCCTCGACGGCGAGCGCGGGCCCGAGACCACCGTCGGCGGCGCCGCCGGCAACGGCACCGCCGACCAGAACGCCGAGAAGGAGAAGCTCGACGCCGCCAAGTGGCACGCCTACCGCCGCTCCGGCGAGATCGTCCTCGTCATCGTCGCCGTCGCCGCCGCCGCCTGGGGGTACTTTGTCTGGCGCGGCCGCCGGCACCGGCAGGGGCTCGGGTACCAGGGGCTCGCGGGCGGCGAGAACGGGTCCGCCGCCGCCGCCGTTGCGGTGCCGGGGCGCCGCGGGCGCGGGCGCGGGCGCGGCCATGTGCGTGGGATCTCGACTTCGTCGTCGGAGCGGATGGAGAGCTTGCGGCTGCAGCGCGCGCGGGAGAATCGCGATCTGGAGGCGGGGGACTTTGACGAGACGCGCCTGGACGCCCTGCGTGTGCGGTCGCCCGTGGAGGCGCTCGAGATGGATCGGTATAGTGTTGGGGGGGGGAGTGATGAGGAGGGGGAGGTGGTTGTGGCCGGGAAAGAAAGGGGGAAGGCCAGGGCGGATGAGGGGGCATGATCGTGGGTTGGGTACTGGTTAGATTGGTTTACGGGTTCTTGTATTGGCATTGGATGGATGGGTTGTGTACAATATCCCATGCATCTGCAACTCGATGGCGCAGGCGGGTTGGGGGTTGTTCTGTGTGGGTCTTGGTGCAACTGGGAGGCGTGCCGTGATGGGAGTGCAGTTGCATGTTCCATGCACTTCATGTTGATTGTGATGGAAGAGGATACCTTTGCCTCTTATTTTTGGCCCCTAAACTCCATCCCGCGAATCGAGCCTCCAAATAGGAGTCTGACTGCCCTGGTGTCTCATGCCAGCCTCAGATGTCTCGCTCAGTCTGGCATCCAGCTCAGTTCTCGCGCCCTCTAATGAAATAGATGACAACAATGTAGGTCCGTTCTCAGAACTTGGCTGAGAGCACACTTGGTAACTCCCTCATGTCGCACCACGCGAGGACTATCTCGGCGGATCGATGTAACGCATCCGACACGCGCTGTTGGGTATCAAAGGTCGGCTCCCTCAGAACTGGGCAGTGTTGTTCACGATCTTGACTTCCTCGCCGGGTTTCTATTTGACCGGGTTAGCTATCGGCACATTCTGAAGACTGCATGTTGGATGTGGACTTACGAAGGCGGGGAGACCAATATAGGGGCACTGAGGCAATGTTAGCAACTCTCCGGTATGCAATTGTGAGTCCCGCTTACATCAGAGCATCTGAATGCGTCGCCCAGGAAACAGCTGCCGCACGAGCCCGTCTTGCCCTGGACGGTGAAGTCGAGCTCGTTGAGGTCCTCGGACTTGAGCTTCAGCGTGTTCAGGTCGCTGTCGGCCTTGGAACGTCGCGACTTGTCCTCGGCCTCCATCCTCTCCGCTAGGCCGCATGAGCTGTGTTGTGCTGTGTTAGCTACCCGCAATCCGGTTCGTGGTCAGCCCGCAAGAAGACATACCAGTCCTTGCACGCCCGCCTCTTCTTCCCCGGCTGTGGCGCGCACTCGGGCGGCTGCTGGATCGGCCTCCGCATGTCCTCCTCCGTCAACAGGGTATCTTCGTCGATAACATCGTCGTCATCCTCGGCATCCAGATCCAGATCATCACTGAAATCAACGAACCCCACCCCCGCGGGCGCCGCGGCAGCGGCCACAACAACGGGCGGAACCATCCCCACCGCCTCCTTCTTCGCCCCACCCACGTCCACCGTCACACTCCCGACCGCCGGCCCGGCCGAGCTCCGCGCCCCATTCGCCGCACCCGTCTTCTTCTTCCCGAGCCCAAACCGCAACGGCACCACCTCCTCCTCGGCATATTCCGGCTTCACAAACCCCCCGTCGGCGGCCCTCACCAGCCCCGCCAGCACCGCCTCGCGCGCAACCGCCTGCAACCCCTCGGCAGCACCCCCCTCGTCGCTGGCCAGCCTCCCGCCGGGCCGCATGGCCGGCACGAGCCGCGCCCAGAGCGCGCGGTCGCCCAGCATCCGCGACAGCGGCGCGGCGGCATCGGGACCGGGGTCGGCCAGCACGAGCACGAGGTCGTAGGTGGCGGCGGGCAGCGTGACGAGCCCCGCGGCGAGGCGGTCGAGCATCTGCAGGTCGGTGGTGGCGCGCGGGTGGGCGGCGAAGGCGGCGCCGAGGCGGTCCTCGCGCGCGGCGAGCGAGGGCGGCGCGAGCAGGAGGGTCCGTTGCTGCTGCGGCTGTGGCGAGGTGTGGAAGGGTGGTGGTGGGGTATTGAACGCCGGGGACGACGACCCCGCGGGGTCGACGTCGGGGGTTAGGTCGATCATTTTTCCGTGTTGTCGCTGCGCCGGTTTGAGGTGTGTTGGTTTGTTGTGTGGGAACTAATGTTGTGGATGCGAGGGAGGAAGGGTGAAGCGTTTCGAGGTTGGGTTTGTGGTTGTTGCGGACTCGGGGCATAAGATGTTGGAAGAGGGGTGATAAAGTGCTGGCCAAGCCGCTATGATTGCTGATGGCAAGAATTTCCGTGGAGTTGCACAGTCTTACAGCGGAGATAGCGCTGTGGCACTCGCTTGCATTACCAAGCATTGCCACTAACATGAACTAATCGCAGGACCTGTCATGTATTCAAAGATACGATATCGTATGTGCGGTATGAAATATAGATACGGATAGTGCGATTCGGAGTCTGTATTACAGACATGATGTTGCCACGCCTCGAGAGGGCCAATGGTTGTTCCATTGAAATCTTGAACAAGCTTTTGCCCAGATGTTTGTTAAACATGTCCACGCCAACTTATCAATGCTAAGTACAAAAGCTCATCCATCCAGATGGCGAGCAGAAGGAGGACAGGGTCTTGTAGATGCGTATTGCGTGGCGGATATTGTACTGCAGCCGGTATCCGATATCGGGCGCGAATGATCAACCTCAAAGTGAGTCAACTCTTCGCCTTGGGTCGCTCAAACCATTGTCCGCCTGCCTGGATCCAGTAGCTGTTCAAATGGTCTGTAACCTAGTAACGATTCTAGGGAGGGATGGATGGTCCGATCTCTAGTAGTACCTCAACATGTAGTTTTTGGACCCTTGGTTTGGGCAGCTGCGCTCAGCTGCGAGCATCCCATGTTGGCCATCGAGTCACACATCTGGTCGCCTGATGTCAACCGACGAATCCAGCCTTTGGAGGGCTGGGATGAAGCTGGCCTTCTCGTCTCAGCGGCCCAGGTGCAAGCCGAGACTCTCGCAGCGACACGAGCATCCACTCGGCACTCGGAAGCCTAAAGTTACATGCACAAAATTGTGGTCGAACTCAATATCCGGATTGTGTTCTGGACTCTGCCAGAGGCCGACAGAATGTTCCAGCTTCCGGAAGCACCGCCGGAAAGCAGCCGGCCAAAGGCGCTAGCCAGTTCAAGCATGGCGCTGGAGGCATCCTCTACCCCGCATAATGGGTCCTTGGCGTCCGGGAGTCTCGAGACATTAAGTGGAGAACTGATGTCACCCGCATCGAAACACGCGGACCAAACCGTTAACAAGAAGAAAGAGCTTGTCTGAGCTCACAAAGGGCCCGGGACAGAGCAAATGTACATGGCAATACGTGCCAATTGGCAAGGGAAAGGCATGCAAATCCCACCGTAGCTAGACTGGATCGCTGAGTGGACGATCGAGCTCCCGAATTGAAAGCTCTTGTGCAACGAAGATCACGGAATGGGCGGCCCAAGTGACGGGAGCTGTTGAGGGTCAGCCCAGATCCCATACCGCTTACATCGAATCACGCGACTCTCGTCAACGCCTCCTGGAAAGCCCGTCCCCACTGCCCATCGCGCTGCAGCGTCCCGCACTGGGCCCCTTGTTCTTGCCCTTTGGAGATGCTCGCCTGATCATCCCGAGTTATGACTGGTCGGCTTCTGCAGATGCCATTGAGGTGGTCCTTGTCTTTAAAGCCCAGAAGCTCCCATTCTTTTCTCGTAACCGTTTCCCTCAATGCTCAGACACATCAACAACTCGACTGCCCTCAGCAACTCCATCTAGCTGAATCTACCACTAGAGACCAAACAACACCCTCTACATCGAACTTGACTGACTGATTGCCGACTGAGTCAGCTCTGACTTCAAGAACAAAAGAACAAAGTACCCATCCCCTTGAACAGCATCACTCTTACCCCGCCCCAGCCGCGTTTCTCAACACCATCCTTGTACGACGCTGACCTCTACCAAGCACGACAAACAACTCCAACTCAGCCTTCCCCCCCCCTCAACTACCTCCACGCCATCAAAAGTAAGCTCTAGTTCATCATCTCGGCTACCATGACATCATCAGCGACTAACCGGCTGCACTCCTGGCGACAGTGACCCGCTCACACAAGTTCAACGGAAAAGACCACGCCGGTCTGGCGGAGGGCACTGTTCTCCCGCAGGACCAGCTGCCCAAGTTCTTCGGCAAGCACGGCTTCCCCGATGTCGACCCGAAGAAGACCAAGAAGAACGGCGGCGGCAGGGCCAACTGGTACGATATCCATCCCGCGGCTACTATCCCAAACCCGTCGGTTGCTGACTGGCCATGTCAGGGGCAATGTTGGCGACGAAGCAGAAGACGAGGACTTCAACTTCACCAACGCGCGCCGCCGGTCCAACAGCAGCTCCTTTTCCAGCAACCCCGAGCACTTCAAGACCAAGTTCGAGGTCAACGAGCCCGAGCCCGTGTTTGAGGAGAGCATGGGCCCGGAAGAGCAGGAAGCAAGGACGGAGCCGTCGTCGAGCGGGGCGAGTGTCGATGAGAAGCCGCACAAGGATATGTAGGCCTGTGGCGGCCGGAGCTCCATGAGTGAGGGAGTCACCCGCGATATGCGTCGCGGGAATCCATGATCTTGGCGGAGGGCGTTTCTGGCTGGACGATCTAGCGGGGGATGCCCTCTATCTGACTACCACACGCGATTTGGAGGAAATGTGCTCATGCTCGGGATAGCACTTATGACGCGGTCAGCACACCGCCCTGTACACTAGCTCAATCAATCCATGGCAGCACGGAACGTGGTCGATTCTGACGCAGTTTCCCAGCCGCAGAGGCCGAGTGGATATCGTAGCATATCCTGGCTCATCTCCACCCCACAGTCTCGAGAACCCGACGCGCCGGTTTCGAGGTCATGCCCTCGACCTTGATCCGGCCAATCCTCAGCCACGACCCGTCCGGCATGCGCACGACCACCGCGGCGTCCTTGTCCTTGCCTTGCACAAAGTACCTCAGCCGCACCGCGTGGCCTTCCCGGCCCCCTTTTTCTTCTCCTTCTCCTTTTTCTTCTCCTTCTCCTTTTTCTTCTCCTTCTCCTTCTCCTTCTCCTTTCCCTTCTCCCTCCCCCCCTTCTCCCTTCCCTCCCCTCTCAAACCCAACCGCCCTCTCCACCCACGTCACCTCTCCCCCCCCCTGGCCCAGCCCCAGCCCCACCCCCAGCCCCGAGCCACCCATCTCCATCTCCATCTCCATCTCCATCTCCAGCGCCTCGCGGCCGGGCTCCTCCCCGGCGGAGGCCACCGACACGTCCTCCAGGATGGCGCGCTTCTCCCACGCGTAGGTCGTGCGCGTCGTCGCCGTCGTGATGGTCTGCGACCGCCGCAGGCGCGTCCACAGCGGGCCGAGCACGCGCGCGCGCAACGCGATGGCGTGCGCGCTGGCGCTCGCCCAGCGCACTTGCCGGTCCGAGGGCGTGATCTTGGGCGCGTGGCGGAGGTGCGGGGTGGCGGTGGTTGCTGTGGGGTCTGCGGGGGGCGGTGGTGGTTGTGGGGTTGGTTTTGGGTTGGTGCTGGGTTGGGGTTGAGGGGGGGGGGCGACGTGTAGGCCGCGGCGGAGGGCGTCGGTGAGCATGGCGGCGCCGTCGCGGGCGAGGAGGTCGTGGAGTTGGCGGAGGGTGTAGTCTGGTGGGATGCGGGTGCCGGGCTGCGGGGTTTGGAGGAGGATGGTGCCTTCGTCGAAGCCGTGCGGGGAGAGGGTTTGGATTGTTATGCCCGTGTGGGTGTCCTCGGCGAGGAGGGCGTGGTGGAGGGGGGCTGGGCCGCGGAGGCTGGCGGTGGGGGGAGAGGTTAGTGGGCTCTGCGCCGTCTGGGGGGAGGCAGTCTTACTCTGGGAGTAAGGAGGGATGGACGTTGAGGCCCCCGTATTTGGAGGCGCTGGTGAGACGGGGCGGGACGAAGAGCCCGAAGGAGACGGCAATAATCAAGTTGATGGGGTCGCCGCCGGGCCGGGGCATCTGGAGCTGGGTGTCAGCACATGGTGCCGTGGAGGTGAGACTGCGGGCTGTGAATGAGCGTACATCCCAGCCTGTGAATGTGTCTCGCACATGGATCGGGAGCTTGAGCTGGTCCGCGAGTGACCGGAGAGGGACTGGCATGGTGTTAGAGCTGTGTGCCGGGGGATAGCGTAGGTCTGTGTCCACCACGCACCTTCTCGCAGCACCTTGTACCCCCGCCCCGTCGGCTTACTCGGCCTGACCACCACGTCGATGGACCGGATGAGGCTGGCATTTCGTTTCTGCTCCTCGTGCAGCGCCCGCAGCGACACACAGCTGAACTCGTCGGAGCCGCAGAAGAGTATCCTCAGGGGGTCGGACGCCTTGGAGGCAGTGCTATACGATGGCCAGCATCGTCGGGGTCGTGCGGGTGTCCGCAGAAGACACCGCGTGCGTGCTAGGAAAAGCATGTCACCCTCGCGAGCCTGGAGACGGGGCTACCACAGCTTCGCGCATTCCAATTGACGGTCCGAAATGACCAAAACAATCATGGCCTCACGCGGTATGGCATGGAGCATGGCAGGGATCTGCTTCTGACGTCGGTCCCATGGGCGAGTGCGGTTGAGCTTTCACCTCGAAATGGGAACCAGCAACTGGCGAAGCGAGACGCGAACTGTGCGTATGTAGCTCCACCAGCCGATCCACTTATGCGTGCAAGCAGTGCCAAGCACATGCAGCTGCCGAACCCCCTGTCAACAACAACAACTCTTGGCACGGAAACAGCCCCCTCAGTCCTCACATGTATGTAAAAAAGGGTTGTGGACTAGAAACAGGGCTATAAAGGGAGATGCAGTTAGTTCGCCTCGGAGTTGGTGCACGCAGTGGGAGTGATCTTTTCCTTGTTTGTCCGTTCCCAAGTCTTGTTCTCCAAGGGTTACCATGAGCCTCTGAGAGGAGAGTGCAAAAACATCTTGAACCTCCCCCACCCCCCCAAAGGCGTCCTTGGAAGAAAAGACAAAAAGCTTACCGGCCTCGTGCACCGAGGCCCTCACGGGGCTCGGAACAAGTCCCGACTCCTTCACGCAGGAGTGTAGGGAACTCCAACCGGCTACGAAAACCGCTCTTTGTGTTCTGTCGGCCTGATCCAGTTGGCTGGATATGAAAAGAACGGTTTTACAAGGGGACGCGGACTGGCTTGAACCAAGAGCCTCTTGTTGATCAGGCAAGAGAGCTCCGGGGAGCCAGCCCGCATCCCGGCCTCCCCGAGCAACCGCTAGGCCACAGGGGAATACTTAGGAAGGTTGAAAGTGTGAGCTGCGGACAGGCTGATAAAGGCGGAGCGGGGAGCCGGGAGCCGGGAGCCGGGAGGCCATGATTCCTCTCACCTCCATCTGTGTGAAGAAACAGTACCCGCCTAAGGTCCTGACGCACAAGGCTTGGTTGGCACTCGGAAAGTCTCCCCCCCAACTAAGCCTCCATCCCCCGATCCTCCGCGAGTGCCTCCTCAAACTCCTCCTCGTCCACCTTCTCGCTCACAGGGGCCGTCCATCCCGTCCCCGCCTGCAGCACAACAACCAACACACACACCGCCGCAGCCGCCGTATACAACGCACTCAACGCACGCTCATACCCAAGCACAGCAACCTCCCTCTCGGCCACAGTCAACACCCCATCCTGGAAGACCGCCGCCGGGCTACCGACCAAAACAGCAATCAACTTCTCCCGGCCCGCATCCAACCCCCCGGCCCGGTCCAGCCGGCCGAACCCATCAACCAGCGCATCCCGCAGCGTGCGCGTAAAGACACCCCCGCCAATAGCCGTCCCAAAGCTGCCGGCAAACCCCCGAAACGTCGACAACAGGCCCGTGACAATGAAATGCATATCGGGACTCGACAGGTGCAGCAGGTGCGCCAGCGTGTAGTTCAGCGCCGCGCCCGTGCACAGGCCGTTCACAAACACAACCGCGACATAGCCGCCCGCCGACGCGGCCGCGTTGCTGACAAGCGCCATGGCAAACAGCGCGACCGAGAAGAGCGACAGCGACAGCAGCGCGGGGAACCAGAACGAGCCGGCGTGGCGGATGTGCAGCGCGCCCACCAGCAGGCCGCCGAGGCCGAAACCGAGGTTGGTGGGGATGAGGACCGCGCCGGCGACCGCGGGGGAGAGGCCGCGCACCGCGAGGACGAAGATGGGGGCGTAGAAGAGGACGGTCCAGCGCGCGGCCATGAAGCCGAGCTGGGAGAGGCACGAGAACAGGACGCCGCGGGATTTGAGGATGGAGAGGGGGATGACGGGGTCCCGGGCGACGGACTCGATGGCGAGGAAGATGGCGAGAGAGACGAGGGAGACAAGGATGGGGAGGGGTTGGATTGTTCCCGAGAGGCCGTAGAGGAAGAGGACAATTGTGACGGTCTGGAAAAGGGGTTAGCATTGGGTGGCGTGATTGTTGGGGCATGGGGGCCGTACCAGAGCCACGGCGCCAGCGTAGTCAAGACCCGCGAGTTTCTGCAGGGTTGTTTTGTGTTTGACGTCTCCGTGGGCGGCCATCGCAGGGATGCTGAAGCAGACGCCCAGCCCAGCGACGGCAGCCAGGGGCGCCTGGGCTCCAAACAGGAGTCTCTGTGGCCAATTAGACACCTTGATCAAGTGCGTTGGAGCTGATATTGGCACATACCCATCCAAGTACGGGCAACAGGGCCCCAAACACCACGGCGCCTGCCGACACACCGACTGTGAAGCCCTGCGTCATGTGTTAGTTCCGGACTGTCTCTAGGAGTAAAGTGGCGCGCACAGCATTGGTCAGGCCAATCCACAATCCCCTCCGTCGCTTGGAGGTGAGCTGGATCACCAGGATCATGCAGAGCGTCATGATGCCTCCGGCGCCGGCTCCCGTCAAGACCCTGCCGAGGATGAAGACGGCAAAGGTCGGCGCCAGGGCCGTGACCAGAGCACCCAGGGAGAAGAAGCCCGACGAGAACAGGACCATGGTTCCGGGCGAGAAGATCATGGCCAGACGGCCGGCCAGAGGGGCCACCGAGGACATGCTGATCATGTAGGCGCTTGTGAACCACATGGCGGATTCGTAGGCGTCCAGGTCGGCGGCGATGATGGACTGGGTGGTGGAGATGCCGCTCATGTTGCTGGCTACGGAGCCGGTATTAGCAACGGCCGCAGGACAGCTTCCCAATGCGCCCAACGGCCTTACCCTGTAAGAATATCAAGGCCCACATGCTCAAGACAATGCATGTGGCCCTCGTCCGGCTCAGGGGCTCCTCGGAGCCTTCTGCGGGCTGTCGCTCGCGCCGGGGAGAGACATCCCGGGAGGTCAAGGAACTGGAGGTTCCGGACCGGAGGAGGGGCGTGTCTTCGGCAGCCGTGGCCGAAGTTGTTGTGGAACTGCCGTCGCTGCGCCGGCGCCGCTCCACGTCGGTAGCCATTTCACCGCTTCCGAGTCTTCCGGACACGGGGCGCGATAGGGCTGATTGGGGCGGAACTGCGGACGAAGGAGAACGAATGGGCAAAAGGCAAATGTGTATACAACACCCCGTATCACATCATATGTCCTGCCCGATGAGCAAACCGTTAGTTGCTAGAAGACGAGTTGAAAAGCAGCCACGTCATTCTCGGCAAGCCGTGGATGATTTGTAAGTCGCGCCAGGAAGGAGTGGAGGAGTCCAGGAACCATCAGGGTCAGGGATCCAGTGCGGAAGAAGGTGCGGCGCTGCCTAAATGAGACACTGGACGTTCTCGCCTCCCAATTCGCGTGTCTCTGTCCATAAAGCATCAGCCGTTGAATCTGATCGTTCACATCGACATCAATATCAACATCAAGATTCAAGCTGGACATGGATGCCATTGTACCCGAAAAGACCCTAGTCAACCCTAACCCCTGAAATGTCAACCCATAACTGCCCCTGCCAAGCCAAGCATCTCAACTCCACTGCGAAATAATTAACCCCGCTGCTCCGGCCGGAGCGTCTTCTGTTATCACGATCAAGAACTCCAGATATCGACCGCCCCCGAGACTCCGGCCCGCAATAATCCCGAAAATCAAGATGGCTCTCCAGGACTCATACACGCTCCCGGCCGCGGCGGACATGCACGTGCACCTCCGCAACGCCCCGGGGCCCATCTCGGCGCTGGTCACGCCCACCATCCGCCCGTCGGGCGTCGACACGGTCCTTGTCATGCCCAATCTGGCCCCCAAGCCCATCGTGTCTGTCGCCGAGGCCCTCGAGTACCAGCGGGCGCTGCAGGAGCTCGACCCGGATGTCAACTACCTCATGTCGCTGTACCTGCACGAGAGCATCACCCCCGATGAGATCCGCAAGGCCAAGGCGGCGGGGATTGCGGGCGTGAAGGTGAGCAGTAGTCGTGAGGATGCCATGCAGCGGGGATGGTGTTGATGCGTCGAGTCGAAATCCAGGCCTACCCGCGTGGCGCGACCACCAACTCGCAGTGGGGCGTCGTCTCGTTCGACCCCTTCCACGAGGTGCTCAAGGCCATGGAGGACGAGGGGCTCGTGCTGAACCTCCACGGCGAAGTGCCCAGCAGTGCGGCCGAGGGCGTGACCGTCATGAACGCCGAGGAGAGGTTCCTCCCCGTGCTCAAGGGCCTGGCCAAGGAGTACCCCGGCCTGAAGATTGTCCTCGAGCACTGCACCTCTGCCGATGCCGTCGAGGCCGTCAGGATCTTGGGCGACAATGTGGTGGGCACGATTGTGAGTGCTCAAAGTACCGAGAAAATAACGACCACCCTGCTGATGTCTACCCCAACAGACCGCCCACCACCTCTCCCTCCTTGTGGACGACTGGTCCGCCAACGTGGCACGTCCCATTCCCCGTTTCCATCCGGGCCCCCCCGTCTCCCCGTGCTAACTGTCGCAGCACCACTACTGCAAGCCCTCCGCCAAGTCGCCCAAGGACCGCCGCGCCCTCCTGAATGCCGTCGTCACCAGCAACGGCAAATTCTTCCTCGGCTCCGACAGCGCGCGTGCGTAGCCCCTCTCCCTCCCCCGGTTTTCAACCAGCTAACACATCCATGCCCAGCCCACGACATCACGTCCAAGAAGGGCGCCGGCAACACCGCCGCAGGCGTCTTCACCCAGGCCCACTCCCTCGGCTACGTATGTTCTTTTTCCTCTTTTCTTTTCATCCCCCCACTAACCACCCCCTCCCAGATCCTAACCGCCCTCGAAGAGGCCGTCGTGCGCGACGACATCCACGCATGCGCCGTCACCGACTCGGCACTGGCAGGGTTTCTGTCCGAGTACGGGCGCAAGTTCTACGGCGTGGCGCCCGCGACCCGGCAGATCCGGCTCACGCGCGGCGCGGCCACGGTCGAAGCCTCGCTCAAGGGGCAAGGCATCGAGATTGTGCCGTTCCGCGCAGGGGAGGCGACGTGGGGGGTGGAGTGGCTGTAGATGAACACAGGGGAGGGGAGGGGGGCGCGGTGTGATACAAGGTCGGCGGAAGATGAGATATGAATTGATGCATTTACCGTACCCCGTGCCCCTGACGCATGCAGGATGATAATCCCCGACCATGTCATAAAATCATATCCGTACAGAGGCAGTCCCAATGTCCCGACCCGCTGCACATCGCCCCACCTCACCAATCGTAACCATGGCCCACCACTGCAGTATACTGTATTTCATTGCAACACCCCAACACCCACCCCGCATCAACAAGCAAACGCCCCCCCCGTCCCCCCCCAAAAAAAACCCATCACCCACCCACAAACCACCCGCACAACTACCCCCTCGGCGTCCCGCCCCCGACCAGCGTCGACCCAGGCGGCGACACCACCACCACCACCGCCCCCTCCCCCCGTTCCTCCTCCTCCCCCTCCTCCTCCCCCTTCCCCACCCCCCCGCCAAGCCCCTACGCCCGCGAGGTATTCGCCCCCGCCCCGGACCCTTGGGATTGGACCTGACCCTGCACCGGCGGCGGCTTCGCCTTCCGCCGCACCGGCTGGTACACGTCGTTAAAGTTCATCGACACGCCCAGGAAGCGCATGTCCACGTCGGGCTGGTAGGCGAGGTCGCCGAGCAGGACCTGCAGGCGCGTGCGGAAGGCGGCGCCGAGGTGGCGCAGGCGGTCCTGCAGGGCGGGGAGTTCGGATTTGGGGTGGTGTGGGGGCGGGGGGGGGTTTGTGGTGGCGGTGTTGGTGGTGGTGAAGGTGGTGAAGGGGTCGTCGGTGTCGGTTGCGGCGGCGGTGTGGCGGCGCATGAGGCCGACGGCGTCGGCTTCCTGGCGGCGGGTGAAGTCGGACAGGGACCAGCTGTAGAGGCCGTCGACGCTGTCGCGGTAGGCGAGCATGGTGCGCAGGAGCTCGCTGAGCTGGACCATGTACGAGTTGCGGTCCTCGGGGGCGGTGGCCGCGGCGGGCCCGCCGTCGGGGTTCGGGTCCTTGAGGGACTCGTGGAACTGGCGGCGGCGGGCGCCGAGCAGGCCCTTGTGGGTGATGGCGGTGAGGTATCTGGTGTGGGCCGTGATGAGGTCGTCGAGCGTGCAGTCGTCCTTGCGGATGTTTTTCTGCAGCTCGGTCCAGCTGCTCTCGATGACCTCGAACAGGATGTAGTACTGGAGCTGGCCGACAAAGTGCACCATCTCGGCGAGCACGCCGCGCGTGCTCCTCCAGGTCTGGAGGACCTCGTCGTCGGTGGTCTGCAGGACGCCGCGCGAGCCCGTCATGCACCTGCGCCAGGCGGAGGCCAGCGCAAACTCGACGCGCTTGACCCGCCAGAGGAAGTTGAAGATCTTGAGGTACTGCCGGTTGCCCCATTCCGTCACCACCACGTCCACCGGCGCGTCGATCTTGTACTCGAGCGTGAAGCAGTCCCAGCCGATGTCGCCGTGGCTGAGCTGCAGCATGCGGGCGTCCAGCCGCTTGAGGACCTCTTCGCTGTCGTACTGCGCATTCGAGCCGCGGACGGCATGCTCCAGCTGGGCTGTCAGCGTGTGGCGGTACTGCGCGCCGGCCGGCCGGTCGAGGTTGGCGGCGAGGGACTCCATCAGGAGCGCGATGAAGTCGCCCTGGCCCAGCAGGATGTAGTTCTTCAGCGCCTGCAGGTGGTCGAACAGGCGGAACCGCGTGCTCATGAGGTGCATCAGCCGCTGCATCGTCGTCTTGTATGCCTCGTCGATCCACTTCTCGACCGTCGCCGTGTCGCCGTACCGGAGTTCCCTGGACGAGGTCTTGCTGTAGGCGTCGACCCACTGGCTGTCGCCGCAGCTGTGGCGGATGAAGTTGAGCGACTTGCCGATCAGAAACACCTTCTGCGCAAAGTCGGCCGTGGTGATGCTCGGCACCATGGCGTCGACAAGCTCGTACTTGGAGTTCCAGACGCTGGCCTGGCCCTTGGCCTTGGACTCCTTCCAGTCCTCGTCGTTGGGGCTCTGCTCCCGGACGAAGAACTCCAGGTGCGGGTCGGACAGCTCGCCGTCGTAGATCCAGCGCCGGAGAATGTCGTAGAACGGCCGTGTGACATCGGCGAGCAGACGCTCCGCAAACGCGGCCACCACCGGGTCCCCGTGAGAGGTGGAGAAGCCGTGGATGAGGCTGATTAGCTGCCCGCCGTGCTTGCTGTTGCTCTCCTCGGCGATCAAGGACATGAGCCGCAAGCCCATGGTCGCCTCCCGAGTCCACACCACACAGCGCTTCAGCGTCACACCGGCCTTCCCGATGCCCCCACGGGGCGCCGATCCGTTGACGGAGGAGAGCGCCCGCCGTATCTGGCCTTCGAGGGTCGCGACAAGAGTGAGATACGACCGGAGCTCATTGTTGATGGCCGCGCGCAGGCTCTGGCCCAACAGCCCTTTGGCGGGCGACTTGACGAAGTTGACGAGTCCTCTGTACAGCAAGGATGGTTCGGCCAGAGTGTGCAGGAGGGACACTATCGGGGGCGGCAGGGTAGGGGGTAGCTGCAGGACGGTATCGTTGGCGAAGGGGAGCGTGGTGGAAGAGAGCCCCTGCAGTGTAAAGGGCAGATCGCGCAGGAGGCCCATCTCGGACGGCTCAAACTCGTCGGAGTTATCGGCAAGCAGGGTCGACTTCAGAGACACATCCCGCGGCGCCGTCTTTGGGGTGCCATGGACAGGTGTTGGCCGCGGGGGTGGCGTTTGGGCGCGCTTCGGCCGCTCGACAGGCAGCTTCTTCAGGCCGCCCGGCGCGAATGCGTCGTTCACGGCCTCCTCTTCTGGTGTCGCGACGATAGTCGATGCCCTGGAGCGTCTCTCTCTCTCGGCCGGCCGCGGCGGGCCCCGTGGTACCGGCGGTTTTGGCGGGCTCGGCGGCGGGGGCTCGTCCGGATCGGGCGAGTCGGAGATCTGGTAGAGCAGATACAGGATGGCCCATTTCTGGTTGAGGACGGGCAGCGAGAGCAGCCGGGTGTAGAGGTTGGAGAACCGCAGGGCCTGGCTGGGGTTGCTCCGGATGAGCTTCCTCTTGATGAGGTCCGACGCATGGTTCACGTCGGACGAGATGGCGGGAGAGGCCGGGCTGGGGGGGGGAGCGTCAGCGGTTGTGTTTGCTGTCGGAGAGCCGGAGCAAGGCCTTCTTCTCACCGCTCGAAAATGGTGCGGACGAGCTCGAAGCAGGCATCGTGTCGGGCCTGGGCCGACTGCTCATCGTCGTTGGGATCGCGGGGCACCAAGTGCGTGATCAGACTGTCGATGGCATTCGAAATTCGATTGCGCTGGCTGTGAGCCATGGTTGCATTATGAGTATGACTGTCCGAATGTGCGCGGCATCAACGGTCATGGCATTGTGTTGTCTCTCTGCCAGGTGTGGTTTTGGAGTGTATTGGCCTGTATCGGGGAAACGCGACGCGACGAGGGACGAGGGACGAGGGCCTGGAAGCAATCCTGCGTAATTACAGGCCGGAGGGACGGGATCGGTACTTTGTTGCGTACCGGATTTTGGCGTGTGCCCAAGTGCCTTGCACCACCAGCAGCTCTCTCACAGGCGCTGTGCAGCACTGCGATGCGCTACAGCAGCCGACCTCCCTCCCTACCACTGTCCATCGCTGCTGGAGGCTCCGCAAAATTCAACGTCAACCGAACCCAATACCGACCACCTCCGTTTTGGCAGCGGGAGAGATCAACCCATCCATTTGGCAGCGCCACCATGCCCGGTCCATCGATATAGAATCGGAATGACAATCGCACGAGTCTGGGCTACATTTTGATGCGCAGATGAAAGCGACCCCGCCTCACGACTGTGCTGCATTGTGCACGCGACCGCTCTGACGCCCTGCTTCGCGCTCTCCGTCGACCGCATCCCACGTCCCACATCCCGCTCTCGGCAATATCGCGAGCTCCCACGATGGTCGACATCAACCCCGCCGCGCTGAGTCGGCCATCCGCCAGCCTCTCAACACCCCTTCTCGCCAACAAGTCGATCAACGTCTCGGTTCCATCAATACACAAAGGCCCCAAAACAAGCCAGCTTATCCCCGCCCGCATCGAGCTCGAGCCCGTCTACACAGCGTTGAAAGCCAGCATCGGCGCCGAACAGTGGCCGGCATACAAGGAGACCATAACCAACTTTCTAATAGGTACTGCACTGCAAGCCATTGCGCAAGAGGTCCAATTGGCCAGTATGCTGACAGCCTCGCCCAGGCCGTCTTAACCAGGCAGAGCTCGCGGCGCGCATCGACCCCATCCTCGCCTCCGCCGACGGGTTCAGGGAACACCTGCACAACCAGCTCATCGCCGCCATCTACGGCAATGTCACACGCGAGATGCCCGACCAGGGCCTTGCGCCCTGGGTCAGCGCCAATGACAAGCCGTCGACGACGGGCGGGAGCAAACCCGTGTCGGGCGATGCCGCGGAGCGGATACTGAAGCTGGAAGTCATGCAGCTCCCGGCGCGGGACAGGCGGCGGATCAAGGACATTGTGCATAACGACGTGAGTCGGTAGCAGGTGTCAGGCTGGTGTGGCCGTGCTGACCGCTTTCACAGTTTGACCCGTACGAGACGCTAGCCAATGTCTTCACGGACAATGCCCGCATGAAGCCCGTCAGGACGGCCGAGGTGCCGGCGAGCGCGGCCGGCGGGCTAAGCCGAATGAGTATGCACACGACCCGTATGCCTGGGTTGCGGACTAACGGCGTCTAGACTTTGACCTCGAAATCAGGAAACGCTTTGCGCTGCCACTGGCGGTGGAGTCGGGCGAGTTCCCGGATGTCAACAGCATCGAGGCGAGGATGCTACCCTTTTGCTACGAGGCCGGCCTCGCCTCCGGGCACGCGCCGGACGCCGCACAGTTCATGGCCGTGGCCACGGATAATTTCATCAAGGAGGTCCTATCGACCATGTTCAGCCGGACCCGAAGCAACGGCCCCGGCGACTCGGGCAACGCGGGGTTCGGCCCCTGCGGCAGCTGGGTCCAGACACACAAGTACCGCCGGCAGCTGGCGCGGGAGGAGGAGGCGTTCCAGCGCGGCGACGTCACGCGCGACAAGAGCGGGCTGCTTCCCGTCGAGGCCAAGGCCGCGAGCGAGCGCGGGCCGCTGGGGATTGCCGACTTCCGGCTCGCCGTCGAGATGGGCGACTGCGGCATGGCCAACTTCCCGACGATTGCGAGGTCGGTCATCTACAGCTACCGGGAGGGCGAGCTGGAGAACTGGAACGACTACACGTACGTGGATGGCCGCGAGCGGATCGCGGACCTGGAGGACGAGGATGTGGAGATGGGCGGCGTGAACGGGCCCACGACGGCGAAGGCGAAGGGGTCGGAGCCGCGGACGAACGGGGTCGGACACGGCGACGCCATGGATATCGACAGCGACATGTGGTGGGAGGGCGCCGACGCGACGGATGGCGACTTCCTCGACGGCGTGCTGGACTCGTGTCTGGCGGTCAACTGAGGCATGCGGCGGCTCGGCGGACGCCGTCTACGCGGTAATACCAGCGATCATCATTCTTGGTTTCGGGGAGTTTTTCGGGGGCGGCGGAGGGAAGGGGGACGGCGGCGTATCTGGAGTATCTGGAGCATTGCATGACACTGGAATTTCTTGGACGGCCACGGGTGCCCTGGTTGCAACGCGCCGTGTACCAGGTATATCTGCTTTTGGGCTCACAAACGGGGTGGGGTGCACATTTGGCGTCGGCTGGGGGGCTTGCGAAACTGGCGAGGGCTTTTGTACTGTAATTTTGTAAGCGATACCCGAAAAGCCCTTGTTTCTCTTCGCTTGGCCAGCGTGCATGAAGTTGGAGAGGTCCTGGTTACAGGGGGCCACAGGGGCCACAGGGGCCACAGGGGTGTCGCGCTCAGGACCCGCCACTTAGACTCGCATTGGACAAACGCGTCTCGCAGCGCGTCTTCCCCCCTCTTCCCGCTCTCAACCCTGCCAACCCGGCCACTTACCACACCACTTCTCCACCGCCTACCCATTCTCTTAGCCGGCACCGTTCCGATCACGAAACTCCCAGATATTCTCTTGGATCAACACTCAACAGCACATTTTATAGACCAAGTCACATAAATCGGCGGACACAATGGCCTCGTCGCGGTCTCCGTCGCCTGCTTTACGCGACTCGGCCAGCGCGGCGCCAACCCCGACGCGTCGAGCCGCGAGGAATCGCTTTCTTACCCTCTCCGACAGCAGCTCTGAAGACGACGCCGACATTCTGCGTCCACGCGGCAGAATGGCTGCCAGAATGCAAGTACGCGGCAATGCCCTGCAAGAATCAGAGTCTGAGGCCGACGCCGTCGCCGTCGCGCTGCCCACGCGAGACGACAGCGGCCCTCTGGTCGTAGCCCCGGCCGATGACGACGACAATGGCGGTGAAGACGATGTGGTGGCGCGCCGCCCGAGGAAGCTCAAGGCCCGCCTGGAACGCAGCGCAACCCCCGAGACGAGGCCACCAGAGGCACCGTCCTCCCCGGGCCTTTTTGTCTCGCCAACCAAGCCCCGGCCCCCCTCCACCGCGGACGCCCAGAGCGACGATGGCATGCTCAGCCCGGTAGCATTGACCAAGACCGACCGGTATCGCGCCCTTGTCGCCAAGAAGCGCGAGGAACGGAAAGCCGGGGAGGCCGAGGAGGCCCGCAAGAAGGCCGAGCGCCAGAAAGCAGCGGGGTATAGCGATCTTGTCGAGGATGACGAGGTCGACAACATCACCGACGACGAGGGCGGCCGGAGGCTCACGCAGGAAGTGGGAGCCAAACGCGTCCCGCGCAAGGCCAGCAAGAAGGCTCTCGAGGACATGCACCGCGAGACCCAGCGGCTGACCCGCAGTCTGCAGCTGGCCCACGAGGCAAAGGTCAAGAAGAAGATTACCAAGGCGTCCTTGTTTGAGCGCTTCAACTTCAAGGCCGAGGGCTCGGAAGCGCCGGCAGCAGAGGAGACGCCGGCAGCGCCGAGCCGCGCCCCGACACCCGTGTCAGTTCCGCCGAGCGATGCTGAGATGAGGGATGCCGAGACTCCGCCTAGCTCACCGCCGCCCGTAGGCAAGGGGGAAGAAGCCGCGGCAGTTGCTGTCCCAGCAGCGGTGGACACCACTGCCCATGGAGATGACAGCGACGAGGACGTGGACCAGTTCCCCTCCCTAGAAGAAATCGCCCTCAGGCGCGTCGACAAAGGCAAAGGCAAAGCCACCGCCGCGGACCTCGACCACGAGACCGCACAGCAGCAGCCGATGGCACCCCCGGCCCACCCCAAGCGAAACCTCCGCGTCAAGTTCCCCTCCTCCCTCCACGCCAACCCCACCACCGTCTCCCTCTCCCTCTCCGACTCCGACTCCGACTCCGACTCCGGCCTCCAAATCCAACCCCCCTCGCGCAAAACCAAGCTCGACGCCATCTTCGACCGCATCCCTCTCAACCAAGCCAAGCAGCCGCGCGCCCTGCAGCTCCTGCGCAAGCTCGCGCAGCTCGACGACCCGGACAAGAAGGCCGCCCCGCCCGCGGGCAGCAAGCAACAAGCGCCGCCGCAGCAGCAGCAGCAGCAGCAGCAGCAGCAGCAGGAGGCCATGACGGCCGGCGAGCTGCAGGCCAGCCTGCTGCAGCGCGCGCGCGCCCAGGCCAAGGCCGAGCGGGACCGCCAGCTCGAGGTGCTGCGCGCCCGCGGCGTCGTCGTGCTGACGGCGGAGGAGCGCGCGCGCGAGATGCTGGCTGTCGACGACATCGTCGCCCGGGCGAGGGAGGAGGCCGAGGGGATCATGGCGCGCGAGAGGGCCGATGCGAAGGTGGAGAGGCGGGCCCGCCGGGAGGCCGGGGGGGAGGAGGATGTGCTGGCGTGGGATGAGAGTGGGGAGGATGAGGATTATGTGGGTGAGGAGGGGGAGGAGGGGGAGGAGGAGGAGATTGAGTTGTCGGGGTCGGAGGATGAGGAGGAGGGGGGTGAGGGAGATGATGGGGAGGGGTTGGTGGATGATGTCGCTGCGGAGACTGATGCTGGAGATGCGGACGAGGACGCCGGTGAGGAGGAGGAGGAGGAGGAGGAGCTGTTCAGCTTGAAGCAAGCTCGGCGCCGGGCGAGAAAGCAGGTCGCCATCCTCTCGGACGATGAGGACGATGCCGAGCCCATTGTCAGGGCCACTCCCCGACCCAAAGCAAAGTTCCCCAAGTCGCCGTCAGTCTGCAACCCCGAGTCGCCCAGCGTGCCGACATCGGTGCTGCGGTCCGCGACAAAGACCTTCATCCCCGGCCTTCCCGTCGCGGGCCCTGCCGGACTGGGCCTGACGCAGATCTTTGCCGGGACCATGGACGACAGCCAGATGGGGACAGCCCCTGCCGTCTCGCCCTCGCAGCCCAGGCCGACGTTTGACGCGGATGCCTTCCCAGACTCCAACTTCTCGCAGACTGCCCAGGAGGCGGCCGAGGACATGATGATCCTCAATAGCCAGCCGGCTGCAGGGCAGGAAACGCAGAGTGCCGAGACACAGGGCGTCCAGATCCGCTTCTCGCAGTCCCAGATGCACGGCTTCGACACCTTCCTTGAGAATCAGCATCTCACACAGGAATCCGACCTCGTCGAGCCAACGCAGGACTCGGGCTTCAAACACTTCTCCCCTCTTCGCCAGCGCTTTGTCGAGCCCCCCGTTTCTACCATTGAGACGGTCAAGGCGGGCCAGGACGACGCAGAGCAGAACGAGTCGCCTCTCGTGCGGAGGACCGGCAAGCTCCGGCGCAAAGCGGATGTCGTCCCGGCATCGCCCACGCGCGGCGCGCCTTCTTGTGCCGACGAGGACGACCTGATGGATGGCATCGAGGGTGACGAGTTTGGTTTTGGCACCGCCGTCTCCAACAATGCGTTTGCCGCCATGAAGGAGTCCGCGCTCGCGGAGAAGGAGAAGAAGCGGAAGGCGGCGTTCGACAAGAAAAAGAGCAAGGCCCGCGAGATGGTGCATGAGCAGGCCGATGAGTCGGAGGACGAGTATGCGGGTCTCGGCGGTGCGGATGGTGAAGACAGTGATGAAGACGACGATCACTCCATCCACGAGCTGATCGACGACGAGACGAAGCACAACGAGGACGACGAGAGAGGGATCGCTGCATACCATGCGTAGGTCGCACCCCCTTTGGCTTTGCATACGGCGACTAACCCCCGCAGTGACCTTGAGCGCGCCTCGGACGAGAAACAGGTCGACAAGCTCTTCCACGACATTACCACGGGCATGCTCCGGCGCAAGCGCAACGGCAACTGGGACGACCTCTCGGACTCGGACGACGGCGGCGAGGCCCGGCGCCGCATGAAGCGGCGCCAGTTCGCCAAGATGCAGCGTGCCCTCTTCACGGACGAGCGCATCAGCAAGGTGGCCGAGAACCCGCGCAACCAGGCGTTCCTGCGGACCATCGAGGACCACGGCAGCGACGACGACATGGACTTTATCTTTGCGCCGCCGCCTGCGCCGGCAGGGCTCGAGAGCCAGGGCTCGCAGTCGTCGCGCGGCCAACCAACCACCATCCCCGACAGCCAGCCGCCGTCCGCGCCGGCCGCTCGCCTGGCCCCCAATCCCCGGCGCACCAAAGACGGCGCGCGGCCATCCACCCTCAGCGAGATCCGCGCGACGCTCTCCAACCTCCTGGAGCCCTCCATCCCATCCATCATCCCCGCCACAGACCCCGGCTCTTCCTCCGACGACGACGACGCCGCGCGCCCGCAGTCCTCCCACCGCACCAGCACCTCCAACAAAGAAAACCGCCGCGCCACCCCCTCCACCACCACCACCATCATCGACCGCATCACCCTCAAGCGCAACGCCTCCTCCTCCTCCTCCTCCACCTCCACCTCCACCGCCACCACCCTCGCCTTCACCGCCGCAGCAGCAACAACAACAACAACAACCCCAACAACAGCCGCCGCCGCCGCCGTCCCCGCCCTCCTCCGCCGCGCAACAACCAACTCCTCCCTCCTCTCCTCATCCACCACCTCATCCCTCTCCTCCACCTCCAACAGCAGACCCCTCGAAACCACCACCGCCGCCAACACGGCCAAGATCAGGAAACCCGCCGGCAAGCGCTCGGGCGTCAGCTATCTGGCGCGGGAGACGGAGCGGCGCGCCGCGGTGGCCGCGGTGGAGCGGCGGCGGGAGGCGCGCAAGTTCCGCGGCATGGAGGGGCGCGGGGAGGCGGTGGGGGGGTTGTTTGGGGGGGGCCGGTTTGAGTGAGTGTTTTCTGGGTTGGGTTGGGTTGGGGGGGTTGTCTTGTTTTTTTATTGTTTTTTTGTGTTGTGTTGATTGATGGGACTGGGACGGGGCTGTGTTCTCTGGCGATGAGATCGCGTTATTAGTGGAAGCCGGGCTGGGGGGTTGGTTTGGTGTTAAAGGTGGTCATTTGTGCTGGGATACAATATTCAGCAGCCAAGACGTCTATAAACTTGCAGTCAACAACTCAAACCTCCCTCGCGAGAACCCAACCCATGCTACAGAACTTCAGGCCACACCACCCACCACCTAAGCACTCTCATCCTCTCCCCCCTTCCTCCCTTCCTCCACCCTCCCCACCACCCCCTGCCCCTTGTCCTCACACTCGTGATTGGCTTGGAGAGATGGCGGCCCAGAACAACACCAACGACGCAGCACTGTTTGGTGGCAAGGATGGTAGCCATACCATATCTGCGCAGGAAGCATATCGAAGAGCTCGGTCGACATCTTGCCGTGATTCGAGACGAACACAACCAGTCCCAAAGACCCAAGACCGCGAACCGAGAGCAAGTCACAATGCGCCAGATCGGAAACAACAGCTAATTGACAAAGGAGATGTGTATTAAGTCAGTAGTATGTACATACATAGTACAAGGTATAATCTTGTCTCTAAATCGTGTCATGCCTTCGTATCGTACCATCATGATGCCCCCCCATCAGCGCGCCAATGCGTGCCTCCCAACCACAATCCACAGCCAACCAGCAAAACCAATGCCAACGCTGTCGTAGTCTATACACGGACGCATGCATGCTCCTCATAATACAGATGTCCCAC
Organism: Trichocladium antarcticum; assembly: GCA_033297235.1. Lineage (NCBI taxonomy): Eukaryota > Fungi > Ascomycota > Sordariomycetes > Sordariales > Chaetomiaceae > Trichocladium > Trichocladium antarcticum. Next base: position 2,730,374 of record MU853401.1, read on the forward strand.
GGTCCGTCGAGCCGAGGCCGTGGTGACTGAGCATCCTCTTGTACACCAACGGCCGGCCGACCGCCGTTGTAACTCCAGCAGAAACGTCAGAAACGTCGTAGAAACCAACGCCCGAGACCACCGGCAAACGCCCGTGTCTCAGCAATATCCTCCAAAGCGAGTGTCTCCTGCCCATCGCCGCCAAGGGCAGTGCGCCTTCTCAGGCCCCAGATTGTCATACAACTCCTGTTTCCCAACAAACAATATCCTCCGCCCCCAAACTCCATGGCCAAAGCCAATGTCGGAAGCCTTCTCCATACAACCCCAAACTCGGGGTACATGTGTCGTTCACGGATTCCAGATGGCTCCGATATCCCATCCGCAGTGGCTGTCCAGCCCGCAATAGTCGACCAGTTCAACTCGGCCCATACTAACAGACACATGCTCCTGGGTATCCGCCTCGCCTCCAAGTGGCGGCATATCCAGCATTCTGAGCGATATAGACGCACAATAGCGGAGATTGTTTCTCCAAAATCGATCAAAGTCGTGGTCTCAAACATCCGTCATCTCCGTGTCGATAAACTCGTCGACAGACGGACCGACGTGGGGACCCCAGTTGCCCTCATAGACGGTCGCGCCAGCAGCCCGGCGACTGCAGATCCAGTATACCGGCTCCGACGCCAGCACTTGTTCGGCCATGGGGCGATCCGCAGGGTCTGGCTGGATCATCCACCTGACGAGGTTGTCCAGAGAGTGGGGGTCGGTCGGGTCGGTCATGAAGCTCGGTGGGTCCTGAAGCGCCGTCCGCCTTTGAGCGCCAAAGAGATTGCTCGGATCGTGTGTCATTGATTCGAAAGGGAACGATCCGCGACGTTTGCCGCTGATACCAAGCCCAGTTCCTTGCCCGTCCGTTATTTGCGACAAGTTGGATTCGTGCTCAATCGGCACGCCGTTGGCATCCCGGACAATGGCGCTTGATTCGCCAAGTGTGAGCGGGGGGACGGTGCTCATGTCCCCGCTCCGAAGAGCCTGCCAGGTCGGGCCGTTGTCGGGAAGGAACACGTTGCAGGCAATCTCGAGGATGATCAGGCCGAGGGCGAAGATGTCGGCAGGCTTATCGTACTGTCCGAGCAAAATCTCGGGGCCGATGTATTCACGATCACCCTCTCCCTCAATACCCTTGGCGGCTGGCCAGGGGGTCGCCATGCCAAAGTCGCCAATCTTGAGATAACCGTCGAAAGTGATGAAGATGTTGGCCGGCTTGATGTCAAGATGAATGAAGCCAGCCTGGTGGATTGCGGCCAGACCCTGTACCCCTAGTTAGCAGTCTGTGGGATTTCCAGAAAGTTCCGACAGCTTGACTCACCTGAGTTGTCTCCAAAAGTATCTTCCAGATCCTAAAGTCATCCAAACGGCCGCCCTGTCCAACGTCCTTGAGGAATCCGTCGAGGCTGCCTTCAGTGCAGTACTCTGTCTGGATGTAGAGATGTCCATTGTGTTCCCAGCTGTCCATGAATTGTACAATCTTGCTGGAATGGCTGAGAGACTGCAAAATGGCCGCCTCCTGAAGCCTCGCTTCTCGCTCCCTGATGCCATGGAAGGGGATCCGGAGCTTCTTCACTGCATACACCTTGCCGGGGTCTGGGCTTGAAGGTGTCCGCGGAGTTGTCGAGATGACCGTCATGAACGAACTAGGAGCCGACGACTTGACGACGCGATACACCTGCGAGAATTCTCCCTTACCCACGACCTCTGACCTGTCAAAACGTGCCATCAAGGACTCGTCGATATCGCTCGCACCATTCCCGTTTTGAGGAGTGATGCTCAGGCGACGGTTGGCGAAGCTCAACAAAGACCGGCGCCCCTGCGAGGTGGTAGGGGTTGCAGGGGGTCGGGCAGACCTATTGTTCCCGTCCTGAGAATTGGAAATTGACAACCAATCTGCACCAGGCGGGGGGGTCATGACCTCGTCCATCACGTCCTGCGGTGTGCGAGGCGAGACATTCTCCATGGCCACGGGACTCGCCACAACGGCAGGATCAGCCTTGCCATAGTGGTTGGCCACATTGTTGACCGTCGCGAAAAAGACTGGCGAAGTCCTGGTGGGTGCCGGCGTGGTAAATGATGCCGGATGCGTGCGACTAGTACCCAGAGGCGCAACGGAAAAGCCCAAGCACGGGGACTCTCCCGAGAAGGGAGTGGATGGACGGTCGGCGGGGTCAATACGCCGGTCGCCGTCTTCCTGCCCATTTCCATTCGGCGCGTCCTCCAGGGTTTCGGATTCGCAATCTGGGTCGATGGCACGCGGCGCGCTACCCAGCATAAAGGCCGGCGCGGGAGCGGTGAAGGTGCGCGACACGTTGGGTGTTTGGGAGCCCGAGGCCGGCGTCGTCAGCGATTTGAAGAACAAGTTCTTTGTTGGAGTTGGCGGGAGATCATCATGGACCCCGGAGAGTTCATCGCCATCCACGCTCAGCATACTGCCCTTCCTCGCATGGCGAGAGCGAACTTGCTGGAAGAGGAGGCTGCCGGACTTGTCCTGGTTTCCGAACGGGTTCCCACGGATGGGAGCCGCCACCGGGCTGAAAGGGGTAGAAGGGCTGCCGAAGGAAATACGAGATCGCCGTCCGCCACTGCCACCCTGGGGTGGGTAAGTGGCCGAGTTGTACGGCTGCTTCTTGCAGGGGGTGTCCGGCATCGCGGCGACCTTGGCCCCCGGAGGCTTCGAGAGCCCGAACTCCTGGTTGCGGTTCATTTTGGACACCAAGCCTGTTGACATGAAGGCAGCCTGGAATGGTTTTGCCTGTTTGTATTGAGGAGTCGCAACAGGGTCCGAATCGTTTGACGGCCGCTGCGCCCCGGGGGGCAGCGACTTTGAGAAGTTCAGCGGCACCCGCGGTCTTTCACCAAAGAGCGCCATGGGGACGTGGGTTGGCGAGTCGTCGGGAAGGCTCGAGTTCGACGAGGATTGCGTCAGCGACCGGGACAGCGGATGAGGCTGGTTTGCCGGACGCGGGCCGGGGTGCGCCAAGGGGTTTGCCAAAGACGGCTGGGAAAAGGGGCTACCACGCTCTTCGGGAGGAACGTATTGATCCAGCGAGAGTCGCGGCCTGCCCCGAGCGTTTGGGGTGGCCGGTTCATTAAACGCCTGCGACAGCTGCTTCTCCCCCGCGCGCCGGCCCAACGAGGTCCGGTTGTCGCCATGGCGCTGCTGCAGGGTGCTCTTGCGCAACGACGACGACCGCTTGGGCAACGCAGAGGGCGTGGGCGAACCGAGCGGGTCACGAAACGGCGACGCGAAAGCGCTGGTCAATTGGTATTCGTGGTTGATATCCTCATGGATGTGGAAGCTCTGGGGGGGAGGGGGAGTCGGATCAAAGACCGACAAGTCAGTCCCGAGAGTAGCGATCCCGTGGAGACTCCGGCGCTTTGCAACCGGGTTTCCGAAGGCGGCCTGGCCAATGCTCATGGTGGCGTCACTCCGCTTCAGCGGGCTCACCGAAGTTGCCGGTAATGCGTCACTGTTAATCTCGAGGAATTTCGTAATGCCGGTTTTTGAGGAGCCGGAAACGTCGAGGTGCACCGAGTGACGCGACGCCCGCTCGATGTTGCGACGCGTCGCGGGGCCCAACGCGACAGGGTAGTCGCTAAAGATGGAGTTTTCTTGGCCGCGGACGTCGAAGCCGCCGGCGGATGGGGGGATCGAGTTGCCAGAGTCGGGCGACGGGCCAAAAACGCGCTTCAGAGGGCTCTTGGGCGATACTCGCGACCGGGACAGAGGTCGGGTCAAGGGCTTGGTTCTCGTGGAGCGTACCGAGAGCTTGATGTTTGGTCTGAACGGGGTACCCGTAGGGAGCTGGGGTGCCGAGAAAGAAGTGGGTGACGGGAGCCCCGCCGGAGCCGCTGGTGTCGCAGGGATCGATGCGGCTGCGAACTGGCCGAACGGCGCAGCCGGCGATGTTGACGGCGACTGACGGGACCCGGCCGAAGTGGGAGACGCGGCGCCCGACAACCTGAATTTCGACGGGGACCGCGAGAGGGATCGGCGCAGCGATCGAACAGCCGAGTTCACGTCGACGCGGTGGGCATGCGTGGGCGAGGGCAGGGTGAGTGTGCCCCCGCTTCCATTTGAGTATGACATGGCGGTCCTCTTCTACTGCCGAAAGTAGCAAGGCCGGGCCGCGCTTTACGACCTGACCCACAGCTCCTGCCTGGGAAAGTCGCGCCTCGCCAACCGCAGAGGCAGCCAAACACCAAAGTGAGGCCGCGGGGTTGCAGCAACAACTCGATCGAATCAGTCGCGTCGGGTGGTGTCGCGGGGTAAATGCGCCAACTGGAGATGTCCAGGCGAGGCAATCGAACCAGTGCGGCGCAGCGCGGGGACGCCCAAACCCAAATCGAGGAGGCTGTTCAATCAAACAATTTTCGGCAAGTTCAAGAGGCGAAGCCAGTCGACGCTTGAAAGTGAGAGAGAGCGAGAGATATTTTTGTTGCAATGTTCGAAGTGCTGGATGGTGTGCTGGTTGGTAGGTTGCTCTTGCCAACCAAAATGAAGCCTTGGAACTGAATGGTATTACGCGGCGGCAGACGAGGGTGCGTGGACACGTCAGATAAGGCGCCTGTTAATAGGCATCTTCGAGATGCCAGTGAAGACTCGGCCGTGCCTGGTTGCTGTTCCAGTAAGAAATAGTCGTCCTCCGAAGCTCCTGCCTAGTTGTAAAGCGCCATGCAAGTGTTGACAAAGAAGGTACGGCACGGCTTGGTGTGGTGGATGTTGCCGTCTTATCGAGCCTTTCCACAGTTTGCGACAGGGCGGGGAAATGTGCGATAGTGAGCCAGGATGCCGGTTGGCGACGCGATCAGCAGGGATTGACGCAATGATGAACAGGCTGACGTTTGATCGTTGAAAGGGAGGAACAGGATTCCAGCGAGGCTGCTGAAGAGTTGGGCAGCGACAACTTGGGCAGCCGAGCCGAGGCGATCACTTTTCAGAGTGCAGACCAGAAAGGACTCGAAGGGAGCAGATCACGCGGCGGATCGCACAAGAAGAATGGCGCGCCCACTGTTGTTTACTTGCCGGATTTCACGCGTTTTCGCGTTGAATAGACGCGCGTTGGCAGGGGGTCCCATGTCGTGCCTGGCACTAGCGCGGTCTTGGTTCCCACTCTCTCCGGCGGCCGTGGCGTGGTGGCTGCAACCTGGCTGCGACCTGGCTGCAGCATCTCCCCTCCTGCAGCCATTGTTCTCCGAGAGGAGAGGAACGGACCACAGAAACAGTCAGAACTGTAATTCATTGGCAGGCACGAGCCCACAAGGGCAAGGCACAGCGATGTCCCGGGTTCTAGATTCAAGTTGGCCAGGCTGGTTGGGTAGGTCTGGCTGGCACTCCTCAAGCCCAACACCGGCCTTCGAGGCCTTCGTCGGCGGTGTTCTTCACCGCTTCGGACGGACAGGATGGTGGTTTCGTTACATTGTTTAAAATGTGGGTTCATTGGGCAGAGGCGGTCAAATTTTTCCGATGGCAGTTCCCAGTTGCAAGGAGCTGTGCTATCCAGTTTCAAATCGGGGAGGGCCTTGGCACACCCCCCCCCCTGTAAGAAACATCCTTCGAAGTACACCCTAACAATTTCAACAAGGTGGTACGTGCGCCCGTTAGATCAACGCTTTATTTTACAATTTAATCTATTGAATTGCATTGTATTATTTGCTTGGCACTATAAGTGCATTATACAAGAGCATTTGCAGTTTTTTTGCCTGAATGCACGACTTTCTAAACCTTCTTTACGTGCAATATGCAAGTAAATCTTCGCTCGTGTGCGAAAATCTTTAGCATGTGCAAAAATCTTACCCCTGTTGGTACAACTTTAGGTTGTATATGGCCTGTGCAGTGGGTGTGTGGAGCTCCGAAATCTGGCACTGGATGCCGGAGACCGTTGCAAGAGCATCCACGGCTTTGGGTCGGTCCTCAACCACACATGCATCCTGATCCAATGGATAAACTCTGTACAAGGGCCAGGTTGTGAGCGTTAGTGGAGCGGAGATGCATGCCCGATCCCACTAGATTCAAGACCCCATTGCCCCCGGAGCCGTTGGATGACATGCGGCTGCACACTGCAGCGCGCCTGCTGAACCACCAATTGCCCCTTCAAACACACATGTAAGAACGCAGGTCCACGCGCGGCTTCTTTTGAAACGTGTTTTCGCTGCCGTCACATGCCTAACAACAGGGTGCCGTGTGACTGAGACTGAGCCTTTGTTGTGTCCCGAAACCTCCTTTCCATAGACTTCTCTGACCAGCTTTCCTAGCCGGACTCACAGAATGCTGTGACGAGACAAGACCGATGCCATTTTGCCACCGCCACCCTCGTCCAATGATGGTCAATGCCAGTTGGCATCTGCCTGCGCCGTGTGAGTCAACCATCAATGTCATGAATGATGCCTGAGTAGTCTCGTTCAAAATCCCCTTGCTTTGTTTACTTTGATCAAAACAAACAACAACAACAACAATAACAAACGGCTTTCGCCATCACCGTCACAGCCCCTCCAAATCGGCCCAGTGGCACGAGCTTGGATGGAAAAATTGAATTCGCACCCCAAAACGGAACCTCCCACTGGCGCCCCATCCCACTTTCCCTTTTTCCCTCAGGCCACGACTCCACCAAGCAGGCTTTTGGCTCTCCCCCCCCCCCCCCCCCCCCCCCCCCCCCCCCCCCCCCCCCCCCCCCCGGGGGTTTTGCCCCCCCCCCCCCCCCCCCCTCCCTCCTCCTCAGCAGCCCCTCCCTCTGCCGTTCCCGTTCCCCTCGTCCCTCCCCAAAACACGGCAGGGGCCGATCCCCAAGTTCCGACTGGACAGCCGCCGAGCCCTGGGAGACGGCACCAGCACCCTGGACCCTGAAGACGCCCAGAACGATGGAGACGCGATCGACACCGCCCGTTCGTCTCTTTTTTTCTTGTTTTGTGGCCTGCACCTCGCCACCCCCCCCCGCGAGCCCTTCTGTGCGCCGTGCACCAGCTGCCCTAACCAAACACAGCACACACTCCCTCCGTCCTCCCCCGGAAAACACGCGGGGAAAAAAAGACGCAAGGCGCTGCGGACTGACAGCGGCTATTCTGCCTGTCTGTGGCACTGTGCTGCTGCTGTCGTGACGTGACATGCCCCGGCTCGCTGCCGACTGGTCTCCTGGTCTCCTGGCCTGGTCTCGTCCATACTGGCCGATGGTCCGTGTTGGCGCCCGCCTTGGAAATGGATCTCTTGGCTTTCGGGGACAAGGTCCCGGAGCGTCAACATCTACATAACTGCTCGCTCTCCGTTGAGCCAGTCTGCCTGCCGTTCTGCCTTTCGTTGCCTGTCCTGCATTCCATCTCCCCGGCACAATTGTAGAGATTGCACTGCGCAAGACCCGTCAAAGTGCATAGTAATCGTGATTCCTCTAATCTCCGGGGTCGCCCGAGACTATGTATGTCCACCTCAAGCAACCTGTAAATGCGGAGATAGACAGATTCCGGCAGATGACAGTTCCGTCCCCGCATCACTCTAGACAGACATCCACCGACGGACCTACTCACAGCTCCTGTCTAATGCAATGCACAATGAATGCCTACCTCCCTACCTACGTAAACAAGGTATTGCCACCACCAAAACAATCTGCCCCCCCCCCCCCCCCCCTTTTCCTTCCCCAAACCCCTCCCAACCTCAAGCCCACCGCGACCGCATAAACTCAACCCACTTCCCCACATCCTCCACCGTCTCCAGCAGCCGCCCAACATCCCCAACCGCGCGCGGCCGCCCGCTCGGCGCCACCGTGTTGCGCGCGTCCAGCACGTTCTGGGCCTCGACGTGCACGCGGCCGTTCTCCTGGATCTCGACCGTGACGCTGGCCGTGCGCGTGCCAAAGGGGAACAGCACGCGCAGCCGCGGCACGCTGAGCAGCGTCAGGGTGGTGTCGATGGCGAGCGGCGCGGGGTCGCCGTCGCCGTCTGGGGAGGCGGCGGCGACTTCGGCGAGGAAGGACTCAAAGGCGTCTTGGGCGGTGGTGACGGCTTGGGTGCTGGACGAGGGGGGGTGGTTGGGGGTGTTGGGGGTGTTGTTGTTGTTGTTCTTCTTCTTCTCAGCGGGCGTTGCTTTGAAGCTATTCTCGAGCAGCTGGGCGAGGAAGGCGTACTGCCGCAGGTAGGGGAGCATGCTGACGAGTTGCTGCGGGTGGGAGAAGGTCATCTGGGTGAGGGTTCGGCTCACGGCTGGCTTATAGACGTAGAGCGTGTTGGCGTGGGTTTTGAGCGAGAGTCTGGCGTCGTCCGGGGCGGCGAACAGCGTCTTCTTGGTGCAGTTGATGGTCCGCATCTCGCCGGGGTCTGATTCTGTTCCGGGAGGGTGGGGGATGACGAGGTTGTCAAAGAGTCGCAGCTCGGTCTCTTCTATGACGCACCCGAGCTCCTGGATCTGGTTCCAGAGATCCAGTGGGATGTGAACCGGGGGGTTGAAGGTGGCGTGGAACACAACCTCGGGAAGACGGGGTCCTAGGAGCGGCGGCCCAGCTTGCATCGGATCGGCCTTGGCCTGGTCTGACACCGGGACGAAGGTGCTCTCGGGTTCGAGCCAGTCGATGATCGGACCGCCCGCATGCAGCTCATCGGGAAGAGGGGCCGCCTTCTCAACAGAGGCGCCAATCCACTTGTCCGAGATGCGGACGGGGTTGACGCCGATCTCGCGCTGGGGAGCGCAGCCGATGAAGATGCTCCAAGTCTGCTCGTTCTCTGCGGCCCAGTCAGCCATGTCCGGGCCCGGCAATGGCTGGAGGCGCCTCTCTTTCCAGTAATCGAGCGTCATTCCCACCCGGCCACCCGCGTTCATGGTCGGCTTTCCGCTCTTGGTCGAGAGGACGATGTTCTCGAGGAGCTCTTCGCTGTTGCCTGCGAGGGCAGGATCCTCGCGAGCCTTTTGTAGCTCCCACAAATGAAGACGTGTGAGGCTCTCGTATATGCCGGCTACGGCCTCGTACAAGTTGAGTCCCGGGTTGATGCTGAGCTTGTCCAGCACGGCGAGCCGCTCAAAGTTGGCGGCAAAACTATCGAGCGATTTCGTCAGCGGGCTTTGGCCCTCGCCGAGCTGCAGGTCTTTGAAGAGGATCCCGCCCGCGGTCTCGGCGTGCTTGTTGACGATCTCGGCCGAGTCGGGGAAGCTCAGCGCGACGGATTGGACGACGTTGTTCGAGAACTCGACGACCAGTTCGAGGGCGGAGCCTGCCACAATGAGGGTTTTCTTTTCACTCCCGCCCATCGAGCTCTCCCACATGAATTCGAGCTCCAGTTTCTTCGCCAGTCTCTCCAAACCGGCCTCGCTGACTAGGCCTCGGCTCCGCTGCTCGAGAGTTAGCCGGTGCGCGCCCAAAAGGGCACCAGGGCGAACATACGCTGAGGATGTCAATAACACCGTCCAGGCGCCTGGCCTTTTCATCCTCGCTGGCCTTTCCCAGGCCGGCCAGATGCGGGAGCCCAATGTCCAGGCCATTCCCGAGTTGCAGGGCACCGAGAGCAGCGGCAGCGGACGGGCTGTCGAAGTTGACAGGCACGCCAGCGCGCCCGAGTGTGCCTGTTGTCGCGGTGGCTGGTGATTTCCTGACTTGCTGGGGCGAGGATCGCGGACCATTGGGGGAGAAGGCCGCGTGGGTGACGGAAAAAGGTGTCGAGACCGGCGGTGTTGCTGTGGCGCCGTGCTGAGCTTGCGAGGGCGTCTTGCCCTGCGAGAGCGGATGCTTCCCAGGGGTTGGGGTCGACATTCCCGTAGTTGATAGTTTGACGTGTTGTGGAAAACTCAGGAATGCGTTCGAAATGTCGATGTTAAGGCCCTGGCATCCTCAATTTGGTGTTGCTGAATGCGAATGCAGTGCTTGGGTTCCGAGTCACTTTTTATCCCAGCAAGACCGTCAAATGGTGCTGGGACGCGTTACCCATTTAATCACACCAGGCGTAAAGTGGAAGCAGCTACTAGCAGTCGGACAGTTGGCGAAACAGGTCAGATGCTGGCCTTGAATTCCTACCTATCCATTGTCTTGCGGACAGGATGAAAGAGCGAGGGAGAGGAGCTGGGATCGTGAATGGCCCACCAGAGTCTATGCCTGACCCTAACCCTGTTGAGCTCGTAGGGAAAGAAAGAAAGTTGTGTCTGAGATGAAATATTGCCACCAGTTTTCAGCATAGAACTGTCAATGTTATGATATATCGAGAGATATTGTCCATCTCGATTCTCGATCTCTGAAACCGGCGGGCTCTGCCAGAGAACGGGCCTGGTGATACAGCGATGCACACAGTCCACGTAACAGGGGCCGTTCCGTAATCACATCCTGTCCATGGCCCATGCAGGCAGCCGATCACAGTCAACTCCGGTTAGGTAGACAGAAGAGCCGCCCGATGCAACCTTGGAGCCGCGAAGAGGTAGCACGGCTGAGTCGAAAACAGAATTGCAATTGATGGCTTCCTTCCACAACGGCACAAGTTACAACCGACGGGAAGCAGAAGACGGCCAAGCTGGCCCCTGCGATTCGCCCACATCAATCCGCTAACCGGAAGCCCTTGTCCCCTGTCTGGCTGGGGTTTTAGCGTGTGGGGACCCGAACCCCAACCCGAACCATGAACTTTCCAGCTCCTCCACTCCACTGTCGTCGTTCCCCGACCAGCTCCCGAATGCCCAGGCTGACCCGTCTTCCGCCGTGCGCCCGCCAAATCAACAACCACCGCAGCAGCCGCAATCAGCACCGCAGCAGCAGCAGCAACAACAGCAACTGGCGCCGTCGCTGGTGTTTGCTATGAACGGCATGATCGGCGGCAACATGCCCGGAGCCATGGCCGGCCTGCCCACGCCGGCCGGCCACCAAGCCGAGCTCAACTACATCTACGGCATGGTCGAGGAGCTAAGCCGCCAGCTGGCCGAGAACCAGCGCACGCTGGAGGAGGTCGTCTCGGGCGTCGGGCGCGTGCGCAGCCGCGCAAAGACGCAATCAATCGGGAACGACGACCTAATCAACGCGGCCGCAGACGACGTCAAGGGTGTGTCTCCGCATCCTCCGCATCCCCCCCATTCATTGTTTCTCTCCCCCCTTTTTCAAAACCATCCATCACTAACAAACCGGGGCCCCGCTCCCCATCCAAACCACAGCCCAAGAACACAACCTCGACACCCTCATCTCGATCCTCTCGGAAGCCCTCGAGAAAGCCAAGTTCTCGCGCGACGCCAACGCCGCGCTGCTAACCCACTACGCGGCGGTGCTCGCGGCCATGCTCCGCCAATTCCACGACTACAAGGCGCGGCACGTGGCAGACGTGGCGGCATGGCACCGCTCCTACCGGTCGCAGCTGGCGGAGGCGCGGGCGGAGAACTCGCGGCTGCGGGAGCAGATCTGGGCGATGCAGGCGCACGCGGGCGCGGCGAACCAGCAGCTGCGGCGGTTCCGCGCACGGTTCGACGACGACGCCGCGCGGTGGGCGCGCCGCGTCGACGCGCGCGCCGTGCGCCAGGAGCTGCGCTTCTGGAAGCGCCTCGCGATGCCGCATCTCAGGGACGACGACCCGTACTGGAGCGATGATGACGACCTGGTCGATGTGGCCGAGAAGAAGCGGCTGGAGGACCTGACGCGCATGATGGCCGAGCAGCAGCTGGCGGTGGAGGCCGCGGAGCTGGCGGGCGAGGGCGCCGCCGGCGAGGACGGGGAGGTGCCGCCCGAGGCGCCGTCTGTGCCGGGGATTCCGCAGAGCGCGCTGATGGGCGGGGTGCCGATGCAGAGGGACGATAGTGGCGGTGCGGGAGTGGCAGTGCCGCCGTCGAGGCCGCCGAGTGCGGCGAGCAACACGGGGCCGGATGGGCAGTGAGGACGGTGTGGGTGCTGGGATGGTTGGGCCGTTGTGTAAATACGTGCCAGCGGGGCTACGTGGTATGGGTCTATACGGCATGATGTGTAATGTGGGGCTTTGGACGGCGCTGGCGTTGGTAATGAAAGTTGGCTGACATTTGCTATGATATCCTGGTTACATGCACTTTGCCGCTTCGCCGCTGCGCTGTCACTCAAGTCTCCTGTATAACCGGCCTTTCTTCCTCGGGTCTACAAGCGAAGAGAAAAGAGAAAAGGACGAGAGAAGAAGCTGGAGAGCAAGGTAAGCACAAGAATTTGGGATTTGTACTGGTCCAGTCCGGCGGCAGATTCTGGGAAGGCAGGGCAGTCCCAACTGGTAGTCTCCTTTTCTACTACCACAGGACAATAGACAATGCCGGACAAGTGTGTTTACGAGACCGAGAGGCTGCCAGAGGGTTCGCACCAAGCACAGTAACTACGCCCCAGTTCATGGTACAAGAGCAGCAGAGCAAGCAGTGGAAGCCAACAGTCCATACGGCAACAGACCATATATTACTACCACGCCAACCCACTCGTCCCGCCGCTCCGCATCCAACATCCCATACCCAGCTCCCCCTTTGCACACACACACCCACAAACACAAAGCAGCACACGACAGACACCCCCAAACGCCACCCAGCCCAGCCCAGCCCCAGCCCAACCACACACCACACCCAAAAGAAACCCCCCCCTTCCCCCCCCCCAGAAAAATCAAGCCGACGCCGCAGCCGCATTCTGCCTCCCCCGCGCGCCCCGCCCCGGCCGGGCCAGGGTATATTTCGCAAAGGCGCGCGCAAGCGCCTTCTTGCAGCTGACCTTCTGGCTGCCGACGAAGCTGTCGACGGTGACGGCAATGGCGCGGTCAATGTCGTGGGCGGAACAGTACTCGGACAGGCGCATGCGGCAAAAGGCCTCGGAGATGCGGATGATGGCTTCGAGGTGGCGGACCTGGGCGGGGGGGGGGGGGGGGTTTGTTAGTAAGTAAGTATTTTGATTTGGAAAAAAGAAAAACGGGGGCGTACGGTGATGGGATAGGCGCCCGTGGCCAGGCTCTCGCGGCGCATGTCGGCGAACAGGCGCGCGACCTTGTCCTCGTCGATGTGGTAGAGCTTGGGGGAGACGCGGTCGCGGGCGTACAGGATGTACTTGCGCAGCAGTTCCTGGGGGATCTCGGACTCGTTGCGGCGGCCGGCGTCGAAGGTGCTGGGCTGCTGCGTCTCGTCGACGTCCATCGACAGGCCCCCCGCCGCCGCCGCCGTCGTCGTCTGGGTGTTGGTCAGGGGGTGGCTGCGGCTGTGCGAGCCGACGATGAAGCGGGCCAGGCGCTCGTCCTCCTCGGGCTCGACCGTGTCGCGGACGACGCAGAGGATGTCGAAGCGCGACAGGATGGGCTCGGTCAGCTCGACGTTGGCGGAGAAGGGGATGGTCGAGTTGTAGCGGCCGCCGATGGGGTTGGCGGCGGCGATGATGCCGCAGCGGGCCTGCAGCGTCGTGACGATGCCCGCCTTGGAGATGGAGATGGTCTGCTGCTCCATGGCCTCGTGGATCGAGGTCCGGTCCTGGTCGTTCATCTTGTCGAACTCGTCAATCAGGCACGTGCCCTTGTCGGCCAGCACCAGCGCGCCGCCCTCGAGCGTCCACTCGCTTGTCAGCGGGTCCCGGCGGACACTGGCGGTGAGACCGACGGCGCTGGCGCCCTGGCCCGTGGCGAACACGGCCCGGTGTGCCGTCTTCTCGACGTACTTGAGCACCTGCGACTTGGCCGTGCCCGGGTCGCCGAGGAGCAGCACGTTGATGTCGCCTCTGACGTGATGCGCGCCGCGGGTGTTCTTGGCCACGCCGCCAAACAGCGACAGGGCAACGGCCGTCTTGATGTCGGTGTGGCCGTAGATGCTGGGCGCGATGGAGTTGATGAGCTTGTCGACGATGTGGGGGTCCTTGGAGAGCTGGCGGATCTTGTGCTCGTCCTCCTCGGTCATGCGGAAGCCGGCGAGCTGGTCGTGCGACTTGATGACGTTGTTGGCCTCGAGAATGGTGGCAAAGACGGGGAAGCCGTTGCGGTTGTTGAGCTGGGCGTCATAGCTGTTTTGGTAAATGCCCGTGACCTCGATCTCCTCGCCAGGCTTGGCCTTGTCGATGAGATCCCACAGCAGGATGACCTCGCGATGGCGGGGGAGACGGCCGGCGGGGACGGTGCCGGGGGACTCCTGAAGGGTGAGCTTCTGGTAGTTCCTGTAGACCGTCTTCTCCGAGTTGAGGGTGAAGGGGCCGCGCGACTGGCAGCTCTGGCAGTAGGTGATCCGGACCTCGACGTTCGACTCCTGCTGGAAGGGGCCGAGCGTGATGCCGCACTTGGAGCAGTCGAACTTGACGTATTTCAGCTGCGGGAAGACGCCCGACCTCCTGGTCACGACACCGCTGACGCGCACCAGGCAGTTGAGGTGCGACTGGCGGAGCTGGCGGAGCGTGTAGTGGACGGGGAGCTCGAAGATGCGGACGTGGATCTCGGCGTGGATGCGCTCGTAGTCGGGATAGTGGAGCAGGACCACGTCCATGGCCACCTCGTCGAACAGCTTGAGCATCTCGGCGGGGGCATTCGCCAGAAAGTAGGCCAGGATGGCCTTGGAGGTGGAAAGGTGCTCGTACGACACCTCGAGCGTCTCGGCGTTGATCTCGCCAAGCGTGCGGATCCGGTTCCCGTAGACGGAAGACCCGTTCTCGTCGGTGTACTCTGTGAGGAAGGCCTTGAACTCGCGCTTGATGGTCCGCTGCACGGCGGGCTGGGCCACCCACTCGGTCAGGCTGGAAGCCTTGACATCGTGCAGGGCCTCGAGCGAGAGCTCTTCGTCCATGATGTCGCCGTCCATATCCTCATCCGGGTCCTCGTCGTAGTGATGCCGGCGACGGCGGGGCTGGGCCGTGAGGTCGATGTCGCGGTCGTCGTCCTCGCCGGGAAGGAATGCAGCGGGAATGCGCTGTCGGCGGGCCACCTCGCGATCGCGGCGGTTCAGCTGGGCCTCCAGACGCCGCCGGTCGCCCAGGTTCATGGCGTCAAAGTCGCCCTCGTCGTCGATGTCGATTCCCTGGTACCGGTCATTGGCGCGATCCTGGTAGTCGCCCTCGAAGCCTTCCCGGAACAGGTCAACGTCGTCCTCGGCCATCTCGTCGAGGTCGTCGAGGTCGTCCTCAATCTCGGCCTCCTCCTCAATGTCGTCCTCGTCATCGCCGCCGTGTGCGACGTTGAAGGCGGGCGGGGACGAGGGCATGATGGGGCTCGAGGGGGCGCCGGCGGGGGATGCCTCATCTTCAGCATCGGCGCGCGCGCGCTTGCGGCCTGCCCTGCCGGGTGTGAGGCCCCGGTTGGCGGATGCCGGGTGGTCGCGGAGCGGGGAACTGGACGCGGGTCGTCAGCACAGCCGCGGCAGGCGCAGAGATTGGCGCTGCTCATCCGGGCCCGAAGCAGACATACCTCATGTTTACTGTGTCTCTGGAGGTGAAGACGGACGTCGAGACGCAAACAGTGGAGAAGCAAAAAACGCGGAGGAGTTGTGTTGATGCAGGAGCGAGAGAGTGTCGCCAGATTTGTGGGGGAGCGCAAATTGGCGGGCCATTGGGCGACAGCGCCTGCAGCTTCCCCCCGTTTTCGCGTCGTGCGGGTGCTTGGAAACGCGTCTTCGTGACCCGCTAAGCCTAATTGGGGCGGACGCGTAAAGTGGTTGCTTGCCGTTGGGGTGGGGCTGCCTGCGATAGCGATAAGATACCGCATCCCAGCAGCGGCCGCGAGCACCTTCCATGCACCATGCGCCTACACTTGAAGCTCACAAGCAGAAGTTGGTTATTCGAGTTCCATCGCCAGGCCTAATTCCGAAGGCCGCACATTGAGTCTGGAACCCCCAATCTCATCGCAGCGACGCAGCAATGGATCCTGGCGATGGCGCAGACGCGCTTGTTGCGGCGCGCACCAAGCCGCGCAGCGAGAGCCTCTCGCAGAGGTCGGACAACTCGCAGACTGCCGCAGAGTATGTGGCCGAATATCCTCCGGGTTTTTGTGATTCTGTGTTTCTGTAGTTCTGCATTGAATGTCTCTAATATCCATTTTCCCAGATTCCTCCAAGATCAGATGCAGCTCGAAGCTGATGCGCTCGAAGCATTGCCCTACGTACGACCCCCTCCCGCCCACAACGCGTCGATGCCAATCACAGTCACGGCTAACAGCTTCGCTAGAGCATCGAACACTGCACAAACCCCCTCGGCCCGCTCCGCCAGAGCGTCTTCGCCTGCCTCACCTGCAACCCGCCGCCGGCGAACCCCTCGGATCCGTACAGTGCCGCCGGTGTCTGCTATGCCTGCTCCATCCAGTGCCACGGCGAGCACACGCTCGTCGAGATCTTTGCCAAGCGAAACTTCACATGCGACTGCGGCACCACGCGCCTGCCCAAAACGAGCCCATGCAACCTGCGCATCGATCCCGCGACCAACACGAAGGGCGGCGTCCACTCCGAGGAGCCCGATGTGAACAACAAGTACAACCAGAACTTCCGGAATCGCTTCTGCGGGTGCGAGTGCGACTACGACCCCTTCCAGCAGAAGGGGACCATGTTCCAGTGTCTCGGCCTGGGCACGCATGAGACGGGGGGCTGTGGCGAGGACTGGTGGCATCCGGGCTGCGTGGTCGGTCTCGGTCCGAAGTGGTTCGAGGGGATGGCGGCAGAGAAGGTGAAGAAGGTCGAAGCCAAAGATGCTGCGGCGAACGGTCAGCTGCCAACCATCGCAGAGGATGCCGAGACAGCACCGCAGAACGGCGACAGCGACGCCGGCGAGGGAGGGACAGATGACGACGATGACGACGACCCCCCGCCTCCCCCGGGTTTCCCGGCCGACGACGAGTTCGAGAGCTTCCTGTGCTACAAGTGTGTCGACGCCCACCCTTGGATCAAGAGGTATGCCGGCACCCCTGGCTTCCTGCCGCCCGTCTTTCGCAAGCAGGGCGACGCGGTCCAGGAGGCCGCCCCGGCAGTCACAACGGACGAGTCCCCAGCGCCCAGCAATGGGAATCCCTCCAAGAAGCGCAAAGCTGGCGACGACGACGACGACGACGACGACGCCGACCCCGGCACCACAAAACGCCAAAAGAGCGAAGCCGGAACACCTCCCCAGGACCCCGAGCCGACACCCGCCACCCCAACCTGCCGACTCCCCGGCCACACCCCAACCCCCCCGTCCCAACCCCAATTCTCCCTCTTCCTCACCCCCACCTTCCGCACCCACCTCTGCCACTGCGCAGCCTGCTTCCCCCTCCTCAGCCCCCACCCACAGCTCCTCGAAGAGGAAGAGACCTACGAGCCGCCGGCCTCGGAGGACGGCGCCGCCTCCACCCACGGCGGCGACGGCACCCACAGCGGCGGCGGCAGCCTGTACGACCGCGGCGAGAGCGCCCTGCGCGCCGTCGACCGCGTGCGCGCCATCGAGGGCGTCATGGCCTACCAGCACCTCAAGGACAAGCTGATGCCCTTCTTCCACGAGTTTGCGGCGAGCGGGAAGGCGGTCAGTGCCGAGGATGTGAAGGCGTATTTTGCGAAGCTGCGGGGGGATGATGAGCAGGGGCCGGGGCTGGGGAAGGGGGGTGTTGA
>MU853401.1:2749249-2819172 GCA_033297235.1 Trichocladium antarcticum
TTTAGTTAGTAAAAAAAAAGCCAGGATGTTGCAGATAGAGACGGAACATACAGTAGGCATCGGTGTCGTTGGGCGCGCCCTTGGCCTTGTCGATCGCCGGCTGCAGGCGCAGCCTGATCTTCCGCGCGCTCAGCAGCAGATGCTTGGACGTCGCCTTGGCCTTGCCGCCACTCGGGACGGCCGGCCGCGGCGGCGGCGACACGCCGTTCTCCATGTCGCGGATGAACTCGCCCGACTGGCGCCGCGACTCGTCGCCGCGGTTCTTCAGACAGCACGCCAGCGCGCGGACGACGCCGGTGCCGCCAATGACATAGTCGTCGTCCGGCGCGGCGTCGACGTCGGCGTCCATGTCCGACGACACGGTGATGTCGTGGCCGACCAGCCGCTGGAGCGCCTGCGGGTACTCCGGGTCGGGCTTCGCGAGCGCCTCGGCATGCGCCTCGGCGGCCGTCACGGCGACCAGCTCCATGTTGCGCAGACAGTAGGCGACGACCTGCTCGGCCAGGGCCTTGACGAGGTCGCCCGACTGCTCGCTGGGCACCTCGACGTCGACGGCGATCAGGCTGGTCGAGACCCTTGCGGCCGCCAGGAGCGACGCGTACAGCGCGCACGCTTCTTCCTTCGCCTCCTCCGTCGTGGCGTCTGTCGCGAGCTCCACCAGCTGCGGGTTCTCCAGGAAGCTGATGTGCGCGAGGCCCGGGACCTCGGGCAGGATCTCGGCGAGCGCAATGGCTTGCTCGGGGCTCAGCGCACAGTCTGCCAGGTGGATGCGCTTCAGGCCGGCCATCTTGGGGAGGTATCTGCGAAAAGACTGTCAGCACAGCACAGCACAGCACAGCACGGCACCGCACGGGAGACGGGCTACGCCGGACCGACCTTCGCAACACGGACACCGCACTGGGGTCCGCATTGAACAGCTCCTGGTTATGCGACAGATCGATAAACTTGAGCTGGCCCAGCCGCACCAGCGTCGGGAGCAGCTTGCACAAGGACGACGGCGTGAGGTTGCAGTCGGCCAAGCTCAGCGCCGACAGCGGACAGTCCTCCACGGCCAGCGCATCGGCCAGGATGCCCAGCACATCGCGCACGTCGTTGCCGCCCAGGTCCAGGCCCTCGCAGAAGCCGGTGCCCAGGAACCGCGCGACATGGGCGAGGCCCGCGGCACCGATGTTGTTGTGGGCGATATTGAGCCGCTTGATGCCGCACTTGATGGCGCCGTCGATGACGGTGCCGAGCTGCTCCGTGCCGAGACCCGTCTGGCCGAGGCCCAGCAGACTCAGCGCCGACCCCCCGAGCCTCTCGCCAAGCGACCTGGCCAGCAGCTCACAGAAGCCCTGCGGTTGGCGCCCGGCGGGGGCGGGGCCGGGGCCGGGGGCGGGCCCGCCTAACGGAGGACCACGGGGCACAGGCTGGCGCGGGAACGGTATTCCCGACAGATCCAGGCTCTTCAGCGTCCGGCACAGGTAGATGAACAGACAGATGTGCTTCCACCCCTCCGGGCCGATCTTGTTGTTCTTGAGGACCAGCCGCTCGGCCACGCCGCCTTGGTCGCACAGGCCGTCCGGTTCGTTCGGCGGCCGGCGCTTCTTGCTCTTCGTCTTCCTCGCGGCAAGAAGGCCCGCCAGGATCACACGGAGCCCCTCGTCCGCCAGGCCGCAGTTCTCGAGGATCACCTCGCGCACCGGGACGACGGCCAGGTAGTCGCCGAGCGTGACCAGATCCGTCAGCTGCAGCCAGTAGCCGGTGAGATCCAGCCGCTCCACCATGCCCGGCTCGGCCGCGCAGTTGGCCGGGTCCATGAGCTGCTCCGTGATCTTCCGGAGGATCGGCGTCTCCCGCAGCTGGCAGCACCGCCGATAGATCCTCACCGGATTGGTGGTCGGGGCGCTCTGGGGCCTGCTCGTGCTGGGATGCGGGCTTGTGCCGCTCGACGACGAGTCGCTGTCGTAGTGCAGTTCCATGGGGACGGTGCCGTTGGCCTCGGCCTGTTTCCGCCGCTTCTCCTTCCTGGCCTTCCTCACCTCCTCGCTCTTCTTCTTCTTCTCCTTCTTCTTGGTGTCGGCCGGCGCCGTCTTCTCCGCGGTGCTCTCAGGGCTGGCCCTGGAGTCGTGGCCGGCGGGGATGCCCTCGGCTTGTGGTTCTTTGGGGACTGCCTCGCCGGCGGTCGCCAGGATCGCGCCGTCCGCCTCCTTCTGCTTTTCGACTTCCTGGGGGTGTTTCAACGCCTCGGCCGCGCCCCGTTCTTTCATCTTTTTCTTCTCGTCCCTGTTCGCCTTGGCCTTCCGTCTCTCGCCTGGCTCGTCGTACTTGGGCATGGGCGCGATCTCCACATCGACACAGAAGGCGACCCTCCGAAGCTTGGCCTGGTTCAGGCCGTCGATGCCACAGCGCTCCCGGTGGCCGTCGACATTCAGGATCCGCCGTTCCACCAAGCCGTGGTTGTGGGTTTTCAGGCCCGGGCTGAGGGTGCCGTTGGAGGACGACAGCCTCCGGAAGACCTGGAGCAGGCCGGTCTGCGACGACCGCGGCGGGGCCGGGATGTAGGGGCCCTCGCCCTCGTTTCGCGACGCGTGTTGGAGGACGGCGTTCTTGGCCGGGTTGGCCTTGGGCACGGAGAACTCGGCGGGCCTGGGCGAGGCGGCATTCGCTTGCGGCGGGCTGTGCGCGGCGCTGCTCCCAGATGTGAACTTGGACGAGATGTTGGCGAACCACGAGTTTCGGCGCTGGGGGGTGGCAATGGGCGGCGGCGTGGGCGGTTTTTCGTCCGAACTTAGTCTCGCGGAATTCGACCGAGTTGGTGTGGTTGTGGCCTGAGCCGCTTTGTCTGGAAGGCTGCCGCCGTTGACCGTCGGTGGTTGGCTCGGGGGGCCCGGGCCTGAGCCTGCGGGCTCGCGCGCTGGGTTCGACAGTGACCTCGGTCGCGCTGCCGCATTCCGGGCAATCTTGTCTGCAATAGTGCAAGTCGCATTAGCTGGGCACCTTTGGAGCGCTGCCTTCCAATCCCTTCTGGTTCCTTCCCACGCGGTACTCCTGGCCGCTGTCGGGACTCGGGTGGCGAACCTTTTGGATTCCCGTGGGTCATCCAGCTCACATCCAGACTGTGGATGTGCTCCATCTTGTCGCCGTCGCAGTCGCAGTCGCAGTCGCAGTCGCACCGCAGCTTGCTCGTCGACGACTATCTGCTAAACACACACCAACAGGGCGCAGAGACGGACAAGAGCGCAGTGGTTTGCCCCAGCCTTTTCGTCAAGCCGTTTTGTCCAAAAAGCCGGGCGCGGGAAGCGGGGCGGGAGTCGAGTCCGGGCGACGATATCCGTATGCAGCAGTTCAAAGCATAGGCTTGTCGCTATGCTCTTTGTCGGGGGGGCTTCTGTCACTGATGCCGTATGATGACGGTGGAGATAGCCATGGCCTCAGTCGGTTCACAGTTCAGCAGGCGCTCATACAGCGATGCCCCGTTGAAGTGGTGATGTGACGGTGGGTGGGGGAGGGGGGGAGATGGAGATCAAGACAGGACGGTGTGTGTGCCCGTTATTCTGATAGGCGGGCGCCCTCGATGCCCCGGACCGAATTCGTCTTTGAGATGTTTCTTCGTGCTTCTGCAGTTGCTTGAAGGAGCACGCACGGCTGAGCCGAGTCTAGCGTGAATGGGGGAAGGCGAGCTGAGTGAGATAAGGGCTGCAGGCGTGTAATTCGTGGGGGGGTTAGCTCATTTGCTCATTTGCTCGGTAATACTCCAGTACAGAACAGATTACAGATCATCGACTGCCTGGTCGGATTATCTCATCGCGGGCCGGGCGTCGGAAATTGAGCGCCTCAACAAGACGGCTACGAACCCGGTCGGTGGCGGCTGGGAGCACGGAAAGGCGGCGAACTGGGCCCTTGCACCTCTTCATCGCCGGGCCAAGGGCCCGTTCTCGTACCATGGTATCCCGGTCGGCAACTCGAATTGTGAATTGTCCTGGCTTGCGGATATTACGTGTGGCCCACCCTGTCCCACCCAGCCAAGACCAACGGTGGTGGGATGATAGTCTGCGCGTCGCGGAAAACCAGGGCCACCTCCATCATTAATACCTACGTCGTCTGCAAAATCACACAACTGCCTCCTGCTTGCAGTGAGGTCGTGTACATGCGCGGCACAAGGATCTCATAGTCGCGGCTCAGAGCGGCTCTTGCGTCGCCAAATGGAATGCCGGCGTTTGCACGAACTCAGAAGTTGATTGGCTTTTGCTAAACCCCGGTCATTACCGCCCAGTGCCCCGCCATATAGGCATCCATGTGCACTAAAACTCCCAAAGAACAAGCGGTCGTGAGCCCAGATGATGAGACCGATCCCCAGCAAACCCCAGCCTACTCGGCCCGGAGCTCGGCAATCCGAGCCTGCACCCGCTCCTGGCGCTGGGCGTGGGTGAGCTTGGTCTTGCGGAACTTGAGCGACTCCTGCTTCCACTCCTCCTTGGTCTTCTTGGGCGCGTCGCTCTCGTACTTCTTGGTCGGGTCCTCACGGATGGCGGCGTGCGCCTCGGTGTAGAGGTCCTCGAGGCCGTCGGCCTCGACATCGTCCTCGATGTACTTGACGAACTGGCCCTTGTAGCGCTCCTCGTCGTCGTCGGCGAGGGTCTCCATGTACTCGGCGACGTGGCCGCCAAAGATGTACTTCTTGAGCGTCTCGGCGTCGAGCTCCTTGGACTCCACGTCGAAGCCGGGGAAGCGGTTCTCCGAGTGGGGGACGAGGATGCCGCCGTCCGAGGCGCCCTTCATGACGCCAAAGACACGGGCACCGGTCGAGGTGCGCGAGAGACCAACATCGAGGAGGGCCTTGAAGGGGCGGCGCTCGCCGTCGTCCGTCTCGGCGGCCTCGGTGAGGGTGTACTCGCCATCGGCCTCCTCGACACCAGTGAAGTCCTTGTCCAGACCCAGCTTCTTGAGCACGCGGCGCGCGAGCAGAAGGCCGGTGGCGTACGCGGCCGCCCAGTTGGTCAGGCCGTGCTCGATGCCATAGGCGCGGAGCTCGTGCGAGTACGCGGCGCAGAAGACCTTGTCGCCGGTGATCTCCGACGTGACGATCTGGGTGATGATGTCGCGGTTGGAGAAGCGGACGACTAGGCGGTACTTGGGCGCATTGTACTTGTTCTTGGCCTGCGTGATCATGCGCTTGCGGGCATAGTAGTCGGTCTTGCCCTCTCTTCTCCGCTTGTACTTGGTCTGGAAGCGGCTGCGGACGGGTCAGCGCCCACGCAATGCCAGTCGCCGCCGGGCTGGAAATGCACTCACCTGTAGTACGCGCTGTTCTTCACAACCTTGTGGAACGGCTGCGATGCAAAATTCCCGAGTCAGCAATTTGCGCTTCAGAATATTCCCTCCTTCCGAAGCATCTTGCATTGACTCCTCAAGCGTATCACGTCCATTTCGGCAGTGCCGCAATGGCCGGCGGTAGCAATCAACTCACCATCTTGACGGTTGGCGCTGTGCGGTTCGTACTCAACAGGGTCGACGGGTTGCAGGACGGGAGGAGCGAGAGTTGGCGGCACCAATATTTCCGTGTGCCAAAATCCACCCCACAGCCCTAAAGGTGAAGTGGGGTGGGGGACGAGGGCGGTGAGCTGGTTGGGGACGACCTACCTAGTTCTGCCCTGCTGCTGTGCTGCAGTGGTCTCGGTGAGCCGAGGTTCCCCAAACCCGCTAGCCGTGCCGCCCTCCAGGTCCGGCCCCGGCTCCGCGCATCTTAAACAGACGGCCGCCCGCCAGACAGGATGGCGCCTCTGCCATGATGGCCCCTTCATTTCTACCCCTCGCACATCGGAACCGCACATATCGGAATCGCGGCGTCACATAACAAACCCACGAAAGATGGCACAACCACCCGCGGAACAGCGGCCGAAAGTGGTCCTCTTCGACATCGGCGGCGTCTGTGTACGCAGCCCCGTCACCCACCCCTCCCCTCCCCTGACCGCGACAGCCCCAGCTAACCACCCCCACCGCCAGGTCGTCTCCCCCTTCCAAGCCATCCTCGACTACGAGCTTAGCCTCGGCATCCCGCCCGGCTGGGTCAACCACTCCATCTCGCGCACCGCCCCCACCGGCTTCTGGCACCGCCTCGAGACCGGCACCATCCCGATGGACGCGGCCTTCTTCGCCGGCTTCAACCGCGACCTGCACTGCCCCACGCGCTGGCAAGCCTTCTACCGCACCCAGCAGGCACACAACCCCGCGCTCCCGCGCACCGTCCCGCCCGTCCCGCAGCTCGACGGCGAGGCGCTCTTCCACGCCATGATGGCGGCGGCGCGCGCGCCCGACCCGTGGATGTACCCGGCGCTCAAGGCGCTCAGGGCCAGCGGGCGGTACGTGGTGGCGGCGCTCAGCAACACGGTCATCTTCCCGCCGGCGCACGAGTACTCGCAGGGCGACTTCCTGGGCGACCCCGTGCGCAGCCTGTTCGACGTGTTTGTGTCGTCGGCGCACGAGGGCCTGCGCAAGCCCGACCCGCGCATCTACCGGCTCGCCGTGGACAGGGTGGATGCGTTTGCGCGGGCGAACGCGGACACGGCGCAGGGCCGGGCGGGGGGTTGGGCCGACGGGGTGCGGCCGGGGGAGATTGTGTTTTTGGATGATATTGGGGAGAATCTGAAGGCGGCGAAGGCGGCCGGGTTCCAGACGATCAAGGTGTCGCTTGGGCGGGCGTACGAGGCGGTCGAGGTGCTGGAGAAGGTTACGGGGCTGCAGTTGGATGGGGGCCACCCCAAGATCGCGGTCAAGCCGAACTTCAAGGGCAGCAAGGCGAAGATATGAAACAGTTTGAGGTTGGCTGGCACCCCGTTCTTGGCAAGGGGCATATACGAAGCTGGAACTCTGTTAGACCACTAAGTAAATATACTATAGTGTACGCAATATCACACCGCAATATACTCACACTACCCAACCCAACACCCACCCCATCCATCCCGCCAACCCCAACCGGAATCACCTCGGCAAGCCAATCTTGTCTCCCGTCAAGTCAATCTCCCCATATATCCGTCAACCCTCCCAGCAAGCGCCTATCAGTACTACGGGTACGCCGTCCGCGCCCGTCTAAATGCAGAAACTCAATTCGTAAGATAGCCTAGCGCAAGACGTGACGTGATGGGAAGCAGAATGATCTCGTTCTGATGGCGCCGTCTCCAATAATCCCGGTGTGCTGTTGCGCAACGGACGAGGCAGAATAAGGAAAGAAGACTCAAATAGAAGACTCAAATAGAAGACTCAAATAGAAGACGGATATGGCAAAAGCACCCAACCAACCCAACCAACTCCAAAGTCACAAAACCAACACCACCGATAGGTCCGCTCGTTACTCATTGCCATGGCACACGCCCACACTCAGTGTTTTTTATATTTCTGCAGTCCAACAGTCAGCATCACCCCGAGCAAGTAAAATAGAAAGAAAGAAGCAAATGGGAAAGAAGAAAAAAAAGGAAGAAAAAACTCACCTGGTCCACGCGCTTAATATTCGCCGGATCCAACGAGTTCGTCGCCCCCAGCAGCGTCTTGCCGATCGCCTTGGTCGCGCCGATCGCCGGCCGCAGGATGATGGTCGGCGCCCTCATCAGCACCGCCTTGGCGGCGCCCTGCGCGCTCTGCGTCTCCATCACCTCGGCCGGCACCGCGATGATGGCGTCGCGCGCCACCGCCAGGTCGCGCGCCAGGCTGCGGTACGCCCCGCGCATGCCCTGCACGATGCCCAGCGGCTGGTCCGCGTAGAGGCTGCGGATCTTGCGGCCGCCCGCCGTGGTGCTGCGCTCGCCCGCCGCGTCGCTCGAGTCGTCTCCGTCCCACTCGTCGGCCGCCGCCGCCGCCGCCGCCGCGCCGCCGGTGCCGGTGCCGGTGCCGCCGCGTCCGCTGGGGGGTTGCGGGGCCAGCAGGTCCTCGGCTCCCTGGAGCGCCGATTGGGTGCCGATGGCGAGCTTGGCCCCCAGGCGGACAGCCTCGATGCCGGTGGTCTTGGCGAAGGCGGCCGCGCCCTTCCGGATGCTGCGCACGATGCGCCCGTCTTTGCGGTATTCGCGGATGGGGATCTCGATGAGGTCGCGGAAGCCGCTGCCGGCGTTGACGATGGAGCGCACGGGTCCCAGGCCGGCCAGCACGCCGGGCAGCTGGGTGCGCGTGACATTGTCCGTCCAGATGTCGTTGAGCTGCTTGCCGAGTCGGTCAAACCCGGACACGCCGTACAGGATGACATGGCGGAGGACCATGCGGGCGTCCTCGAGGATCAGGAAGTTCATAAACTCGGTCGTGCGCCCGGAGCGCAACCCGGCATAGTCCACCCGCTTGGGCTTGAAGTCGAGTCTGACGGGAATGTCGTTGATCTCGGCCCGCTGGACAAAGGGGATATCGCTGGGCGAACTGTGGACCGGCACCGAGTCATCCTTGAACTCGAAGAATCTGGTGATAAAGTCGAGCGCGTCCTGGTCGACATGGAGCCGGAGAGGCAAAACATTGAGTCTCATGACCATCTCCGACGCCGGCGTCGATGGCACCGGCTTCGTGTTGAGCAGCTCCAGATGCACCATGCTCGCGCCCTGCTCGCGTTCGCCCGCGTCGTGGTCATATGTGGCGAACTTCTTCCAGGTCGATTTGGGCATGTGGTCAAAGATGTCAAGGTCATGCACCCGAAGATCGATCGAGCTGAGCGTCTCTCCCGAGCCTGGCGGAAAGACCACGAGGTCCACGTTCACGCCCTTGAGCTCAAACGTTATCTTGTGGCCCTTGCTCCTGTTCAGCTTGAGGCTCTTGGATCGAGCATGGTGCTGTGCGGATGCGCGCGCCGGTGCCGTAATGGCGGGCGTGGTGGTAACGACCGTCTCTGTGTCTGCGGCGTCGTGCAATGCATCGTTGATGGCGTTGGCCAGCTCCTTCGGGTCGCGGTTGGTCGGAATGCCAATGTAGATCGAGTTGAAGAGGAAGTCGTCGATGACCGCCTCGTCCTCTTCCGACTCTGGCTCGTAGCCGCCCCGGCGATCTGTCCGTGCCCGCCGCTCGTTTGCCTTTGCCTCAACGTCCTTCACCGCCTTGGTGATGACCTCCCTGGTGCGCGCCCAGTCGTAGCCATCAAACAGGTGCCAGATGACGTGGACATCGCGGACACAAAGTTTTAGCGGACTATGCCGAACCTTGGAATCGTTGGAATGGTCGTATGTGTTCTTGGTGGAGTTCCAACGATGCGCCGTGCCGCACACCGCCGGCCTCTCCTCGAAGTAGCCGTCTTGGACGGAAAGATCCCCACTGCTGCTCTCGGCCTCAAAGCTGTTGGTGCTGAGGAGGACGCCGTCGCTCGTGTCTTCAATCTTCGTGTCCCCCACCATGAGCGAGGCTGTGCTAGCATTGAACAGCTCTTCCTGAACGGACCCCTCCTCGTAGTACTGCGAGTCGAAATTGAGCGGGCTGTCGTTCGGCCCGCCATAATAGTCATCCTCGTCATCACCGTCGCCGCGAAGCTCCTGGGCAATGGCAAAGTCACGGTCGAAGTCATAGTCACCCTCAGCCCTGCCAAAGGCGTCGGCCGTAATGGACGCCAAGAGGTCCTCGACCGGAATGACAGACGTCCGATACTTGATTTCCTTGCTCGGAGGTGTAGGTGGTTTGAGCGCGTTGGCCAACGCAATGAGTGTCTGGGTTGAGTCTGCGCAGGTTTCAAGAACCAGGAGATCATCGCGTGCTTCGACATCCAGGTGCGTCTCCCCATCTGCATCTTTCGCAACCTTCACCGTGACGCTCGCTGAAGAGATCTGCGAGATATTGACGTATCCCTTTGCGCACAGCTCGGTGACTTGGGGAGACGGGGCGGCTTGTGGACGCCGCGTTGAGGCAAAGGGCCCGCTGGTCGATTCCAGGATGGAAACATCATCCACCAGCAGGATGGCAGCCTTTTTCAGAGTTGTGACAGCAGTCAACGTATCGCGCAGCCCTGGGACCACCTCGAGGTGAGCATCCGTCAGCACGACGGTCAGCTTGGATGACAAGCCAAGTGGATTGAGCCCAAGAAGGCAATCCCGCAACGCCACATCCACTTTGATGGGCTTCGAAGGCTTGGTCTGCTGCACTGAAGACACCGATCCCGAAGGTGCTCCTTTGATTGCCGCCTGAGCCTGGTCGCCCAAGTTTGCAACAGATGCTGCTAGACTTGCCTCAAAGTCTTGCGGTGTAGCATCGTCGGCGAGATCCAGGATATCCATGATCGCCGGCACCCGGTACTCTATACTCAGCCCCATCAGCTTGAGC
Organism: Trichocladium antarcticum; assembly: GCA_033297235.1. NCBI lineage: Eukaryota > Fungi > Ascomycota > Sordariomycetes > Sordariales > Chaetomiaceae > Trichocladium > Trichocladium antarcticum. Next base: position 2,759,504 of record MU853401.1, read on the forward strand.
TTCAGGGCCGGTTCCATGTCGTCGATCATTCTCATCATCAAGACCGGTGGTTTCTGCAACGAGCCACTTGTCGGGGCTGGCGAGGTCTGCACGAGCTCCTCGGTCTTGTTCCGCGTGACCGATACTGTGCCAAGGGCGACAGCAACCAGCGCCGGCACCGAGATGTGAGCGACCTCAAGATCTGTGAGAGAGGCCTGGACGATCCCAAACCGACCGTCAACATCGACAACGCAGTCGACAGCCTTGACGTGGCACAGCGTCAAAAGGCCCGGCCGATCGTCTTCAGGGAGATACTTGGCCACTGTTCCCAACTTGGCGAGATCATCAGCAAGACCTGGGAGACAGCTGAGTTGCTGCAGCCTGCCCGCATCTGCCTTCACTTTGCCAATGGTCAAGGAAAGCACCGACCCCTTTCGCCTCTGCCTGAGGAGTGTGTCCACCATGATCTCGTCTTCGTTCTCGTCAAACTTGATCTTGGACGGAGTGATCAACTCGAGCAACCGCTCCAGGTCCTTGGTTCGGGGAAGCACAAGGTATTCGAGTCTAGTATCCACAATCTCGACGACGACAGGGGCGTCGGCTCTAGAGCTCCGCAGGTAGGGGCCTGACAGCCGTACCCTGCTGAGATGGACACCAACGCCTTCTTCCCTGTTGACAAGCTTGAGGGCACTCGTATTCAGCACGACGCTGCAGTCCTTTCCAATGACGTCCAATCGCAGGCCATTCACGCGCAAATCGGTCTTGTTCTCCTTGGTGACAGTCCGGTCGTCAGGCCTGATAGGCGCTTCGAATCGGACGCCTTTGGGTTTCTGAACGGGCTTCGCTGGTGCCTTGCCGGCCCTTGAGGTGTTCGACGTGATCGAGGAGCCCATATTCAGAAAACTGCTAAGGCCCCCAAACCAGCCAAAGGTTTCATCCAACCTCTGGAGGTCCAGCTTGATGTGCAGAGGGAGCGTGTTGACTTCGACTCGCGTGTCACCAGGCCCGGTGGTGACCTTGACTGATATATCCTGGCCGGCGGAAGGGAACGTGCTCGCCACCGATTCGAACATCTGGACGGAGCGATCGAATGAGATTATGTCGTCGTTCGCATATCCAAAGTTCACCTTTTCGACGCTGATCTTTGCCTCAGTTTGGGATGCAGCGCCGGACACAGAACCCTTCAGGTCCACCAGATCGGCCTGGAGCAGTACATCAGAGCGGAAGTCGGGTGTCCGCTTCTCAAATATCCTCTGGGGTGTATCCGCAACACCTGCAAGTTTCTCGAGGAAAAGCACGGATAGCCGCTGGACACTGAGTTTGATATCTGGTGTCTTCGAGCTGGACTTCGGAGCTGAAGGGCCAGCAACGTCGCTGGATTCGCCTTTCGTCGCCTCGAGAAGACGAGCAACTACCATGGCAAGCAGGAACCCGATAGAAGTATCGAACCGGAATTCCAGGGGCTCCAGCACAATCTCAATGGCTCCATCAACCGGCTCGTTTTCCTTGATCGGCTCGCTGACCGGAACGAGTGGAGGACTTGCCGCGGCTGATGAATGAATCGAAAATGCTCCTGGCAGGTGTGGAGATACTGACGTCCCAAGGTCAGGCGCGGTGACGTGGATGTGGTTGTGTGACGAGGGGAGGTAGATGGAAACCGAGCTGAGTGATAGAATCTCCTTCACTAGGCGGGTCGGTCCACGAGGGGTGGGAATATCATCCTGCATTAGCTCGGGCTCCTGGAACGGGGATTGCTGTTGGTAAGAATTCGCCGCGCCAGTAAAGGCTGTTGCGTTGGGTGTCCTAGGCCGATATGTTGCTGGTTGCCTCGAAAGGGGTTCAGCAGGGATGCCGCTACCATTGCTTCCCACATCGAGCCCATGGGGAGTCGTGGCTGTCGGCGGTGAGGCAAGGGTTTCCTGCTCCAAGGATTCGTCAGACAAGTGATCGGGCATATCCCACGACCCCGGCATAGCATTGCGCAACCTAGCCGAGTCGGCCTCGGAGAAAGCGCTCATGTACATGCTTTCAGCGTCCTCGTGGCTATAGAGGCGTGACTCGGCTAGATCGTCGGCTCCCCCAGCGCTAGAGCAGCTGTTTGCCAAGTTTGCGGAGCCGGAGTGAATAGATGCTTGGGGGGAAGGCGTATTGGACAAGAAGAAACCATCCGGTGGGCGAAGAAGGGGTTCCGACTGGGCCTCTCTCTCGTACGATGACCAGGCCGCCGGCCTGGTCTCTAGGAGCGTTGACTTTGCATGTTCTCTGTAGGCGGGGGGGGACGAGTCCCGATACACAGACGCTCGCGGAGTGGATAGGGACGACGCTGGCTCCTCTGGCTCCTCTGGCTCCTCCGGCCCCTCGGTAATGGTATTTTCATCGAAATCGTAGGGAATGTTGAAGGCATCCTCGCTGTCCTGCAGCGGGTAGAGGCTCTGCGCAAGATCATCAGAGCCCGGCAACAAATCAGAGTCCACGCTTCTGGCAAGATCCAATGTACTGTCCGGAAACGTGGCCGCCTCGGCGGTCACTGGCGATGGCGAGGCGACGGAAGAGGGCATTGACGGAGACGGTGCCAGGGATGAGAATACGTTTGCTTCGGAGATCAAGGCCGCCCGGATATTGTTTAGCAGGATATGCCGCTTGCCGTCCTTGTGCATGATTCCGGGAACTCCATCTGCTGATTCGCCCGACGTAGTCACACCTTCCACGTTGATGTTCTCCAGTGACAGCTGGAACGTGACCAGTTCAGGGGCTGACGCACTCGGGTCCACTGGCACCTCGACATCCCCTTGAAATGTAACGGTCCCGATCCGTATCTGTATCCTATCCACGATGCCCTGCAAAAAGTCGGTAAGGAAGGCGGGTAGTGATAGGGCCTGGCCGGTGCCGAAGGCCAAGTCTTCGTCGCACTCGGGCTCGGCCTCACTAACAGACACGGACGCGGCTAGATCCTGGGATTCAGCTGCGATGGCCTCCTCCAACCTTCTCTTCTCTGCTACCGGTTGTGTCTCCAAGAAGGACTGGGCGAGGTCTGCCGCTGTGGGCACGACGTCCGCACCTGTGCCTCCCTTCCCCTTGGCAGCATTCCTCTGGGCACTCTCTGGCTTCTGTGCCACCTTCAGACGAATGTCGACGCCATCTATCTCGGCTGATATCGGGCTCGTGTAGAAGTCCATGGGAATCGTGATCCGAAGGACGAGGACCTTGGCCTTCTGGAGCGAAAACGCAGGCGGGAGCCCCAGGAGCTTTTCGAGTTTCTGTGCAAAGCCATGTCAGCTAAACGACGGTGGCAGACCACGAGTGTCATGAGGAAGTCATGAGACCATACCGGAAGCACCAGTCCCACATCCCGAAACTCTAAAACGGTGTTGCGGCCTACCGCCAGGTCAAGGTTCTCCAAGTCGAGCGCATCGGTATCGAGGAAGTCCAAGCGGGACAGTGCAAAGCGCAGCAGGCGTTTGGGCAACAGCGAGCTGCGGAAGGACTGGAAGAAGGACGCCATGGTCGGCGGCTTCGATATCGCTTGTCGGTCCGTCACCTGGAGCCGGGGATACGGAAGGGAGCCTGTCGGCGTGGGATGGCGGGGTACCCAGTCGCCCGAGGAGAAGGCGGGCGGCGGCCGACAGGTTTGGTGGCGTTGTCGATTACTCGTCCAAACAAGATGGGAAAAAGGTATGGGGTGGGATTACAGGGAAGGGCATGTTGAGGCGGGCATCATCATGGGGACGAATGCGCAGCGCAGGACTCTCAGACGGCGGCAAGCGGATGGTCTCCGACAAACGGCAAAGGGCAAAGGGCACCGGCGGGAAATCGAGTGGAGAGTGGAAGGACGGCGGACGGTTTGCGGTGATGGCCCCGGGAAACCAAGGCACTGGGTGGAGCACAACAACAAAAGCCGTGGTTGGGTGATGGAGGAGGAAAGTCAACCAGAGGTGTGGTTGACGTGGTGAGCCTGGGCATGGCGCGTGCATGGGAGGCAGAGGCGTGCGTGGGTGAATGTGAAGACCCGTGACGAGTGTTGCTGGGCGATGAACCCAATCAATTGATCGGCCTTATCCGTAGCGTGGGCATGGGTGCCCTTGGCCCCCCCACTTCTAGGCGCTGCACCTGCACTTAACCCGCTCGAGACCCAGCCTCCACTGGCACAGCGTAATCTAGTGAACCCAGAACAATCAATCTGATCAGCCAGGTGGTGACAGTGCAACCCGCACTTTAGATCCTCTGGTCAGTGCGACTCTGGAACCTTGTCGCTCTAACAGCTGTGTACGACCCCGGTACGCATTCTTCAAGCTTCCAAGACAGCAGTCAGCACAGCACACCAAACCACGCGATCATGAGACCCCGAAAGCGAGGGCATGGCCTCCGGGATCCGGAGCAAGATCAACCAGACCAAGACGCGCAACACCCACTTCCCGTCTAGCCCGACTACGACGACCAGACCTCAACGACTACGACAAGCGTGCCGACCCAGCACCAGCACAAGAAACGCGGAGCGCAAGCGTTGTTGGAGCGATGGAGGACATTGTCGACCCACAAAGCAACCCGAGGAGATACATACAAGACCGGCTGTTCTGCGCCGAGGATTGGGCTGAGTACGAAGCCGAGCACAGGGCTGCCAAAGAACTGGCCAACTAGATCATCAAGACAGTCGATAGTCGCTCCCTCAGTTTGGCCAGCGATCCGGCGCTCCTCCAAATAACTTGTGCGAGAAGCTCAAAGATCGCTTGGGGCCCATCGAGTCAGTCCCATCCTTGGCACCGCAGCCAACCCCCACTCCCGCCTCACCCCCTCCCACACCCCGCCGCCACCCGTCTCCCCACCCCCTCACCACTCCAGTACGCCCCCGTCACCGTCCCCAGCGCCACAAACGGCGCCGTGTGCTCCCCGGCCAGCCACACCCCCTCGGCCGGCACGCCCGCGCGCATGGCCGCGACATCGCGGTCCCCCTCCACCAGCCCGCGCGGGAAGTTCGCATAGCTCCCGTTCCCCGCCAGGTCGTCGCCCAGCCAATCCGTCGCGAACGCGGCGGCGGGCTGGCAGTCGGGGCCTTGCGCGCGGTAGCCCGGGAGGCGGGAGTAGTAGGGGCGGAAGTAGGCGGCGAGGAAGCCGGTTTTCTCCTTTGGGGTCGGGAGGGCGCGGAGAGAGGCGGTGAGGTGGGCGGACTGGGCGCCGAAGGTGTAGAAGAGGAGGGTGGGGTGGCCGTTGGCGGCCGGGCCTAGCGAGCCGAGCTCGATGCTCTCGGTGAGGTGGTGGGAGGGGTTGGAGGCGGGTGCGTATCGCGGGGAGAGCCATTGGCAGAAGCCGCGGATGGTGCGGTTCTGGGGGGGGGTGGGGGTGAGCCAGAAGGGGGTGGGGAAGGAGATGTAGACTTTTTCGAGGCTGCCGTAGCCGATGTTCTGGATTGCCTGGCGTAGGCGGTCGGGGAGGGGAGGGGAGAAGGAGTCGAGGTTTTGTTTGAGCCAGCCCAGGGGGCAGGTGACGACGACTTCGTCAAACTCGAGGACTTGGCCGTCTGTGGTTTTGACTCTGGCCAGGTTGTTTTGGGCCGTGGACTTGCCGTGGATCTCGGCCACGCGGGTCTGGTATCGGATGTCGGCGCCGTCAACGGCCGGCTGCGCGACCTTCTCGAGCACCCTCTGATATGTCCCGGCGCAAAAGAGGTTTTCTGCCAAGGGTCAGCACAACCCGAGCAAGTGCTCGCGGAGAAAGAACTGTGGAGTGTCCCTCACCACCCTCGATGCACTCCTCCAGCCAAAAGAACTTCAGACTCTGCCGGCTGAGAGGGCTGCCAACAAAGTTCCCCCATAGCTCGGCCATCTGGACGAGTATACGCCGCTGCCTCTCATAGCCCGCCTCCGTGTCCGGCATCCTCTCGGGAATCTTCTCGTGGAAGAAGTCCAAGAGCGTCCGGTCCGGGTCGATCTCGGATCCATGCTTGTTCGAGTACTCAAACGCATCCTCGATAATATTCCACATCATGGTCGAGTACTTCTCGCCCTCCTCGAGGGGAAGAAGCTGGCCGTCTTCGTCAAAGACGTGTGTCTGGTTGTCCCACGCGCCAGTTGGTGTCTTGGTCTCCCGAACCAGATCCATAATTGGGTTGTCGGTCGTGCCATGGATCCAATTTGCGCCAACGTCGAACAGGTGGCCGTTGGGTAGCCTCTCCTGGTATATCCTGCCGCCGAGGCGGTTTCTTGCTTCCAGTATCGTGACCCGGAAGCCACTCGCGAGCAACACATCGGCGCATCTGAGACCTGCAAACCCGGCTCCGACAACGCCAACATGGGGTTTCCTGCTTGGAACGGGGGTCTCGGGCTATTGCAGGTATTGCAGTGAGCATGACTTCCCAGTGTTTTCTTCAAGTCATGACTCCAGAGCCTTCCGTGGCATCCATATGCACAGCGATGCGACTCGACTGGCAGAACGGAGCGGCTCAGCTACGTGGTATGGGCCAGGCGTCAATTACCTTCATGATTCGATCCATGATGCTCAGGCTCCTCCTGGCTGGTCCGTTGTGAAGGCGGGAGATGTTCAGATCCTGATAGATCTTGGATTGTGTTTTCCGTGCAGCGCTGGTAACTGACATTGGGTGCGCGTCCATGCTGTCTTCAACTACACTACAGCTCGGACGTAAGCGATTGGCAGCGGTGTTTGTGGATGTGTAAACTTGTGAAGGGCGTGTCTACCGCGTGTGGAAATGGGGGGCCCTATATCAAAAACTCTTGACAGGAGTTGCCATGATAACAGATTCCATCCACAGGCGAGCCCGAGTCGCCATCAGCGGGCCAGCAAGGAAAGATGGTGTGGGTGCAAGCCGATAAGAGGGGAGGGAGGAGCGCTCCCTGGCAGCGGCCAATGGCAGCCAGTATCCCAGCCATGCCAGTGTCATCCGAACCATCGACTGGTCACTGGTGCGCGTCTGAGAAAGAGATGAACTTGCGGAATGGAAGTATTGGCAGCTTCCGAAGACGGAATCTGGACTGGCAAGTGTTGAGCCATCAGGCCGCCCGGAGATTAAGTTCAGGCCTATTTCACACTGAGATGGGCTCACAGCGCGCCCGTGCACAGGATGCCGCAGCGCCGGAGCCGAACCCCGAGCACTGGCTTGTATGTAATGACAAGAACAAGCCGAGGAAAGCTGCCTCGGGATGAACAACCATTCGCCCGACTCCCCAACTGCAAGATTGCGTTGTGTGATCTGGCTTTATGTTGTTTGTTCACTGAGGGTTGCGCAAAATTCCCCGATTTGACTGCTGCTGTTCTGTATGTAGGGACGGGCAGCGGTGACGGCTGTGGCTGGAACTGGGCCGGCAGGCCAATCCGTGGCCCTCTCCAAGACCGAGACAAAGAGATGGAGAGGCTTGTTTCAAGAGTCAACCTGGAGCTGCCAAAACCCAGAAGAGGCCGAGTCATGAATGGGCTCGAAATCTCCATCCCCCCCGAGTTCGCACATCACATGTGCCCAGGGAGCCACTGTCGCCCACGCTCCGCTGTAGGGCACGAAACAGGGAGCGGACCCCGGGGTTGCCGGGGCTGCCAGCTTTGGGGAACCAGCCAATCACAGCCGCCACATTACAGCGAATTGAGATCTCCCCACAGTCCGCGCCCCAGGTTCCAAAAGCGTTCGGGAGCCGAGGCTTGTCCAGGCCAGAAGCCGAAGCAAGCCCCCACTGCCCGACCGAGACCGACAGGCCGGAGCCCTCGCGCACCCTTGTCGGGGTGAGGATGGGGAAATAATAAAAGAAACGCAGCCGCTGCCTGCTCGTTGTGTTCTCGTCGACACCGCCATTCTTTTTTTTCCCTCGTGGTACCGCGACACTTCACGCTCCACTCCGCCGCCGCAATGCATCTCCAAGTCCCCGACAAGACCTTCACCCGCGCCGAGGTCGCGAAGCACAAGACCGAGGACAGCGTGTGGTTCATCATCGATTCCGTCGTCTACGATGTCTCCGACTTTCTTGACGCCCATCCCGGCGGCGAGGCCGTGCTGCGCCAGGTGGCCGGCACCGATGCCACGGTAGCCTTCTACAACCTCCACAGGCACGAGGTGCTGCAAAAGTACGGCGACCTGGCCATCGGCACCATCGAGGGCGAGAAGCAGTCCATCATCACCCCGCAGATCGGCGACCTGTCGCCCGTGCCCTATGCCGAGCCGCTCTGGCTCACCCCCCAGTTCAAGTCGCCCTACTTCAACGACAGCCATCGCCGCCTGCAGCGCGCCATGCGTGAGTTCAACGACAAGTACGTGAACCCCGAGGCCATCGAGAAGGAGCGCTCCGGCGAGTACATCGGCCAGGAGCTGGTCGAGCGCATGTCCGCGGCCGGCGTGCTGCACATGCGCATGGGGCCCGGCAAGCACCTGCACGGCGTCAGCCTGCTGGACGGCGCCGTCGACGGCAAGGAGTTCGACTACTTCCACGACATGATCTGCTGCCAGGAGGGCGTGCGCCCGGCCTGCCGCGGCTTCCAAGACGGCAACATGGCCGGCATGGTCATCGGCCTGACCTGCGTGCTCAACTTCGGCCACAAGAATCCGGCCCTCAAGAAGCGCGTCACCGACGACGTCTTCAGCGGCAAGAAGAAGATCTGCCTGGCCATCACCGAGGCCTTTGCCGGCTCCGACGTCGCCGGCCTGCGCACCACCGCCACCAAGACCGCCGACGGCAAGCACTACATCGTCAACGGCACCAAGAAGTGGATCACCAACGGCGTCTTCTCCGACTACTTCGTCGTCGGCGTCACCACCGGCAAGGGCCTGAGCGTGCTGCTCATCGAGCGCAGCGAGGGCGTCGAGACCAAGCCCATCAAGACGTCGTACTCGCCGACCGCCGGCACCACCTACATCACCTTCGACAACGTCAAGGTGCCCGTCGAGAACCTGCTGGGCGAGGAGGACAAGGGCATCTACGTGATCCTGAGCAACTTCAACCACGAGCGGTGGATCATGTCGTGCGCCACCATCCGCTACATGCGCCTCGTGGTCGAGGAGTCGCTCAAGTGGGCCCACCAGCGCATCGTCTTCAAGAAGCGCCTGATCGACCAGCCCGTGATCCGCCAGAAGCTGGCCAAGATGATTGCCCTGTGCGAGTCGCACCAGTCGTGGCTCGAGACGATTACGTGAGTTTTCCGTTGCCCATCATCAACCAAAATCAAAAAGAGATCTTCAAAAATCTGACCAAGCCAAAAAACCAGCTACCAAATGACCAAGATGTCCTATCCCGAACAGGCCAAGCACCTGGGCGGCCCGATCGCGCTCCTCAAGATGTCGGCCACGCGCGCCGCCCACGAGATCGCCGACGAGGCCGTGCAGATCTGGGGCGGCCGCGGCCTGACCCAGACCGGCATGGGCCGCGTCATCGAGAACTTCAACCGCACCTACAAGTTCGACTCCATCCTGGGCGGCGCCGAGGAGGTGCTCGCCGACCTGGGCGTGCGCCAGGCCATGAAGTTCATGCCCAAGGCTGTCTTGTAGAGTACCAAAGGAAATGGGTGTGGTAAAACCCGAGCGATGGATGGATGTGGGTGTTTTGTAGAATCTATGGTTGGTTAGGTTTTGGCATTTTTGGCAGGATTTGGGTGTTGGGTAGACTTTGCCCCGGCGTTGTACAACCATGCCATTCATGAGGATAGCGAATAGATCAAGTCAAGATCAAAACCAATTCAACAAACCCCCCGTGGCGCGCAATCCATCAAGTCACATCAAAAGTGTTGACTAGAGTTGGACAAGTCAAGTGTCATGAACCGGACGTTGTCATTTCTATGGAACCCGCATGAAGCCCATTCCAGTCCGATGATCTAGTCGTAAATCCGTGACAAGAAAACCCAGAAACCAGACCCGCAACATATGTTGCAATGAAGCGATGCAACGCTCCACCCGATGAGAGACTTGGAATCCTATCAAGGTACCCCTCGCCGTCCCGACGCCAGAATGGTCAAACTTTTCAATTCCCTGGTGATCCCATGGTCATGATGCCGTTCTTGAATGGGTGCTTGTATGAAAGTGAGAGAAAGGAAAGAACTCCGGGGAACCCATGGCTCCAAACCGAGAATAATGCGAGAAAAACCGGGTGAGGACATGCCAACTGAAGGGTATCCAGATGGCCACCGAGATACCAGCAATACAACCCGTGGAATTCCAGCGCGCGAGCACCAGAAATATCCACCAGAAAGGCCGTGTATAGCGCAGCCCCGAGTCGTCAACCTCCCATGAGACCGCCCATCAAGCAGTCCCCTTGTCTCCTCTTCCACCTCGATCATATGAGCAAGAGCATTTGCAAAAGGCTGACCGACCGACGAAAAAGCCGGGGTCACAATCGGTAAACGTGGCCGACGCTAGCCCACAACTTAGGCGGCGTTGTTGGGGCACTGAGACTGGACGTGACCGGGCTGCTGGCAGTTGTAGCAGATCTTCTCGCCGGACTCCTTAGGGCACTCGCGAGACAGATGGCCAGAGAGGCCGCAGTTGTAGCACTTGTTGCCGTTGACGCAGTCGCCTACGAGGGGTTAGATGGGGTCTGCCATGAGTTTGATAGTTGAAGTGACTCACGAGACATGTGGCCGGCGCCACCGCACGCGTAGCAGTTCACCTGGCGGGGAGCGCCATAGCCGCCCTGGCCGCCGCCGAAGCCCTGGCCGCCGCCATAGCCCTGGCCGCCGCCACCGCCATAGGCCGGAGCCTCAGGGCAGCTGCGGGCAATGTGGCCGATTTTACCGCACTGTACAGGTTAGAATACAACCGACTACTGGGTAGGAGGGACAGCCACGCTTACCTTGTAGCACTCCTGGCCGCCGCCGCCGCCGCCGCCGACACCCTGGCCGCCGGCAGTCGAAGAGCAGTCACGCGAGATGTGACCGGGCTGGCCGCACCGGTAGCAGGTCTTGGTATCCTTGGGGCCCTCGGGGCAGTCACGGCCTGCACAAACGTCAGCCGAGAATTCGTGGAGCAGCGGAGAAATGGGTGTACTCACTCATGTGGCCCTCGCCTGAAAACGGAGAAACCTTCATGTCAGTTCAACTTGTTCGTCGGGGACGTTCGATTGGTAGTCATGAGAGCTTACCACCGCAGTTGTAGCTAAATCAATCGGTTCGTCAGCGATATGCTCTAGAGGTGGCACGTCTGATAGTGTTTAACTTACCACTTGGCGGCACCCTTGTTGGGGCAGTCGCGAGCCTGGGAATGCAGTGTCAGTAGCCTGAAGGGAATATGGGATACCTCTCCGTTGACTCGTCTCTCTCTCGCCGACAGAGGCATACCTGGTGAGTGGTCTGGCCGCCTAAAATCTCTCATGTCAGATGGTCTCTCCCTAACTCAACAGGGACGTGTCATTATGGTGTGCTTCCAAGGGGAGCCGCCTCCAAGCGCCAATGAGGCCCTTCGAAACGGGGTTGGCTCGTGCCAGCTTTGATGAGGTGGCCCGTTGAAGAGCCGTCAAGCAGCGATTGGAAAAGCAGGCCCTTTAGCGTGTAGGAGGTATTCAAAAAAAGTCGCTGTGATGCACACGATTCCGCGAAGCCCAGGAGTGACCAGCTCCCGAGCTTGTACGTGCGTCTGCCTGTGCATCATTGCGCGTGCTTGTGTGTGGGTGGCGGCATGCCCTGGCGGCAGTGTCTAGGCGACGATGCCAAATTACGGACGTGATGCAATGCGCGCGACCTGCCCATTTTCCAGAGAAGAAATGTGGGTAGGTGGCGGCAAATGCGATCACGGCCGCGGGGCAGACGAAAGCCAAAGCGAAGGAACTGCGATGGCAAACTTACAAGTGAAGCAGGCGCGGCCCTGAGAGACGCCAGTATAATCCATCGTGAAGATCGAGATTGTTGTGAGGTTTGGTGATATCGTATGGCTGCGCGAGGCGGTTGACGGGTCAGTAATTGGAAGTGGCGAGAGGAATTGAATTGTGGTTTTGGTATTGGAGGGGGAGGGTTTTGAGAATGTGAGGGCGCAAAAAACCAAGGCGGGGGAGGCCGCGGTGTGGGGTAAAATTTACTGACCTGTAAGGAAGGCGCTGGTGCGGTTGTGGACTGGAAGAATGTGCAACACAAACTGCCCGTAAATTGATGAAAAGTTGGTTGGGGGAGGGAAGCAACAGCTGGCAGGAGGGGCACCGGAACCTAAAGTACTCCGTACTGTTCAGATTCTCGATAAGGTAAGGCGAGCGGGTTCAGAGAAATGGATTGCTGTCGTTGAAATTTTCTGGATGCGGTTGTGTGGGGCACCCCTGCTTCGAGCTCCCCGCGCGCGAGAGATGGCAGAGGGCTCTAGCAGCAAGTTTTGCGGCACATTCTCTACAAAGAGTGCCTGTATCCTTATAACCTCAAGTCCAACGTGGATGCTGATCTTGGAATGCCAGAGGCGTAACAGATAACAATTATCCAGACGTCCTGTCGACCGCCTCGGCAAGATGCAGCTTCTGCAACACCTGGGGAGGTGGGAGGAATTTGGTGGACTTGGAAGTCCCAACGCACCCCTCCAACCCAAGTATCTTTATTCTGCCCCTCCAAAGCTGAAGCTGGCAGTACATCGCCACGCGTATCTCCAGCCTGTAAAGTCTCCGTCTTCACCCTTTTGCACACCTGCGTAGCACATACTGACTTTTGCAGCTTACGCGCCATTCTCTGGAGCCATTCTCTGGAGCCATTCTCTGGAGCCTCGGTCTCGCCGGTACATCGGTTTGTCAACCCACCACGGTGGATGTGCTGAGCCAAGCAATGCGTGGGCAGAGCACCCCCTGCATAAGTGCGTGGATCTTTTTGTCCAAGCCACAGCTCACAGCTGCCAACTCCTTTTCAACGATCCTGTCCGGTACTTATGTCCAAGGTCTCCAACTCCAACTGCAGTTAGCCAATGCGGACCTGATACGTGGCTCAAGCCGGCGCTCCATGTGCTCGTACCGTGGACGCACGCGTACGGGCCAGGCAGATATCTCAAGCACTTGGCCGATATCTACCTAGCCTATCCGTAAAGCGTAGGTGTTTGCGGTGACATGGGATCGATCAACAGCTTCTCTGTCGAGTGTCGACTAAGCAGCAGTCTCGAACTCACGCCTCTTTAGACGGCCTATCAAGACGGGACACTCATGAGACATTCCAAAGCGGCCTGGGCGGAGCAATGTCTGGTTTTGTTCTGAGGTTTTCACGCTAGGCTTCGTGGGATATGTTCTGGAACCATGTTGGAAGCATGTCCGCCAATTATTCGTTGGCCACCGTTTGAGTGGCCGATGCGCCAATCGGCGGTCCGATGAATGTGGTAGCATCAGTGTGCTGAGGCGGCGGGAGCATATCAGTCCGATACACCCGCGGTCACACGACGCTCCTCAGCAGGCTGATCGGGGACCACTCTAGCCCAGCCTCGACTCAGGCGCCCGATCGTAATGGCCAAGTTCATAGTTGAAATGTCAGCAGACATGGACAGTTGGCCGATGACGGTTATCCGTGCGGGAGGCGCACGTGGGCTCATTGCCGGAGGGCAGGCCGGCTGGTTGCATCGACGTCTGGATGTCGAAATTACGGCCTAGATAAATATTACAACTGTGTCCGAGGTGGGGGGCTCCCTGTGTGAGCATCGCTATTCTCGAACTCGTAGGAACCTGGGTAGGCTGCGCTCAAAAGGCACAGAGTACCGATTCTGGGGGCTGTAAACCTAACAAGATCCGAAATTGAAGGGTTAAGAAACACCTTGAGTACGGAATAGAAGCCAGGAAGAAAAATGAGGGAAACGGGGCTTCGCATTTGGCCGCATGCAACGGCTCGCAGCAACTTTGATTTGGAGACTGACGTCACGTGAGGTGGCGCGTCAGCCCTTGGTCTTGGCAGTCTAACCACTGCTGTTTCTGGACGTGTCGCGACCCCTGTTTCCCGCCGCCGTCTCAGCAACCCTTCGCTTTCCCGTCCACTGATGGTCAAAATGGATTTCTGGTCTCACACAGGGCGGCCAAAACTCATCGCGGCACTGGAAAGAGCTTGCGATGCAGTCCAAGAGGATCTTGCGGCTGGTAAGAGGACTCGTTGACTGATCGTGGCAACTTGTACTTGAAGTAGCTGACATCCGACGCGCCTGGAAGGGTTTAGACAGTCAAAAGATGCGGTTGCGAAGGCCGATCGGCTGGAAAAAGAGAATCGGGCACTCCGTCGGGAGCTTGAAGCATTACGGAAGAAGCACATCCCGGCAGCGTCTGACAATGGGCCTTGCACCGCACGGCCTGCATTTGCAGAGATACCAACAAACAGTAAGGCGAGGGGCCCGTTGAAAGCCGGCCATGCAGAGAAGCTCAATTCGGAGAACGAATATTCGAAACTCAGAAAGCTGAACGCAGCAATGGCAATGCGGTACAAGGAATTGCAACGCGTGGCAAGAAAGTATCGGGGGTCACGAGATGACTGGCAAAAGTACGCCATATCCGTCGAGGGCAAGGTCAAAAGGCTAGAGAAGAAGCTCCAGCCCCCCCAGGGCACCGGCGGGCTCCCAGCTACTCCCAGCACTGCGTGCAAACCTGCGCCAGCTGGGATTGACAAGAACAACCCTGTTTCGGGTAGGAAGGCAATTGGTTCGAGCGCCATGCCCAATCCAGAGTCAGATACCGGTCCTGGCATGCCCGAGGATGCTGCCAGGCAGTCGACGGGGCATAGAGGAGCATCGCCGACACGGGCGACGACCATGCCGCAGTTCCGGGTTGATGAAGAGACGGACGACGAGGCCGAGCAAGCTTATGTGCTGCCTCTCATACCTCCGGACATGGCCGCAGGCCCGGTGACTACGATCAAAGAAGAACCTTCTTCTGACTGCCCTGTTATAGTCTCCGAGAGGAGTCTCCGCAAACGGAAGCACACAGTCGACGACCCTGGGACATCAGGCCGACCTCGCAGAATCAAGGGCGAACACAGTATCAGTTCGGACCCCGTCGAAATTGCTACTTTTTGTCCTCACGAGAGTATTGACCTTGACGAAGACCAAGATGGGATGCCGACGCCCAGGAAGCAGCCGTTGCGAGAAAACAGGGCGTTAACTCCAAGGGAGGATAAAGTCCCCTTGGAACTGCTTCATACCGGAACTCGTCCTGGCAACGGTGTAGATGACACAACAACCCCCATTCTCGGGACGACACCTGGTCGTCCGACTCCGGCCGGGTTGTCTACGCACAAGCCGGGGACATCAAACAGAGGCAGTCGGCTATCCACCAGGCGGGAGTGGAATTTGAACTCGGCGATTGCAGACATTGCCGAGGACACTTTTGAGGAGTTCCACTCACCTATCCCGGCAGGAGATGGGGTCATGGCAACCCATCTGACACCCACACGCGGCCGGCTGCACTCACTGTTGCATAATGGCTCACCGGCAAAGAAGGATGCCGTTCTCCGGCCGACACCCCAGGGTCGAGACAACCGCATCTCCCGTCTCGACGGTGATGTTTTTGAAGAAGTCGAGCTGTCTCCTGTTCCCGAGCAACGCCGCGGCATGCTTGCCAAGGCGTCTCCCGCAGTCAAAGCCAAACCAAGCTCCGTCACTCCCCGAAACAATCAAGACAAGTCAAAACCCCCAACACCCAGCCGGCTCCGAGATCGGCCATTGGCAGATCTGAGGCCAGAGGACTTCAAAGTCAACTCCAAGTCCAACAACGGCTACAAGCACGCGTTCGACGAAGTGGTTCGCGGCAAGGGAGATCGGGCCGAGCTCGCGGGGTGCATCGACCCCCAATGCTGCGGCAAGAAATTCCGCGCCATGGCCGAGTCGGAGCTCAGCGCCGGCGGGCCGGGGATCCTCTCGCGGATGGCCGACACCAAGATGCTCGAGGACTACATGGGAGGCGAGGCGTATCGTCTCGTGGCCATGACGCGCGAGGAACGGCAGGCGACGTGGCTAAAGGCCAAGACACAGGATTTGGCGGACCGGTATGGGAGACATCGGCATCGGTTCGCGCGGAGGCCGTCGCCGCCGGGGTACTGGAATCCGGATTTCCCGAGCACGCAGGAAATTGAGACGCGCAAGGCGGAGGCGGAGAAGATGGAGAGGGATATGGTTGAGGAGCGATGGCGCGAGGCGATGCGGGGTGGGAGATGGGCTTTCAAGGATGAGTAGGGGGAGAGCGGGACGGGGCTGACAATTGGTCTGTTTGTTTGGCTTGAGGGCTCTGAAACACGAGGCTGCTCCAGGAACCAAACCAGAGTCGCCGAGTTCAATCGTAGTACGGCCGCCCGGGGCGATGTGCTCTGTGTGCCGTGATACGGGTGCTGTGCGACTGTTCTTTGACTCGTCTTGTTCGAGTCCTTGTTCGAGTGGGTTATGTAACTAGGTAGGTAGGTAATTACGGACAGTCCTGAGTTACATACATCTGGCTGCTGGCCCGAGCGCCCCCATCTGCATAACAAACCCCGGTCGGTGTACGGAATGGCCTTGCTGGAAGCGCCTGGATAATTTTTTGTCGCAGCGGCGGAAACCCACCAGCTCCCAGTCCCCAACATCGCCTTCTCTTGGCGTGCCATCGGATTGCGCCTTGATCGACAACGGGCCATCTATACTGCGCCTGCATCTCGATCCTGCCGCTTTCCAGGACAGCAACCGAGCACCGGGCGATCGCGAGCTCTACATCTAGCACTTCCAAGTCTGATTGAAGTGTTACTAGCAGTGCGTGCCATTGGAAGGAATTGCAAAGCCGCAGTCCCAACCGTCGCAATTCCGAATAATCAGCAGCAACCGCGAAAGCAGCACCCGGCGGCGCCGAATTCCACCGTCTCCCCAAAGAGCAACCGCACCGGCACCATCAGCGTCCCCGTCTCCGTCGCCGCATCCTCGCCCCGCCTGGCTCCGCTAGGCTGGACTCCCGACGCTCGCCATTTCGCCGCGGTGGCCCTCACATCGAGTGAGCAGCTGCCGCAACAACAACACACACCCCAGTCCGGCATGATGAACAACCGCGCGCATCTGCCGGCGGGGCAGCAGGTGCAGGGGGGTGCCGATATGGGGCCCGTCCCGACTGGAGGTCCTGTCCCTGGTCCTCGCCGGGGAGGCCGGCCGCAGACGCATTACCCTCCCGCCCACCACTACCACCACCATCAGCATGTTGCCCAGCCCATCTATGCCACCAACAATTACATGGCTGCCCCCTACGGCGGCACGCACTACTACGTCCCTCAGCCCTACCAGAATGCCGCCATTCCTAACCCCGCCGTCTACATGCCGAACCCATATGCAGGCTACGGCCGGTCATCGCCGTCCATGCAGCATTTTGCGCCTCTGCAACAGAGCTACGGCCGCCCCCCTCAGCACTCCCCGATTGTCTCTTCGCCATACCAGCCTCCATTGCCACAGGTGCCGCCCGGCATCTCGCCTCTCCCGCACACCCCGTCGTCGACGCATTCCTATGCTGCCCCTCCCATGACCCCTCCGGTCCAGCAACCACACGACACTATTCTGCCGCCGGTACCAGCCCAACTACCTCATCATCCAGCACCCCAGTACGAGCCCCAACCGGTGGCTCAACCAGAGCGCCAACAAGAGGCCTACCTTCCTAAGCAGCCTTCTGAGGCATCGGTCAAGCCGCCAGTAGTAGTATCGTCTTCCCCCAGGGAACCCTTCCGAGCACCGGTAAGATTGCAGAGCGTTGGCGGCGACTCATGTCAGGTGCTGATTCGTGTTTAGCTTCCATGGTTATCTCAGCCCGATTCGCCGTTTCCCCCGCGTGCCGCTAGGCTGAGAAGGAGGAGGAAGTTGCTGGCCGCCGATGCCGAGGGACTAAAGCTGCCACACGAGCAGCACGCCGGGTCAGCCGAAACCGCGTCCAAGACACAAACTGATACCGCTGCCGAGAAGAGGCAGAATCACGAGCCGGCAGAGGTCAAACAGCAAGTCCCCGATGCCGCCTTGAAACCGGAGAGCAAGACTGCGGGCCTTCCCTCCCGGTCCGAGACCCCTGCCACACAAACTCAGCCATCCGAGAGCGCCACGTCTAGATCATCGACCGCCCCAAGCTCAGTGCAGCCGCCCAAGCCATCTGCCGCTGCACCGGCGGCTGCGACTAGCCCAGCGAAACCAGCAGCTCGTTCAACTGTTCCGGCGGTCCCTGCAGTACCAGTCATTCCTGCCTTGCCCAAAGCCGGTTCCAAAGATGCCAATGCCCCATCCGAGACCGGTTCCGCTGACGCCAAACCTGCTGTGGCTACCGCTGGCGACGCGCAGACCGAGCCGCCCCAGAGAACCGCCGAGGAGGCAAACGGTGCGGCCGACGTGAAGACAGCCGAGACCGCCCCGACCGCGCCCGCTTGGTCCAAGCCCAAGATGTGGGCAGGCCTTTTCTCGAAGCCGAGCTCTGCTACCGCCACCAGCGCTCCTGCAACTGCCGCCCAAGCCCAACCCAATGGCAACGCAGCCGATGAGGTGGCCGATGCCCCCCTCGCTGGTGGTTTTGCAAAGGCGAGCTCGGTTGCCGAGGCTCTGCAAGCCTACCGCCCCGGTGCTCCGGACAAACTCGCGTTTCTAGAGCCGAGGGGGTTGGTGAATACGGGGAATATGTGCTACATGAACTCGGTAAGTTCTCACCCCAGCATCCCGAGTTACATGCCCTTTCTAACACACGCAATCTAGGTGTTGCAAGTTCTCATCTTCTGCACCCCGTTCTATGACTTTCTGGATCAGGTGGGCAGGAAGGCTGCTCACAGCTTCAAGAGCGAGACTCCGTTGGTGGATGCCATGTGAGCTGTGCTAAAATCCGGGCAGCGTCTCATCTGTGCTAACAGCAGGGTGGACAGGATCATGTTTATGCGCGAGTTCAAGATGATTGACTCTGCGCCGTCGGCCGATCAGCTCAAGAAACGGCTCAAGAGCCAAGAGTATGAGCAATACGGCGAGCCCTTCACCCCCGAGTTCGTATACGAGGCAATACGCACGCTGCCGCGCTTTGCGAGCATGAGAGTGAGTGCCCGTGTGAGGTGAGAAGCACGAATACGACGCTAACAAATCCACAGCGTGGCCATCAGCAAGACGCCCAGGAGTTCCTCGGCTTCCTTCTCGAGGGTCTCCACGACGAATGCTCTCAGGTGATGCGTGCGGCGCCCGCCTCAACGGCTTCCACCGCCCCGAGCTCGTCTCTCCCTTCCCCCACTCCATCCAGGGCGAACGACGCATTCGAGGTCGAGGATGACTGGCTCGAGGTCGGCCCCCGTCAACGCGCCGCCGTCACCCGGTCGTCTGGCCACTCCCATACGCTGTCGCCCATCACCAAGATCTTTGGCGGGCAGCTCCGCTCGGAACTGCGTGTTCCGGGCAACAAGACCTCGGTCACCCTTGAGCCGTACCAGCCGCTGCAGCTCGACATTGGCTCGCCCGAGATCCGGAATATCATCGACGCCCTCAAGGGGCTCACACGGTCCGAGGTCCTCCACGGCGACTTCAACTCGCCCCATGGCAAGGACGTCCGGGCGACCAAGCAGGTGTTTATCGAGTCGGTCCCGCCGGTCCTTGTCCTGCACCTGAAGCGCTTCCAGTTTGACGCCGAGGGCTATGGCGGGACTGTCAAGATCTGGAAGAAGGTCGGGTATCCGCTCGAGTTTGAGTTCCCGCGCGAGGTGCTGTCGCGCCAAAAGCGCAACACCATCCTCGCCGACGGCTCCGGCGGGCCCCGGTACCGGCTGATTGGCGTTGTCTACCACCACGGCAAGAACGCCAGCGGCGGGCACTACACGGTCGATGTCCGTCGCCAGGACGGCCGGGAGTGGATCCGCATCGATGACACGGTCATCCAGCGGGTGCGGGATGAGGATGTTGCCGAGGGCGGCGCCGAGGAGGAGGCGGTCAGGACGGGTTCTGCCGACGGACGGAAGGGGCCTGCCGTTGCGAACAGGTTCCTTGGCATGAACGACGAGGACGCCGGCGACGAAGGTGACTGGAAGCAAGCTGCCGGAGGCAAGAAATGGAGCAGCGTCGTCAATGGCGGAACGTCGACCCCGACTGGCTCCAGTGCCAGCGCCAGCGCCAGCGCTACCGGACAGAAGCCCCCCGCCAAGCAACAGAAGGAGAGCATGAAGGACAACAAGGTCGCGTACCTCCTCTTCTACCAGCGGATCTGATGAGCCGAGGTTCTGCGTTGCAACGGAATGGGGGCCACTGCGTCGCGAAGCCAGTCAGAAGACTGGAAATGATGGAACTAGCATTGCATGGCGGGACGGTGGATGCGCCTGGTCGAACAAAAGGAACAAACCACGCCCAGCGATCTTGTGTGTCGCGATGACGGCAAGTTGGTGCTTGGCCTCGCCGTCAATAGCTACCGACCGACATCCCGGTGGAGGGAGGTAGCGGCGTCTCGGCCCATATCGATCGATGCAGTCCACATCCCGCACGCCAGCGAACTCAGCCTTGCCCCGGTCCCACCAAGCCCCCCAGACTGTCCCACCTACCTCCAGCATATACACCATACCTCACCCACCCACCATACCACACCGCCACCTCCCCCATCCCCTCCTCCCCTCTAACCCACCCCCTCCCCCGCCCCCCTTTTTTTTCGCTCTACCCACCGACCACCAAACACACGGCGCACGCAAGCACGCATCGCCAGGCAGTGTTTTGCCGCCTGCCGCCCACCGACGGGGCGCAGACGGGACTGGCTGGCCGGCTGGCTGGCTAGCGCGGGGGACGGACAGCCGGCCTTGATAACATACATGTTTGCCCAGCCCAGCAGGACCTGCGACGGACGGGCCTGTGACAGACACTTGTCTGTCTGTCTGTCTGTCTGGCACGCCCATGTCTCCGTAGGTCAGAGAAAGATATAGGAGTAGCATGCATACTGTGTGTGTGAAAATGGAAAAGCAAATTTGATGTTCGTCATCTGCTGACATGTTGCCGTGCGTGGATACTTGTGTGTGTCTGTCTGTCTGTCTAGTCACGATGGGTCGTAGACAGGGCAGCCATCTCCATCGAGAGGCGGGGATATACATGGGCTGGGACGAGTCGGTACCGTCCGTGACGGCGTTGGTTGGCATAGGTTCCGCGGTACATAGGTAGACTTGACACAACCAAGCAGACACCACTTCCCCCAACCCCCACACACTCATCAGGCAAGCAGTACATACTTCTGGAACTCCGCAACAATCAAGACGAGACAACAAGACTTCGAACGACGAGAGACACAGCAACCCGCTGCCCACACTATTACAACGACACTAAGAGACGACATACATACATACATGCAGAAAAAGCCAAGACCGGCAGCCAGAAAACCACACACACCGCCACACAACCCTCATCAACAACCCATCGCCCAAGGCCACTCAGACTCAAACGACTCCCGCCTAATTCTAATTTTGAACTTCCCAACGACGCCGCCACATCACACGCCCCAGCCCATCCATCCCCTCTCATCCTGTCCAAAGCCCGCCCAAGACCGCTCCCCGTTCCTGTTCCCCTCCAAACCCAGCCGGCACACCCACGACCCGACCAGCGTGCGTGAAACCAGCCACCCCCCCCCCTGTCCACAGAAGATACAACAGACAGAGGGGATGTATCACACAGAAACAGGGACGACAGGGAAAGTGGGAGATTCAGCAGCGAGATCCGGCGTCTTTACAAGGAGAATATTAAGTCTAGCGGTCCCGGTATGTGGTATGTGCGCGCGCGATGGGTGTGCGGGCGGCTCAGAATAGTCGGCGGCCGCACGCGGGCAAGAAGAGCTCCAGACAGTTTGTTTCAGAAATACAAGACACGACGAGCGCGCGCGCGTGGCGGTGCGTAGATTAGGCCGACCATTTCTTTCTCCCGCGCTAAAGACCAGACAAGACAGAGGAAACGACTAGCATCGGGGGACTCGACATCGACTGTGGGTCGATTAGAAGGCCGAGGCAAAGGCGGCGATGGCGACGAGGCCGAGGAGGGCGCTGTTGAGGGCAAAGCCGGCAGCACCGTTGGGCTTGTCCTTGCCGCCGTCGACTGAGCCGGAGCCCGAGGTGGTGCTGTCGGTGTCATCGTTGGCCTTCTCGTTCTCGCTGGTGCAGGTGTAGGTGCCGGCGATCTTGCCGTTGCCGCCATCCGAGCTGAGCTCCTGGATGTTGTCGCACACCTTGGTGATATCAGCAGTGCTCGAGATGTCGAAAGCACCGTTGACCTCATTGAGCGAGGAAAAGTCGACACTAGGAGTCACATGTCAGTTTGCGAAGGCGGCGAGAATCCACCAGGCGGGTGACCTACTCATCGAAGCTGCCTCTAAGCTTGATAGCGCCACGGACGGTCCGGAGGTTCTTGAACGCGTTGAGCTCCTCGAGCTTGGTGTTGTTGGCAATGAGCAGACCGCCACCAATCGTCTTCAGCACGGGGAAGGTCAGGTTGGCGAGCTTGCTGTTGCCGACGAACGAGATGTCTCCGGACTCAGTGTGGGTGAGGTTGGGCGCACGGAACGACTCGAAAAAGTTCGAGTCGAAGCGAGCGGAACCGTTGACGACCTTGAGGGACGGCACGTCGAACTTGGTAACGTTGGCGATGGTCATGTTGGCAATCCACTCCAGATTCGGGAGAGTCACAGTAAGACCGGAACCGATACCGTTGGAGTTGAGGTTGAAGCTGTCGCTCAGGCTGCCGAGCTTGCTGGTGAAGGTGGTCAGTTGGCGGTTGTTGTTGATGTCCATCCGCTTGGTGGTGGCGAGGTCGATGCTGTCCACCTTCTCGAGCGAAGTGTCGCTGATGATGATTTCATCGGCTTGGGTCAGAGGCCCGAGCTCCAGCGTCTTCAGGCGGAGGCAGGTCTGCAGAGAGAGGCTCTGAACCGACTTCAGGCTGGCGAACTGGATGCTGCTGACCACGGTCACATTCCTCAAGGTGAAGTCGCCGCCAATGGTGGTGAGGGAAGTACTCGAGAACGTCTCGATGAGGCCATTGTTGAGGACCTTGAGGTCGCCTGTGATCTCCTTGGGGCCCGAAATGTCGATGGCTCCAGCAGCGCCGGTATCGATCAGAACGGATCCCTTAACGGTCTTGCAGCTGGCGATCTTGGTAGCCTCGGCCTGGTTGCTGATCGTCACCGTGCTGGAGAAAGTGCAGCCGTTCTGGGCTGGCGAGCGTCCGAGTTAGCCGCACGTTGCTTGAATCGAGATGCGATGCGGTGCACTCACCTGCGGCTGAGCCGACTACCGCGAGCGCGGGAAGAAGATAGTTGACAAGCATGTTGGCAAAGTCTGTTGATCGTCACCAGTCAGCGCTTGGGTCTCCACAAAAAGAGTTGAGAGCAAGCAGAGTCTCCAGAGAAACGGAAACAAGGGTGATGGGTGTGTTGTGGTAATGGAGACACGAATGCTCCGAGGAATATTTCCAACGAGGGTGGGCCCAAACAAAGTGCCAGGAAGTCGGTCGAATCCGAAACCTTTCCCCAGGGAACGAGAATCGGGCGTAAACCGCCAGCCTCCTGTTTGCCGCCTGCTTCCTGGCCGGGCCTGACTGCGCGTGTCCGCTTGGTGGTGGGATGAGCCTGGTTGTGCCGTGACCCGACTCGTGAAACTCGTGGTTCGTGCGGTGGAGAACCAAGGAAGAGAGAAGCGAGGGTGACCGACGACGGCTCTCCTGCTCCAGCTCCAGCTCCAGCTCCGTATTCCACACACTCGCGGCCTCCAGACTGTGTATGTAACATGCAACTAGGAATCAAATGCCAACGCACCTCTTCTTTACTGGTGTGGTCGGGGGTAACGGATGGGCGTCGCGGGTGGAAGTCTGATGACGCGGATGGAGAGAGAGTCGCGATACGAACGAGGGAATCGCGAGCAGTTGTTGTTTGGACCTCGTGGTTGAGGTGGAATGGGGGGAGTAACGAATGGATCGAAGTAAAACTTAACGAAAGGAGGGAAAGTTCATGTAAAACGGGAGGGCGAAGAAGGTGTGGCTTGAGAAACAGTTCCGTCAAGGGGCAGGCTCGCAGGAAACACAGCAGAAACCTGCCGGGAAGGGGTTCCTGGGGCTCGAATATTGCAAGTGGAGTATGCTAAATACGGGCACGCCCCTGCAGGCGACAACTTGGTCGAGGTGGAGACAATCTTCCGCTGCTGCACACAAGGATTTGCGCCAGTAATGTCTCCTTTACCAACCTGGAGCTCCATCTTGGCTCAGCTTTGGTGTGTTCAGAGTCCAGACTGCGGAGTTCCTTGCGGAGCCATGTACGGATTATCAGCTGCTCTCCCGCTTCTCTTCGTTTATCAACAGTATGCTGTGGCGACAAGCATTTTGAAGCGAGCATATCGCCAATCATCTTCTCTGTGTTGCATGCTGGGCACCCAGTCTCTCTTCTCGTCCGATCCATCCGGGCAGCGCTTTGTTGAGATGAGGGTGTGTTCCTAGTGGCCACTAGGTGTCACCGTTGTGGACCAAATTCCTCCGGATGAACAGGGGCGGGCCCTGGCAGCTCGTTCCAACTTCCATGCTCGCCCCACCATGGCATGCCTGCTTTCTTCTTCGCTCGGCGGCGGCGTCGATGGCGTTCTTGGCCGGCCAGGGGTCAAATCTTGTTCGATTGATTGTGTCCTCGGTTCGAGCCTGGATGCGGAGCCCCACCGCCGAGAGCACATGGTTTTGTGCCATAATCTCTGCTGTTGGTTCTGTTTTTGGTGTCTCTTTACAATGGCGCATGGCACGGTGTTTCTGGCTGCCACCTGCCTGATCGCAGCTTTCAATCTGAGCCATCCTGCCATCTTATTTTCTGCAGAGGCACGGAGTATGTGCAATGACGTCGACGCGAACCCCCAGGCTGGCTGGACGGGACGAGTGTGAGGCCTCTACATGCTTCGCTCAGGCTTGATCCAGTCTCCACACGGCAAAAAATGAAAGGACAAGAGATCGACCTTTTGGGTGGTCTGTTGATCACATTGCTGTCCAGTCCTTGTCTCGAAAACTGCGGGGGTCCTGTTATCGTTTCTGGATTCTCGTGTCCTACGATCATCCCGAGCGCCTATCTGCAGTGGTTTGTTTCTGCGCCACAATCCCGGGATCCGGCATTCTCAATTGCGCCTTCACAACTGCGACATGAAACTGTCTGGCCGTCAAAACGCGCCGGTCGAGACGATCAGCCAACGAAGCCCAGAAACACGTTTAAATCCCACGTCAGCGATTTCACATTCCGCTGCGCTACCACCATCATCCTGACGGCGCGTCAAGCACCACATTGCCCCGTGTTGTTGTACTCGGTGTCGCCATGCACAAGTGGAACGATCAAGCTGGCTGCCGCACATAGCAAGCATAGCGCTGACCCTTGCGTAAGCCTTTTGCCACGCTTTGACTGTTTTTGTCGTGCCTCACAAACGGCGCATTGTTGATAAAGCCTAGCTTATTCATAGAGTGTCGTCATATTTGGCGATGCACGGGGACAAGACATTCCCGCTGTCCATGGCGGCAACGCCATGCTTGTGCGTGCGCCTTGCAATCTGGGGAATAATATGCCCCAGCCACATACAGCACAAAACTTGTCTTGTCTTTTAAGAGAAGGCCCTTCGGGACTATGCTACATGACAACAAGTGCCTAACCCCAGTAAAGGCGCCTCCATTTCTCGCACCTATGTATATTGCGCTCTAGCTTCGTCTCTTCCTGTCTTGTGCTGAACTCAGAGTACTATGCCGTCCCAACGCGCAACAATCGACAGAGACAGCAGGCGCCCAGAGCCGCGCTGCGCGGCCAACCGCTCACTCCATGGTACTGACATCCGTCTCCTCGACGCGCCACATATACCACATAAACAGACTCCGATACGGCCGAAACCGGCCACTGATCTCCTCCATCTCGCCCTCCGCCATATACTTCCACTTCCCGCCGCCCTTCGCCTTCAGCCGGCCCACATCCCGCCCCACAAACGCCGCCATGCCGCGCTGGACGCCCAGGTCGCCCGTCGAGAAGACGTCCAGGCGCTTGAGCGCGAAGCACGCAAACATCTCGGCGCTCCACCGGCCCAGCCCGCGCACCGCCGTCAGCGTCGCCACCACCTCCTCGTACGGCGCGTCGGCCAGCGTCTGCGCCGCCAGCGCCCCCGACGCGAACTTGCCCGCCAGCCCCTGCACGTACTCGGCCTTGCGCTGCGACAGGCCCGCCGTGCGGAGCGTCTCGAGCGGCGTCGCCGCGACCCGCGCGGGGTGCGGGAAGGGCGGGGGCTGGCCGGCGGCGATGGTGGTGGCGGGGGGGTTGGCGTCGGTGTTGAAGAGCGCCACGAAGCGCGCCTTGATGCTCTTGGCCGCGGCGCCGCTGACTTGCTGCGAGATGATGCTGCTGGTGAGGGCCTCGAAGGGGTCGATCTGCTCGGCGAGGCCCTCGGGGGAGAAGATGCGGCAGTGGTGCGCGTCGATGAGCGGCTTCATGCGCGGATCGACCTCGATGAGGTGCGCGCAGGCTTCCTCGAGGATGGTGGCGGTTGTGGTGGTGGGAACGAGGCTGTGGCTGGGCTTGGACGGGGAGACGGCGTCGACTGCCTTCGACGCGATGATGCGGGAGGTCTTGGGGGAGCGGAGAAGTGCGTTGGTGCGGTTTGGATCTGCCAGGCGGCTGACTGCGGCAGGTTTGGGCTTCTGTGGAGGTGTCATGCCGCTCCCTTGTGCGCTCTCGGCGATGAGGCGCACTGCACTGGGCGTGGGTGTTGCAGGCGGCGCGGCGTCCTCCTTGCTCACCCGTCGCCGCCGCGGCGTCGACGGTGCTGCATCGGGCTCCTCGATCGCTGGAGCCTGTGCTGCTGCTTTCCGCTTCCGAGACGCGATGGGAGGCGGTGCGGTGAGTATTGGATCGGCGGCCATGCTGTTGACCATAGCAGCTAGGCGTGCTGACCTTCGTGATGTCATATCCTGTATTCGTTGGCGGCCCAACGACGTAGAGGTGGCGATGAGCCGATGTTGCAAGGTTTGTGAGATTCTACGAGTTTGGCCAGGAAGTGACTTGAAAAGAACACGATGCAGGCTATCAAAAATGAAGATCGATTGACGGTTTAACATTCACAAGACAATTAGCAGATAAGGTAGGAAGTTCAATCAAAACCTCAGCCTGTATAGAGGTTCTGGGCGACGGCTGCATCGATGGTGGCAAGACAGCTCGTTACGTGCGCCGACCGTATCTTTGCCGAGAAAAGAGAAAAGCCGTACCAGCCTCCTCCCCCCAGGATGCGCATCTTTAAGAAAGTAGGACGGAGGAAGACGCGCCCTTCGATATGTCAGCACACGCTTTCGGCGCCTGCTCACGTGACGTGACCCCGCGCCATGGAGTACGGATAATGGGGGCTGTTATCCAGACTTCCAGATTTCCAGTTGGGCCCACCACTGCTTCAGGAGCGAGGTCCAGGCCCAAGCGGAAATGAACACTGGGCTCAGCCTCGCAAGTTGCATTTTGAATCAGACACAACGTGACAACGCTTACTATTATTAACTCATAAATCGGCAGCGCACGCTGTGCTGGGCGATGTGCACCATCACCCCGGGTTCCCTGCAGGACCGGGTGGCGTCTCGGCCCGCGCAGGCCTTCTATACCTATAATTACCAGTATTATACAGGGGTTCAACAGCTTGGATTCCCAGACACTGGACGGCCGGAATGTACAGATATATTTGCATACAAGGACGGCGAAACAGAGCGCAAGACTGCTTTGTATCAACTACTACAGTTCTCGACTACTTGTGTAGGTATTCGAGATCTCAGCTGAAATATGGGGTGGTTGCGTGTTTAGAGTACAGATTAAAGATAGTAATTGTGGAAAAGACTCTTGTCAGGACCCCTAACCCCGGTCGTCCGCAGAGCGCGCCATTGGCCGCGAAGTGCAACCGAGAATGTGCTGCATGGTTCCTGTGTCCTGTTCGTTTCCAGACCCTCAAGGCCCTAGCCACCTAGCTTTCCTACTCACTTACTAGACGCGCAACAACCGGAGCGCGACAGATCGCCAGTGTGTTTGACCTCCAGCAACCCAGTATTTACATCGTCCATCTCCGCCGCCGCCCAACGTCGCCCAGAGCCACCCGCATTCCTTGCGCACCCCGACACCGTGCTGTGCGCTGTGCCCCCGGTCCCACGCGTCGGCCCTCGATTAGCGAAGTTTGCTTCATATCGTGGAACAGCTTCACGGTACGAGCGGCACTGTGTCATTCCCAGCTGCGCCGGCACATTCTGATTCGGTGTTGAGGGCCGCCGGGAGACGTCAACATGCTGGTTCCGAAAGGCGGCGTCAGCTGGAAAGCTGCCCGGGCAAGACTGCCGCCGACAAGAGCTATATGGGTGCTGTTCGCAAAGACCCGCCTTCTACTATTCCTCGTGATCGCTGGCATAATACTATTACTATGGCGGGGCATTCGCACGTCTGCATCCGAGATGCAAAGGTTCGACTCTCTGCGCCTTCGTCGCCATGGCCGGGCCCGAGGATCCGTATCGCTAACCGCTTCCTGCGCCGTCCAGTTTCTACTGCTGGGGCCCGTCAAAACCGCCCATGGACATGTCAATGAGGGAACAGGCATCGTGGACCGCCCACCTCCATACCCCGGTCGTCTTCAACAACCACGTCCCGCTAGAAATCAACTCGACAACCATCCAACAAGTCGACCTGAACCCCATCGAGTCGACACCAAAGGCCAAGCAAAACGAAGAACGAGTCCTCATCCTCACCCCGCTCAAGGACGCGTCCCGGTTCCTCTCCAAGTACTTTGAGCTCCTCGTCAAGCTCACGTATCCGCACGAGCTGATCGACCTCGGCTTCCTCGTCGGCGACTCCACCGACGACACACTCGCCGTGCTCGCCGCCGAGCTCGACCGGATCCAGAAGAGCGCGGAGGGCAGCATCCCGTTCCGGAGTGTCACGGTGGTCAAGAAGGACTTTGGCCTCAAGCTGAGCCACGACGTCAAGGACCGCCACGGGTATGCGGCCCAGGCCCCGCGCCGCAAGGCCATGGGCAAGGCCCGGAACTACCTGCTGGCCACGACCCTGAAGCCCGAGCACTCGTGGGTGTACTGGCGGGATGTGGATATCGTGGAGAGTCCCGCCAAGATCATCGAGGATCTCGTGGCCCATGACCGAGACGTGATTGTTCCCAGTATGGCCACCTGCAAGTCTTGATTCCGGGGTGGGAACTGACTCGGTGCAGATATCTGGTTCCACCGGCTCGACGACAATGGCAAAGATATTGAGGGCCGATGTGAGTTTTGGCTTTCTGTCTTGCGTCCAGCGCTCCAGCTGACCATCCGCCAGTCGACTACAACTCCTGGGTCGAGTCTTCCAAGGGCCGCAGGCTAGCTGCGAAGCTCGACAAAGACACCATCATCGTCGAGGGTGCGTCCCCCCACGCCGGCCACCTTTACGAGCTCTACTGACTCTCGCTCCAGGCTACAGGGAGTTCGACACTGGACGGACGCACATGTGTAGGCTGGGCGACTGGCGGAACAACAAGGACGAGGAGATGGAGCTGGACGGCGTCGGCGGCGTGAGCATCATTGTCAAGGCCGACGTGCACCGATCAGGTAGGGAGAAAGGAGAAGCCCGTCCATTCCTGCCGCGAACATGGCCGCTAACGCAGCGCCAGGCATCAACTTCCCGTGCTACGCCTTCGAGAACCAGGCGGAAACAGAAGGCTTCGCCAAAATGGCCAAGCGGGCCGGGTACGGCGTGTATGGCCTGCCCAACTATATCGTCTGGCACATCGACACCGAGGAAAAGGGTGGAAACATATAAATGCTCCGGCATCGGGGATCCGACACCACCCTGGCCACCACCCTCGCCATATGCCCCTTTCGGCCAGACGGGAGTCCCGCGTTTCTTTTTTACAGTACGACAACCCACGACATATGGCGGATCATTGACGTCCGCCAACGCAACACAGGCGTTTAGGGGCCACTTCGTCACTTGTTGTTTTGGGGGGTTTTTTTTTTGCTTTTTTCTTTTGGGCAGGTCTTGTTACCTGTGTCAGGCAGCGCCCAGGATAGATGGAGGCGGTGCCTCTGTTGTTTACCAAAGCGTTGGTTAGATTTAATCCTGTGTACGATGGGGCGGAAGCGAAAAGCCATGGGACCAGGGGGTTTTGGGCAGCGGTTGTGTATTGGGACTGCAACGGGCGGGTAATGATATGGATGCATGTATGGGATTCAATCCTCTACGCCTGGCAGGAGGGAGTCGGGAGTCGTGTTTTTTGCCCCAATGCCGGGGCGCATATTTCGCTGCTTGGCTTGGAATGGGTCGCTTGTGGATATTCGGGCGGCGGGAGCTGGGAATAGCACGAGTAAAAGATATTCATATTTTGACCCCGATGTGTTGTGTGCTTGACAGAGTACAACCAGGCAGCCGGTTGGTGCGAGGGCCTTTCGTTGAGTATTTAGGTATCCGGTCTATATTCCCTTCAGGTTGTTCTTTTCCTCCTGAACTGGCCCATCTTGCAAGACATACAAAGCGCCGTCTGGAAACCAGCGGCAAGTGGGCGAGCGAGTTTCTGATTGACCGAGCAATCCAGAGTCTGTCTATACACATACATGCCGGCCCGTCATCTAGCTGGCGGCGACAACTCCCCGTCCCCAACGCCTGGCTTGTTGTCTCTGCAGCCCATCCCCGCCCCTGTACAATACAACCGATGCCCAACAACCACAAACCCCTCCCTCCCATGTATTCCATCCTGCTCGCTCCGACCCGCGGCATTCTTAGTTCTTCTTGAGGATGGTCAGGGTGTCGAGCGCGGTCTTCTCGCTGGCCTCGGCGGCGAGCTGCTCGAGGATGGGCGAGAGGTAGGGCTGGTCCTCGGCGGCCTTGGTCCACTCGGCCTTGGGCAGGATCTTTTGCTGCAGGCTGAGCTGCTGCGCGCGGCGGATCCGGTAGATGCGGTCGTAGCTCTCCCTGGCCGGCAGGCGGCTCAGGGCCTTGAGGACGGTCTCGTCCTCCTCCGAGATCAGGTCATCGGCGCTGTGCGGGCGGGCGGCGCGTGTTAGACAGGGCGTGTGTGGTTCATGTTGGAAACGCTTGGCCCGAGCCCCGATTGATCGATTGATCGATGGATCGCGGGCGGACGGCCAATTGCGCCTTGCCCGGCGTGGTGGGGGCCGGCAAGGCGGCAACCGGCGGAGAGGAGGGCGCAAAACTCACCGGAGACCCATCTGGCGGTAGCCCGCGGCATTGGTGTACCAGCTGGCGATCGGGGTGAGCAGCTTCATGAGCCAGGGCCGCTTGGCAACGCCCGCAGCGAGGGAAGGTGCGACAGTCATGGCGGCGGTTTGGCGTTGTTCGGAGGGACGTCGGTGGTGAGCTTCGAGCTTCAGAGGTTCACCCGTCACCAGCAAATTGCCGCGAAATCAGACGTTAGCGGCGAAGCGGTCCCGGGAAAAGCCGCGGCTGCCTAAATTGCTGCCTGACTTGCAGGGCATTCAGGTCCCAAGCGAGCCAGGCTCCCAGCATGGTGCGCGACCAGCGGCCGCCAAGCATAATGAGGTAATGGGGGATTGATTAAACCCTAATCCAATCGATATCCGTCATGCTGGAGCCCTTGCTCACAGGGAAATCCAGGAAGCCAAACAGGATATTTCGGCCGGTTTGATCAACAACAGGTCTTGGGACAGAAGCTGGATTCCGGAACAGAGCAGTTCCGCTGAATCTACAAGATATACACACACACACTACACTACACAGCTGGCTGCAACGCACTGGAAACACCTTGGTAACAAGGCCTCTTGCGGCAACTGCTCTCGTGCCGTCGATTGTGCATGACTCGGGCGGGACTAGCCCACCAGGTCGGCCCAACAGCGGGACGCTTCACTTGTCGCAGGTGCTAAGGGAGGTACTCCAGGGAGGTCAGGTCCCTCTTCAGCCACCGCGCTGGACCCGAATCCGCGTGCTGTGCCGTGGACCCGTCCATCGGCGCCCCCCGGCACTCCGCTTCGTCCGACTGCGCAATCCACCCGCGCTGCCAAGGGACATTTCCTTCCAAGTTCCTCCACCATCGCTCTTGCAACCCTCCTCCACCCGGCTGTCTGGCAATTGCGGCGTACAGTCTCGCCCCTCTTCCCGAACCCAACGCGGTTCTCATCGACATCGCCTTCGGCAGCCTGCACCCAAGCCCATGGGCAGTGACAATCGCTAGGTACAGTCCCGACCCCCCGCCGGCGTGGGCGCCTTCCCCGCATATCGGCACCAAAGGGAATCGCAGACACAGGCGGAATCGCATTCGACCCAGCCCCTCGATGATATCACCAGGGGCGCGGCACAAGAAGGAAGCACATAACCGGCCACGGCTCCGAGATCCGTGACACCAGAAACTGTACACAAACGCCTGCGAGTCAACCCCCAACAGGCACCGTGCCCCCTCTTCGAAAGCGGCATGTCTCACAACGAGCACACCCTCGCTCCGCCCGGACAGGCCGCCCCTGCATCTCCGGCAGACTATGTGGTAGTGCTACCTCCGTCTGCGGTATTGCAGTCTCAGCCGATCGATTTATCGTCCAAGGAACCTGCGCCGCCGAGCTCGGCGGTCGGCGAGACGATGCCAGACCCGGACCGGCTTACCACCGGCGAGCGATGGGCTGCCAGGGCCTCGGACTCGCAATTCAATGCGCTGGCCGGCGCGATCGGCGGATTCACGTCGGGCATCGTCACTTGCCCGCTCGACGTCATCAAGACCAAGCTGCAGGCCCAGGGGGGCTTCCACGCACAAGGGACCGGGCGCAGGAGGGTTTACAAGGGCTTGTTCGGAACAGCAAACATAATATGGAAGGAGGAAGGGCTCCGGGGGATGTACAGGGGCCTGGGCCCCATCATATTGGGATACCTGCCGACGTGGGCTGTGTGGTTTACGATCTACAACAAGTCGAAGCTGTTTCTGGGCCAATACCATGGTGGGTGCTCCGGGCGCTCCGGCTGACGGCTGACGACCATCTACCCCGATGCTAACTGAGCCTCTGCAGAAAACGGGTTTGTGGTCAACCTTTGGTCGTCCATCATTGCCGGGGCCAGCAGCACCATTGCCACCAACCCGATATGGGTTATCAAGACCCGCCTCATGTCACAGTCCGGAGGCCACGACAGGAACGGATTCTCGCTGTTCCCCAAGGGCACCAATACGCCGACATCGCGCCCGACGCTCCATCAGCCGTGGCACTACAGGTCGACCTTGGATGCGGCGCGCAAGATGTACACCACCGAGGGGCTACTGTCTTTCTACTCGGGTCTCACACCGGCACTCCTCGGCCTAACCCACGTCGCCGTGCAGTTTCCCGCGTACGAGTTCCTCAAGGTCAAGTTCACCGGCAGGGCCATGGGAGCCGCACCTGTCGCTGGACAGGATGAAAAGGCGCATTGGCTTGGCATCCTGTCGGCATCCATCATGTCCAAGATCCTCGCCAGCAGCGCGACGTACCCGCACGAGGTCATCCGCACGAGGCTACAGACCCAGCGGCGGCCCATACCCGGCCAGGAGTACATGCAAGGCCTGGGAGGCGCGACAGCGCCGGGTGTCGGAAACGGAGTCAGCCACCAGCCGCATCCAGGCCCCAAGTACAACGGCATCGTCTCGACGTTCCGGACCATGCTGCGCGAAGAGGGGTGGCGGGCTTTTTACGCGGGGATGGGCACCAACATGATGCGCGCCGTGCCCGCGGCCACGGTCACGATGCTCACGTACGAGTACGTGATGAGCCATCTCAACCACACGCGGGCTACCGGCCGGCACAAACTGGAGCAGCAGCTCGCTCGGGGGGAACTCGCAGAGCCATAAACCGGAAGTCTACCCGGCAGGCGGGGCGCCCTATTTCTCGCGCCTTAATTACCAGGAGTCGATGCGAATCACCCACCTCGGTGTTACCCATTACCCGGCGCGCGGAATCTCTCTGGCATCTTCTCGACTATTCGGCTGGGCCCATACCCATACCCATACCCATGGGGACGGTGCCGCGCGGTGGCGCTAGAATAAACGACAATGCGGATGGACGCGATACCCAGATCGGAACGGCAAGGGCGGCGACGGCGGCGGCTAATGTAAGTATAGACGACCAGGCAAGGCAAAGTCTATTTTTCATTCTATACAGTCCTACGCAGCCAACCAGCAAGCGAAGCGGGCGGGCAGGACAAGGGGGAGCTAGGCAAGCAGGCAAGCAGGCAGGCGGGGATGGAGTCTGAGTCTCTCCTCTCGTTGATCTATACTATGGCTTTGTTTTTTTCCATCTCTTTGGGGCGACGGGGCGGCGCCATCTACATACTGCTCTTGTGTGCAAATCTCTTGTGCTGGATTGCTGCATCTTTCTGACCAGGAGGTACACGGCATTGGGCCTGTTGCTGGGCATTTCGGGGGCTGTTTTCTTTCCTGTCCGGGGTTGGCACCGCACCCGCCGGTCCTACATGTACACGGCATTGGAGGTTAGGGGGGGAGGGGTGCGGCCTTTGCATATTCGGCTGGGTCTGCTGGAGTGTAGTTGTATATATGTGGGCCGGAAGGCGGAAGAGAACCATTGTGATGTGAACGGCGCTGGCGTTGTTGTGAGCGGCAGGTCGCCCATGCCGGTCCGTTTGTGTTTCTCTGGTCTGGTACAGTGCATCTTGCCAGGTTGGTGATTTCGGCCACCGTTTCTGGCGAATATGCCGATTGAGAATTCGAAGGCGACAGACAACCCCTGGCCGCCAGTGGCCACCCACCCCCTACCCGTGCCACACACACCAAAAGAACTGACCGCAGGGTGACGGAACTGTATCCACCAACCATCACCTGATCCCACTTAACTCATCACCTTTAACAACTTGAACTCGGACCGTTCAAAACAACGAGCCGCAGCCAGATCATGCACTGATCTCAAAACACAATGGCGGGTAAAATCACTGCACGGGTATGTTGAGCTCGAGATTGCATCGGATGCGCTGCTGCTGACACGTCTCCGTCGCCAGACGGCCATGGCGCCCATGGCCGCGTTTACGATGGCCGGTCTGCTGTTTGTGTACGTCTTTTTCTCTTTCAGTTTCTGTTTCTCGAGTCGTCCTCTTTTTTGTATTTATTTATTTATTGTTCTTGTCTTGTTCCCCCATCCCGTGTTTCGTGTTTGGCAAGCAGCAGCAGTCGCGCTCACACCCACCCCGCCCCCGGCGGTTGCAGGTACGCACGGTCTTCGATCCGCGCCGCGAGAACGAATGCGGTGAGTTTTCTTTTTGGCGCGCCATGGGGCGGCGCGTGGCCGGCGGGCGAATTGTCGGACTGACTGTCACACTAAAAGCAAATCACCCACGAGGCGGAGAAGCAGCAGCGGAAGCAGGAGGCGAGGGAGGCGACTGAGTGAGGCAGCAGGCATGGGGCGCGGCGGCGCGGCGGCGATGTGTGGCCTGCCGCGCGTGAGCCGGTCGGGGGGAGGTTGGGTGTGGCAGTGGTTTAGCTGTGGTACTGGAGAAGAAAAGCGTATATGTGACTTCCCAATGCTGTCTGGCGGAGAGGGAGACGGTGTAGGTAGTTACACTGCTGATTCGGCACCTTCACAACATTGCCGCGCGGACTGGCAGAGCCTATATGCCAATGCTATTGCGGAAACCTGCTCGTAGTACGTCTTTCAGTCCACACGCCTCAGGGGTTCTCCTTCTTCTCCTCCGTCGCTTCCGTCTCCTTCTCCTCCGTCTCTGCCTTCTTTTTCACCTCGTCCTTATCCCCCTCCTCCTCCTCCTCCTCCTCCTCCCCCAACCAACCCCTCCACAACAGCCTGCACAACATCCAGCGTCACCGCCGGCCCGCCCCCCTGCGCCGCGAGGACCCGGCCCGCCTTGTCCACGACAAACACGCCGCGGACGGTGCCGCGCGGCGTCTTGGCCAGGCCGATGGCGGCGATCAGCGTCGCGGCCGGGTCGCACAGCAGCGGGTACGGCAGCCGCTGCCGGGCGCGGAAGGCGCTGTTGGCCTTGGGCGAGTCGGCCGACAGGCCGTAGACGGCGAGCCCCGAGGCCGAGGTGAGCGCCGCGTGGGCGTCGCGGAAGAGGCAGGCTTGTTTGGTGCCTGGGCGGGGATGTTAGGTTTTGGGTTGGGTGGGGTGGGGGTGTGAAAGAATGAAGAAAAGGACCTGGGGTGGAGGCCCGGGGGTAGGTGAAGATGGCTACGCCGGCCTTGCTCTCGTCGACGAGGGCCTTGAGGGTGGTTGTCTTGCCGTCGTTGGTCTCGATCTCGCCGCCGAAGCCGTCGAGGTTGATGGTGTCGCCAACGGCGGGACGGGTCGCGGCAGTGGTCGTGCCATTGGTGCTGCTGGCGGAGGGCTCCCGCTTCTTGGACGACGACGACGCCGCCTCTGTCTTGGCGACGGGCGTGGAAACCACCTTGGAAGCTGCCTTGGGGGCGGCCTTGGCAGCTCTGGTAGCTTTCTTTGCCGGTGGCGGCGGCGGCGGCGCCGTCTTGCGCTTGCGGAGTTCGACGGGCATGGTGATGGCCTTGAGCTTGCGCGCGGCTTATAGAGGAGATATAGAGAAGAGAGAAGAGACAGAGCGAAGAAACGGGCCACGAGAGGTAGGTGAGTACTAGGGATTGGGTTGCAGAGCTGTGCGATCACAAGACGGCAAGATTGGAAGGCACACGGTCAGATTTGTGCAGAATGAGTTGAAAGAGAAGAAGACACGGAGTCGCGAGGTAAACAGGACGTTGCGCTGGTTTCGCAAGAGCTGGCCAATCACATGGCGGCGCGACCCCAGAGGAGGCCAGAGCAGGGGTTGCGACCAGGCAAGGAGATGGCGAAAATATCCGTAGGTGCGTCCAGACGCCGGCCGGTACGGGTGACTTGGAGCACCCGTCTCTTTCAGCGTGGAGCCTTGTATCCCCCAAACAAGAGCTGCAGAAGCTGCGAGGAATGGCTGCGCTTTCCGAGGTCCCGACGCATCAGCACCCAGCCCTGCGAGTCCAAGCCATCCGCTCTTTTTGCGCCGACGAGCCTCTCACGCCTGCCAAACAGCCATGGCTGGCTTGTCACGGCCATTTTTGGCGACGGGGATGATATGATCATGTGGGAGAGTGTAATTTCGCTGTCGTGGAGAGCGCTCCCAGGTTCCTTCCGAAGACGTTCCGGTTGGTGATGTGGCCCAAGCCAACCCTGCTCCATTCAACATTGTGGCCGAGCGGCCCAAGCTCCCGTTCTTCAGCTGGCAGCTGGCTGGCTGGCAGGGCTGGCTAAACTCTGGCAACTCTGGCCCTCGCCTTGGCGTTTGGTTCCTGGAAACATCACGCACGCCGATAGCCGATTGCATACCTGACCTCGAACCAGCTCGCCACATCCGCTACTGCTGCCACCATGGCGTCCAAGGCGGCAGCGAAAGCCGCAGGCAATGCCATGAGCATCTCGACCGTGAGTTAGCGAGCCAATCCGCCCATTGCCTCTCGTCAATCCACCACGCCCTCCGTCAGGAAAACCGCTCTCTCCCTTCCTCCCTCCCCCCCCTCACCTAGCGTACTACCAACAACCCCCCCACAACCATCCTACTAACCAACATCCCCCCCCCCCAAAAGAAATACACCGTCCAATCCACCGGCATCTGGGAGCGCATCCGGCGCGCGACGGCCCTCGACCCGAACCGGTCCAACGGCGTGCCGCTCAACCCCTACAACCGCAGCCCGGCGCCGGGCAGCAACCCGGCGCTCGAGTACGACGACCCCGTCACGGTGCCCGCGGGCGACATCGCCGACAACCCGTACTGGAAGCGCGACCACCGCCGCAACTACCCGCGCCTGAGCGTCGTCGGCCAGGCCCAGCACGTCGCCCTGCTGACGGTCGGCAGCGCCGCCGCGCCGCGCGTCGAGCTGGTCGGCGAGGCCGGCACCAAGGCGCTCGTGGCCGCCGAGGAGTCCGGCAAGGCCGGCGGCGTGGCCGCGTACCTGGAGGAGAGCGGGGTCGAGGCCGCGAAGAGGGTGCTGGAGCTGACGGGGGGCCTGCCGCCGTTGCCGAGCGGGGAGTGTCTGGCGAGCGGCGAGTGGGATGTGCACAGATATGGGATCAGGGAGGAGCAGTCGTATTCCGAGGAGTGAGTGGTTTTCCTTTTCTGTTCTGTGTGGTCTGGAGAGAGAGAGGATGCTAATCGAGATTCAGCTACCCGTGCAGGTCGTTTGTCTAAGGGGTTGGGTGAGATGTGAGAGGTCGCGGGAGATGAAGATAGAAATGAGAGCTTTTGCTGTACATAACGGGGCAGTATAGAGGATGCGTATGACGACATGTGACTTGCTGTGTTGTCTCCTTGCCTGTTTTCTTTCCGAGAGCTTCCTTGGGTATGTATATCCAGCCCTCGTCTAAACATTTACAACCCAGCCCTACACCTCGACCCCCTCCACCTTGCCCGCCCCCGGATCATGCCCCGGCCCCGCCTCATCCCCCGTTTGCGGGCCCCCCACCTCCCCAACCATGCGCTCGATAATCTTCGCCCGGCCCTGCGCCCTGCGCAACCGATCATCCAGATCAGCCACGGCCTCATCCGTATTCTCCACCGACAAGCTCTCCGTCTCGGCCAGCGCATACAGCGTCGTAACATGCTTCGCCAGCCGCGGATTCGGCGGCAGCAGCGGCAGGCGGGGCTCCGGCTCCGGCTCCGCCGTCCCCGTCGCCGTCCCCGTCGCCGTCCCTCTCACCTCGCCACCGACCCCGCCGGCTGTCGACCCCGACGACGACCCCGGCCGCCCCGCGCCGCTGCCACCGCGCCCGCGCAGCCGGCTCGCCCAGACGATGGCCCGCCCCTGCAGCCGGCCGGCCTCGGCGAACTTTTGGAAGCCGCGCTCGTAGCCCAGCTGGCGGCCCTCGGTGCGGCCGGCGATGAGGCCGTCGGCCATGCCCTGGTTGTAGCCGTCGGTGTAGAAGTCGTCTTCCAGTGTGAGGAGGCTGTCGAAGGGGTCGCGGGGGGGGACGGGGGCGGCGGTGGTGGCGGTGATGGTGGCGGGTGGTTGTGGTGGTGGTGGGGATGAGGATGAGGAGGATGGCTGTGGCGGGGTTTGCCCGAGGGGGGATGTGGCGGCCATTTTTGGATTTTGGGGGGGGTTGGATGGTGGTGGTGTTGGAGCTGAGTGATCTGATTTGGGGGGGGGGTCTGAGAAGATGGTTTGAACTGCCCCCGTATGAGTGTGTGTGTGTAGGTGGCCGGTGAGAGGGATACGCTCGGCGAGTGAGGTGTTGGGTGCGCTTGGCTGGTTTGGCGGGGTTCGCCGCTGCTGAAGAGCTGTGCCTGCGAACGCGGGGCTGGGTTTTACATAGGACCCCTAGGGGCCTGGACCCCGAGACCCCGCATCCTGGCAGCGGCCAACTCACTTCTGTACATACACCACAACCCTTGCACCAGCTTGCAGGCAAGCGTCCCTGGTAGGATGCGAATCTCGCATGCTTTTAAATTACGTGGGTTTGTTGGCAGTTCATGCGGCCCGTCACACTTCTCATATATACTTACATAGAAGCCCAGCCTTGAGATACGAAAGGCTAACCAAGGCAAGCAGCTACACACATCTCAGCCCCTAGTGCATCAGCATCCCCCCGTTCGCACAAACCACCTGCCCCGTACACCACCCAGCCTCGGCACTGCACAGCATGCCCACCACCCCAGCAATCTCGCCCAACCGCGCCAGCCGGCCCCCGTTCTCCCGCGCCTCGCGCACCTCGTCCTCACTATCCACCCCCTCCCGCGCCCGCATCAGCGGCGTGTGCATCACCCAGCCCCTGATGCCCTCGCGGAACTCGTCCGAGTTCGACGCGTACATGGGCCCCTCCACGGGGCCCGGGTTCACGGCGTTGACGGTGGCGTTCTCGGCCAGCTCGCGGGCCCACGTGCGCGTCATGGCCTCGAGCGCCGCCTTGGTGCCGCCGTAGACGGACTGGCCCGCGAAGCCCGCGGCCGCCGAGACGGAGCTGACGTTGACGATGCGCCCGCTGCGGTCCCGCGGCAGGTGCGGCTGCGCCGCCTGCACGACGAGCAGCGGGCCGAGCACGTTGACGCGGTAGCTCGCGTCGAAGTCGGCCGGCGTGACGTGCGGGAGCGGGGCGCTCCGCGCGATGCCTGCGTTGTTGATCAGGATGTCGACGGCGGATGTGGGGAAGTGCGCGCGGGCCGCGGCGATGAGGGAGGTGGCGCCGGCCGGCGTGCTGATGTCGGCTTGCACGGGGACGGCGCGGATGTTGTGCGCGGAGGAGAGGCGGTCCGCGAGGGAGGCGGCGAGGGGGGTGGACGAATCCGAGGCGTAGTTGATGACGACGTTGCAGCCTTTGGAGGCGAGGTTCTCGGCGATGGCGGCGCCGATGCCTTTGGCCAGTTAGTCGGTAGGATGGATGCAACTCTGGGGGCGGGGCGTGCCTCGAGAGGAACCGGTTACGATGCCGAGCTTGCCTTGGAGCGATCGCGACATTGTACGGCTGTGGTTTCGGTCAAGAGTAAAGTGCCCCATCTCAGGGAAGTTGCGGAAGGAGAGTGCCCCGCCATTCGCGATTACAGGCCCCCCACCCCCCACATGACGTCCCCACCCGACCCGACGTGGGCTGCGATTGAATTTCGACTCGGCCCGCTGCAGCGCGGCGCTCAGCAACCCGCACGCAAGCGCTCCAGCAACACCAACGGCAAGCAGCACAGCGACACGGACCGCGCTCGAACCCGCACACCCGCCGCAATGGACATCCGAATCCTCCGCCCGTCCGACATACCGCTGATCCAGCACGCCAACATCGAGAACCTGCCCGAGAACTACTTCCTCAAGTACTACCTCTACCACGCGCTCTCGTGGCCGCAGCTCTCCTACGTCGCCGTCGACGTGTCGCGGCCGCCCAAGACCCCCTATGACTACCCCAAGATCGTCGGCTATGTGCTCGCCAAGATGGAGGAGGAGCCCACCGACGGCGTGCAGCACGGCCACATCACGTCGCTGTCCGTCATGCGCACCCACCGCCGCCTGGGCATTGCCGAGAAGCTGATGCGCCAGAGCCGTAGGCCGTCCCTTTTTTTTTCTTCCTCTCATGCCAGGGATCGATTGGATGCTGACGGCGGAACAGAACAGGCCATGGTCGAGACCTTTGGCGGCCACTACGTCTCGCTGCACGTGCGCGTCTCCAACGAGGCCGCCATCCACCTGTACCGCGACACGCTCGGCTTCAAGACGGAAAAGACCGAGAACAAGTACTACGCCGACGGCGAGGACGCCTTCTGCATGAAGCTCGACCTCAGCTTCATCCGCGAGCAGCTGCGCGAGGACGCCGACGAGGAGAAGGGGGCCAACAAGGACAAGAGCGGCAGCGAGGATGTCGACGAGGGCGAGGCCGTCGGCGATGTCGGGAGGGACCCCGCCAAGGGGGACGCGGGGAGTAAGAAGGACAGTAAGATCAAGGTCAAGGTCGGGAGAGGGCTCGGGGTGGGCGAGCTGGTGGAGCGGGACGAGAGTAAACATAGCTGAGGGGCGCCATGGCGTTGGAGGGGAATGAAAAGCGGGCATATTGACTGTCTTGCACATATGCATATGACACGGCCTAGAACAAACTACCCACATCACTCCCCCAAACACCCCGCCTCCAACCAAACCACCTCCGTCCCCCCTCCCTCCCAGTAAACAACCACACACACACAAAACAACCATCCACATCCACTCACCGACCAGCCCCCGCCCCCCGCCTCTCCTCCGCAGCCAGCTCCCGCGCAAACTCCTCGTCCGCCTCGGTCCGCAGCCGCTCATACACCGCCGCCAGCGCCTCGAACTCCCTCTCCGCCGCCCACGCCAGCGCCTCGGTCTGCGTCTGCGTCCTGCCGCGCGCCGCCGGGCCCCCGCCCCCCGCGGCACCAACCTCGTGCGCGAGCCGCTCGTGCAGCTGCATCAGCGCCGCCTCCCTGTGCTCGAGCTGCGCCTCGACCGCGGCCGCGACCTTGTACTTGGCCTGGGAGGCTGCGTGGTTGCTGTCGTTGGCGGTGGTGGTGTTGTGGTGGTGGCTGGTTTCCTCGGCGGGCCAGGCGCCGGGGGCGGGGGGCCCCGCGCCAAAGGGGTTGAACATGCCGAGGTTGAGGTTGGCAAGGCCCATTGTTGGGGGGCCCGGGTTGGGGGGTGCTGGGACGCCCCCGGCATTGGACATCCCGGGCAGCCCAGGCACGCCATGCGCACCGGCGGCCACAGGCATCCCCGGCATTCCCCACATCCCAGGCATACTGGGCATACAGGGCATACCGG
Organism: Trichocladium antarcticum; assembly: GCA_033297235.1. Classification (NCBI taxonomy): domain Eukaryota; kingdom Fungi; phylum Ascomycota; class Sordariomycetes; order Sordariales; family Chaetomiaceae; genus Trichocladium; species Trichocladium antarcticum. The sequence goes on from MU853401.1 coordinate 2,801,528, forward strand.
GCACACCAGGCATCCCGGGCATCCCGGGCATCCCAGGCACCCCAGGGTGGCCGTGTTGCTGTCCCCGCCGCTGCTCCTTCGCAGACTTCTTCAGCTCGCGCTTGACCTGCCGCCGCTCGCGCTTCTCTTCCTTTCGCCGCTGCTTCACGTCACGGCGGAACTGCTTGCGCTGCCTCTTCTGCTGCCGCTTGAGTTCTTTCCAGTCGCGGAGGAGGCCCCGGACCTCCCGACGCAGCACCGCCTTGTCAAACCCGGCCGGCTCGCTGCTGTTTTTCGCCTGCTTGATCTGCTCCCTGAGTTTCTCCACCTTCTCCTTGGTGATGGGCTGCTCGGGGTGCTGTAGCCACTCCCGAAGGTGCGCCTCCGCAAGGGGCAGCTGCGCATCGCGCAGATCGTCGTGGTCTGGCAGCGACCCAACCGAGGATGCCGAGCAGACCGAGGACGACCGGGACGTGGTGGTCGACGCCGAGCTGGACCGTGACCGGTGGCCGTGACCATGAGCGTTTCTCCCGCGGCGGCCACGCTCCCCTCCGTCACCACCATGCGGGCCAGGCGAGACTCCAGCCTGGGGGGGGTTCCACCAGCTGCCGCCCCAAGATCCCCGACCACACCCGCCACGGCCTCCCCTCCCCAAGCCTCCCCACCCACCAGGCGGGCCTCGTGGTCCCCCTCCCATACCGGCCGGACCGCCGCGGCCATTGAACAGCGGCGTCCCATTGTACGTAATCCCCGTCCCGTCCGCCACAATCCCCCCGAGCCGCACCGACCCGGTCCGGCCGTCCGCGACAAAGGCATTCCCAATCGACACCCGCTCCCCATCAACATTGATCCCGCCCCAGCGGAACCCACCGCTCCCACCGCTCCCACCCCCAAACAGCCCAAGCCGCGACGCAAACGACGGCCCTCCAGCACCTCCAGCACCACCACCACCACCACCACCAGCCGCCGCCCCATCCCTCACCTGCTCCCCACCCCCCGCACCAGCAGCAGCAGCAGGCGCATCAAACCCAGGCTCCCACGCCCCCGGCACACGCAGTTCCAGTTCCGACCGCGCCTCCCCCGCCGGCAGCGCCGCGACCGGCATCGCAAACACCACACGGACCGTGATCCCCCTCGGCGCAAAGAACCCCCGATTCCACTCCGCGACCGTCATCTCCATCGTCCGCCGGCGCCGCACCATCTCCTGCGGGTCATTGCCATTGCCATTGCCATTGTCATTATCATCATCATTGTCCGGAACAGCATTCGAGCCGCCGTCGCGCAGCTTGCGGTCGCGGACAGCGTGCGCGTTGCATTCGGCGGCGTGGTGCGGCATGAGGTAGTTGGCAAAGGTGAGCCAGTCGTCGGGGCGGACGTCGCGGGGCGCGAGGGCGGCGGGGTAGGGGAGGGAGTCCGGCGTGGCGGTGTCTGCGAGGGGGAGGAGGTGGACGATGGGCGGCGGCGGCGGGGTGTTGGGGAGGAGGGGAGGGGCGGGGCGGGTGTCGAAGTAGGCGGCGGCAGACGCGTTGGCGAGGTGGGCGGCCTCGCTGGCAAAGTCGGTGCGCGGGGTCAGGGGCGGCGTGTAGATGACTTCGTCGCTGGTGGATGCCGATGACCTGCCGTCCGCACCAGGCGACGAGTAGATGTCTGTTTCGGTATAGGGCGGGGGAGGCACCTCCTCGGGATCGGATGTCATGGTGGCTCTAACTTGTGGGCAGCGTGTTGTGCGGCGGTGCTTGTTGCCGAAGCTTGGAGGGGAAAAGGTCATCTATCGTCTGATTGCTGGTTCGGCCGAGTTCACTGCTGGAATGATGCGAGTTATCAGAGCGGACGACGGGTCACGGCACGAAACACAACGGAATGGCGTAGAGTACGTGAGTAATGGGGCGGTGTGCTTGTATTCGCTGGAAAACTCATTGGGACGATGTGTCTTGGGCAAAAGAGTCACAGAACATGCGTCGCTCCCTCGATTAATTAAGCCCACGCCGCAATGCCTCCTGTCAGTCTGGGCTGCGCAAAGCTTAGAGCTTAGCGGCACCCCAAGCGCGCCGAGAGCTCTTATTTGCCAGGGTGCGAGCCTTGGGCTTTAGCGAATGCGGCCATCAAAGCTTCGCTAACAGCGCCCCGTTGTTGGGCGCCTCGATTGGTGCCCCGCACCTCTGTCCCGCGCAAGCCCACAACTGGCTTACGCGGCCTGATTATGAGGTAGTCATTATCCGTACCTTCTGACCATGCGGCCATTCGTTTGGGCCGCCTGGATGTCCAAGAGGAAGTCGAGTGGCTGGGTGGTCAGGTCTCGGATCGCATGCGAGGCCACGACGAGCTGTCGTGTTCCCCTGAATGTGGATTGACACTGTGCCTTTTTCAGCCTTACGGTTCGCCAAGCTGGAATGAGAAGCCGATATCCTCAGTTTTATAGTGGTCTGCGAGGATGCTGGCGAGATGGTGCCGGGTTTGAGGTCCACTAGGCTGTTGTCAGCAACACCGGAGGAGATACACGCCATTGCAAGGCAACTTACAGATTCGTCAGATAGACATCAACCAGCTCGGGTGGGATGTAGTCTGTGACTGTGTTCTCGATCTCGAGCCCATTCACCGCCTGCCCATTTCCATAGCTCACAAAGCTGGAAGGGTTGCCCAGAGCTCCTTGAGACACCTCATCTGACGGATCCTCGGGGCAGAACTTGTAAACGCCGCATAGGACAATGACGGGCTTCAAATATTCGTGCGCCGCGTGAGCAGCAATGCACGACCCGCTGTCCACAAGCAGTCCGCCGTTCTGGTACACGGCCTTGGCACCAAATATGACCTTGTTGACCCGCGGTATGTAGGCCATGAGACCATTGCTCGCGAGGTTGATGGTCTGTACGCCGGCCGCGTTGAGCTTCTTCCGCAGGGCGGCATATGGCGCCTCGGTGGCTGACGGGCTGGGAGGGTCAAGGCTGCCGATAATCACGGTAAAGCGCCGCTTGGATGCAGCCTTGATCAGAAACTTTTCGACCGTCCGTGACGGCTGGTAGACAAGCACATAGTCACCAGGGTGGATTTGAATGTCGGCAAAGCTCGCAATCTGGTCGTCGGCTTGGTGGATCTCGTCCAGGATCTCCTCGATTCCGTCCATGACCTCGGATCGTAGCGCATGCACGCTGGCCGGCTGGGCTTGAGACATCGGAGTCGACGCCCCTGTCATGGGTGTGTCGCCTGGATCCGCTACTGAGAGCAGGTTGAACATTGACTTGGAGACTTGTAGGCCCGTCGTGAGAATGGAGGGTGCAGGACGGATCGGAACTAGGGCGGGCTTTTGTGGCGGGGGTGCGGTGGGAGCCAGGCTCTGGATGTCAGACGCTGCCTCACTGCCCAGGTCGTCGGCGTTCCTGTCCTCACACGCCTCGTCCCTGATGAGGCCCAAGACGCGTCGCACAATATTTCCAATCACTGGCTCGTGCGGGGCAGCCTGCGTCAGTCTCAACCCAGCGCTCTGGACTCTAGACAGGAGCTGGTCGACATCGTGCCATTTGGATTTGGCAACGACCTGGCGGAGGATCTGTGCAGTTGCTCTCGCGCACTCGTCGCCCTTGACTTGTCTCCGTTTGAGGAGGCTACAGAGGGAGGTCAGATGCTGCGAAACCGACATTGGCCGGCATGAGCTTACAAGATCAGAGACTCAATCGAGGCCTCGAGAGATTGGACTCTGAGCGACTTTATTAGCTTGTCCAGGTTTGGCGTGTGGCTTGGCTGCGACGGCGCCATGGTCCCGGCTGGAGTCGAGGTTGTTGTTTGGAGGGATGACTGTTGATCACCAGAGAACCGGCGAGTATTTCTGGGTTTACAGTCCTTGTTCTGGGGAGAAGCCGGTAGACGGGAGCGGAGACGGGTTGTGATTGGAAATTGAATACTGTGTCTGTGCAGTAGAACCTTCTTTGTTGGATCGCAGTCGGCCGATGCGAGTGAGTCAATGGCACTTTTGGAGCTTCCAGCCTCGAAGAAATTACAGCGGGGCATGCGGGTGGGTGCCCCGCACATCCCGCATTGAGCGCGGCGCCAGGAGTGCGCCGGCGGAATCTCGGGACAAGCTGTCCCACACCACCACCCATCCAACCCCCCCAAGGCCGCGCTAAGATAAGCGGAACGGCGATACAATTGGCCTACAAAATTTGGCCCGTCGAAATCTGCGGCAGGACCGACTCGGTGAAGCGGTGCGAAAAACAGTTGCTGTTGCTGTCAACCGATCCATTACCCAACCTCTTCAGCCTTACAAACATCGAAATACAACCGCCTAATTCCCATCATCGCGATAAGCCACGTTTCGAATTTCCCCGGCTCTCCGACTAAACGAGCCATCACAATGGGCGCCGCCGCCAAGGTCGATGTCGTCGACGACAAGAAGTTGAGGAAGGAGAAGAAGAGCAAGGACAAGTCAGAGAAGAAGGAGAAGAAGCGCAGCAGCGACGACGGCGTCAGCAAGGAGAAGAAGGACAAGAAGAAGGACAAGGCGAAGCAGGACAAGCTTGCGCGCGCCCTCGACGCCCATCTCCAAGCAGACGCCGCCGCGTCGGCCGAGGTCCAGGAGGATGTCGCCGAGGTCGACCCCGAGGACGTGATCAAGCCCGCAGAGGAGCTGGTGCCGTTTGCGCTACCACTTGCCGACGACAAGGCACACAAGAAGATCTACAAGCTGATCAAGAAGGGTGCGTGAGCCCTGGGGCCCTGGGGAGCCGGCCAGCGTGCAAGCCGTGGGTGGTGGTGTGCTAACCGTTTTCTCTCTCTCTCCCTCTCAACAGGCGCCAAGCTGAAGTCGATCCACCGGGGCGTAAAAGAGTGCGAGAAGGCCATCAAGAAGTGCCCGCCCAAGACGGCGGCATCGGGCGAGATGGCGGCCCCCGGCCTGGTCATCATCGCGGCCGACATCTCCCCCATGGACGTCATCATGCACTTCCCCATCCTGTGCGAGGAGCACGGCGTGCCCTACCTGTACGTGCGGTCGCGGGCGGATCTCGGCGTGGCGGCGTGCACGAAGCGCGCGACCAGCGTGGTCATGCTCAAGCCCGAGGGCAAGCAGGGCGGCAACAAGAAGAGCGACGACGCCGAGATGGCCGACGCCGACGAGAAGAAGGTCAGCGCCCAGGACTACCTCGACTCGTGGAAGGACCTCGCCAAGCTGGCCGAGAAGCAGTGGAAGGCCCAGGTCCAGCCGTGGGTCAAGGGCACCCACCCGCTGCAGATTGCCGACAGGGAGCAGGCGAGGCTGAATCGCGCCTAAAAAAAACCCCCCATCTTCCTTCGCTTCGCCAAGCACGGGGCAAGTCCACCCATCATCACCGTGTGGCTTCCCTGCTCCGGCTTGGCCATGATTCCTCTCTTCCTTGACACGGCCGTTTCTCGATTGGCCGGATCGAGGGAGGTGCAACGCCAACCTGGTATGGGTTGTGCGTTGTCTACTACTGCGGGCTGAAATATCAGGAGCAGTTTTGCTCGGGTTGGCTTAAGGCTCTTGTCTAAATGGGCGGCGTTCAGAGGGTTTGGCTCTTTGCATGAAACAAGGGACGGGGTTAGAGGGAGCTCCTGTTGTAGGTATTAAATATGAAAAGTGCTCATTTGCTCGGTTGTCTCATCGTCTTGGCAGTCTGCAGTGCGCGCACAATGTGGCAATGGAATGGCGGATGGCAAGCATGTCACAACGACCGCGAACTCGGGTGAGCAAAGTCCAATGTCATGAAAATCTCCGATTCCTGAATGCTAACATCATGATAAAATTACAGCCAAGGAAAGCATGAACACCCATTCTGTCCCGAGATCACTCTATCTGGGTGTGCTCGATGCAGGCAAAACCAATTACTCCATCCATATCCCCATTTCTCTCAGCTTACTCTGACCGGAAAGCGGTCCGGCCGAGGGGAGTGCCTCCGGCGCCGGTGCTGCAAGGCGTGTTAGCATTTACATGGGCAGTGGCAGGCATGGGCATTCAACCTACTGCTCAAAGGGGTTGGTGCGCGTTCCCCACCAGGTGAGGAAGACGGATAGGCCGATAGTCTCGAACAGCTTGGCCACGACGCTGACGCCGACCGTCTCGAGGGCGCGCTTCTCGACAAATAGCTGGCTGAAGAATGTGGGGGCGCTGGTGGCGGCAAAGATCAGGCCGCCCAGGTACGCCGCGCCCTTGTAGCTGAGGGTGCCCGTGGCGTTGATGAGGGCGCCCACGCCATATGACTGCAGGGCCGAGCCGACGAGCGCCGTGCCCCATGCGACGGCGGCACCGGTCGCTTCGCGCGACTTGAGGAACTCCTCCTTGCTGTTGGCCGCCTTGGCGCGCTGGTAGGTGGCGCCGAAGAGGGGCGAGAGCACGGCCAGCTCGGCAGTCTGGTTGAAGATGGTGCCGAGGGCGATGGCCGAAGGCTTAACGGCTGGGAGATCTGTGGCGGGGTGTCAGTCTTCTGGAGTCATGACGTCGAGCCTGTTGATGGCTGCGGTGGTTGTCGGTAAGGGTGCGGCCTTGTCTATCCATGCCGAGGTTGAATCCCTCTCGACATCCCCATCTCAAGAGCTTGGTGCCGACATATCCCGATCCCCATTAGAGAGAGGGTTAATCCGGACGATGGGGATCCGAGAGGTAATCGACTTGGGGGTCGACCATGGCTGCGCAGAAACAGGTCGCCGGAAACGGGACAGTGGGGGGGCCTGGGAACGGGGAAAGGGATGCTACTGACAGTGCAGAGACATGTTGTGCGGTGGTTGGAGATCAGAAGACGAGTTGATTGAAGGTTGAGGAGATTGGTTGATGTCTTGTTGATGGAAGTTGTGGTTGTTGTTCGATGCTATGGAGAGAAGGCAAAAGGCAGGCCAGTGAGGTGAGGGCGGGCGGCCAGTTTATAGCACAGCGGCTGGACGCAAGGAGGGCCAACTCCCCCCTTGGTCCTCCGTTGTGCGTCACGATTTCCATTCCCTACCAAGAAAGAGACACTGTACGGCCTCCACTTCCATGTTAGCCTCTTGGAGAGCTTCCACTTCGGCTCAGCGCATCACATCATCACATCGTAGCTTCCCCAGGACGAGCCTTTGAAGAGCTGCAACATGACGTCACCACCCTGGACTCAGAGATCTGACCCTGGCATAGCTGCCCCGCTTCAACACCAAATGGGCTGGGTGCCGGTCCCAGTGCCGAAATGCCCAAGCAAATCAAGCAACAGATTTTGTTTGGAATTCCAGATCCACCTATCCAAGGGCAATGCCCATAACTGACGCAATTCAAGGGGCAGTGGGGACTGGGGATGATGTTTTCGACTCAAGCTGCGCGAGCTGCGCTAGCGGCAGTCCGAAGCCTTGGCCGAGATGCCAGCCGCGTTCCCGCGATTCTCCGCCTCGGATCAAAGGCCCACTGTTACCAACATGGAATCAACATCCGCAGTGGCCGGAAGCTCATGGTCCATCCTCACAGTAGGTTCCCAGCACAACAGCCCTGTGTATGTGTAACCACAGGAGATGGCCATGCCAGGAGCCCGGAACATTGCCCTGAATGACGTATCTACGGTGTTTCCTGGATTGGGTGTCTGGGCGTTTGTCAGTTTCATGCCAGACATCTCAAAACCTCACCCCCACATGTGATAATACCACAATGGTATATTGCCACCGCGGCTCTACACTTGGGCCTTGGCCCCTGCCAAGCCAGACTTTACCCCCAGGATCCTAAAACAGCAAACAGTACCTCAAAACACGCAACACCTGCGCTTGCTCAGAAACTCCCATGCAATGATGATGATGTTGGCCGCCCGCATCCCCCTCCCCTCAAGAAAAGAACCAGCGGCTGTGCAAACAATGTATTCCCACCTCACTCGCTCATCTTTCTGCCAAAAAGAAGAAGAAGAAAAAACAACAATAACAATGACAATGCCCCATATCGACGCCAATGTACCCCCCTTCTGCCTCCCCCCTCTCCCCCCACCCCCTCCATTCCCCTGATCAAGCCATATGCTGCCCGTCCTCGCCGCCGCGCAGCGCCAGAAACGCGCGCACGTCCGACACGTACTGCAGGCCTTCGAGCAAGGGTATCAGATACATCAGGTCGCCGTCCGTCGGGTCGCTGATCCAGCCCTGTATCGGGATCGCATTGTCTGGCGTCGAGCATGTCTGTCAGCAGGAGAAAGTAGGATAGTGGGGAGGGACAGTGCATGAGCAAGAAGACGCGGCGGGGGGGTTACCCTGGTGAAACATGTAGCTCAGCGGGCTGTTGTCCAGAATCATGACCTTGCTCAGGTCCGGCTCGACGGAGCTCAGGTCCTTGATGAAGGCGCTGTGGCGGAAGGTGCAGTGCTGGCGGTAGTAGCGGGCCGAGAAGTACTTGCGGTCCGCCTCGAGCCAGTCGATGACCGGGTCGGCGTACTCCTGCACCGACGCCGTGAAGACGACCAGGTTGAACCACTTGCTGACCCGCCGCAGGAACTCGTCGCAGTGCGGCCGCTTGTGCACGTAGTACAGGATCGGATGCTGCGGCCCGATGCTCGCGTGCCCGCCCACGCCGACGTAGGTGGTGTTGAGCTTGACCTCGACCATGTGCCCGGAGCTCATGCGCCCGCCCTTGGACATGCTGTGGATCAGCGTCTCGTCGAGGTCGAGGATCAGCGTCTTTTGGTGCTGCACGCTCGCCAGCTCGGCTGCGGGCGTGTTGATGTATGACGGCTGCCGTCGGGGTATCAGCGGCCGCGGCGGGCCCGGGGTCTTGGGGTATTTGGTGAGGGCGCCGGCCGGGGAGGTCGGGGATTTCAGCTGCGCGGAGAGGGAGCTCGCGGCGTCGGCGGCCCCCCCGCCCGCGCGAGTGCTGGTGGATTGCGCTTTCCGGTGCTTCCGCTGTCGCAGCGACTCGTCCGAGTTGAGCTTTATCCTGATCGATCGGTTCGCCGGCGCTATTTCTCCGGAATCCGGGGCCGCCTTGGAGCGCAGGTGTCTTCCGCTCGTGGGCCGACGGCCGCCCTGCCTTTTACGGCCGGGTTCTGACTCGGATTCCGACGAGAGCCCGGACGACGAGGAGCCGCTCGAGCCGACAAGGCGCCCTGCTCTGGTCCCGTCCCTGCCGCTTCTTCTGGCGGCGCCATCCATACCCGACCGGTGTTTCTCGGACAGATCCATCTCCTCGTGGTAGTCCATCGCCATCTTCTTCGTATTACCGCCGTAGACGCCAAAGAGCGTTCCAAGCCGCGCCATTGGCGCAAAGTTGCCGTCCTGATCACATAGACAGGCATACAAGTAGACACCAGGTGCCGTGAATGCCGACAGGATCCACCGTATCGAGTTAACAAAGGCGTTTGCGATGCGCTTCGGGTACAGCAGCCACGCGGGACCCCGCGGACTCGGGGCTTTGGCCTCGCCATGGCCTATAAGAGGAGTCGCTTCGTCGATCGCATATTCGTGGCCGCGGCCATCGGAGGGCGCGCTCTCGAGGCAGAACTCGTCAGGCTCATTCGCCAATCCGTCCGTCTCGTTGTGGTCGGTGTATGCGCCCGTTTGGTTTTGCCGCGACCTGTCGTCGGAGCGAACCGCTAACCCTATGTGGCTGAGAGAATTGGACCGCGTCGGACCCGGGCTCGGCGGCGGGGAAACACGGGACGAGAGGATGTTGAGAGAGTTCATCTTGCCGCCGGCGCAGAGAAGGCCATGAAGGATATATGCGACGGCGCCCAAGGGAAGGGGGGGGGGGGGGGGGGGGGGGGGGGGGGGGGGGGGGGGGGGGGGGGGGGGGTGCCGAGACTGGGGTTCGGGGGTTTGCCTCGGGCGGAGCAGGGCGCCCAAAGACAAAGTGCTATGCGCAGCACACGGGGCTTGTTTCGGCCGAGGTGTTGTTGGGATCTGTTGTTGTTTACAGAATTCAGGCTACCCAAGTGAAGGGGGGACTCGAGTGTTGATGGCAAAGCCGAGAAAATGGTGAGTGACCAGGGTCACGCTGCGGCAAAGGCCGGGGTTCGTGTTAAAGCACCAGATGGGAAGGGCGATGTCATCGGCCTCGGTACCTCCTGATTCACGAATTCAGGGCGGAAAAATTGGGAGCCCAATTCTTTTCTTTTCTTTTTCCTTCCTATCTAACAGCAAAAGCGAATGAGGGGAAGGGGATTCGGCGGAAGCAGGCCAGGTTGCAGCGCCGTGCATTTCTCACATGGCTTTGCTGGGGAATGACAAGAGGGCATGAGTCCAATCTGCAAACTCGTCCAATCGAGCATCAGTTGTCTCTGGAACTGGCGCTTCGAAAAGCGCGGCGGGAGTGGAGAGGCCCAGTTATTCGCGATCCCACCATTCAACAAAAGGTATCCGTACCCCTGTCAGAGCGCCCGGTTCCTTCACGTGCTGGGATCCATCCACTTCTGACAGCTGGTGGCAGCATTGCAGTCACAGTAGGAGATGTTCGATGAGACTGTAAAAACGTAAAGAAATAGGCTGAGAAAGAACAGGGAAATGCTCTGGCTTCTAATGGTAACAAGACGACAGAGTAGAAGTCGTGTGGTGTTTTTCTTAGTGCAGTCGTAGAAGACATTTCCTGCAGTCCAACAAACTGTAAGAACATCAATTCTAAAACAGAGAAGTTGAAGACGAAGGCGCTGGCGGCGGAATGCAATCATGCTATGTTCTGACCTATCCACCTGCCGAGGTTGGTTCGTTGAACACTGTTTTGCTCCAGCACTCTATTTCCGTGTTGCTGCCTCCAAAAGTAGATGGCGGCCACATTCTTTTGCCGAGACATACATCTGCACCGTCTTTGGGCTCGAGAGGTCCAACCCGGTGAAAGGGGTATTTTTGGTTCGAGCGGCCCCTTTGCCTGTCGGTGGCTAGGTATCCCGTCAGATGGGAAGTGAAGACGGCAGTCTAAGGATCCAGCCTGTGTGAGCCAAGTGTAGGGCAAGGTTTGCATGTCTCGCCAGCGCAAGGGACTAGGACCGAAAATCGTGACCTCTAGGTGCAACTTTTGCAGGTATCGTTCACGAGCAGGGACAGCGCAGACAGCAGCAATCAGGTATATATTCCAGCTCGTCCCTCTTGTGGGCCGGTTGATGATGTACAGGTTTGTCTATTCCCACACAGCTTCCTTGGTATCTACCCCTTACTCCTCCTGACCAGCAAACTCGGCGCGGCCAGCCTTCGAGTTGAGGTAGTGGTTCCTGGCAATGTGTCAGCGCATGGCCTCGCGGCGGACGACCGACAACGGCATACCGGTCGATGGCCCAGTTCAGGATGTAGTAGCCGGCAATCATCGGGGGAGCCCAGTAGAAGACCTGGGCGCTGAAGCGCCTCCAGGTGTTGAAGATGGCGTCGTGGGCGGTGCCGGCGAGCGGGAACTGGCGGTTAGGGGCGATGCCGTACGAGATGATGCCCTTCTGCTTCATGCCACCTGTTGGGACAACCCTTGTCAGACAATGCCGCATCAATCCTCATCGTATGTGCCCATGTTGTCGCCCGCTAGCCCACTCCTCCCGCGGTTCCGGACTGTAGCTGCAGACAATCCACCGATCGATCCAATTCTTCCGGTCGACAAGGTTTCGCCTCGGGTGTCACTCACCGAAGTTGCCCCAGGTTCCGATGTAGCTACAAAGAGCGTCAGCAAACATGTCCTCCAGGAGACGACCGCCTCTGCGCCGGGAGGTTGCGGCTTTCGAGCTCGGGAAAAGACGCATGCGGTGCCAGCGAGACAGCCAGGCGACGGGGGAACTAACAGGCCATGGGTGCCAACGGCCTGGCCGCCACCTCCCATAAGTCTCTGAGTAGGGTGCATTGTGAATTGAGGGTCGTGACAAACGCGGGGGGTCGGTCGGTTGGTGTGAGCGCAGCAGGGAAGGTCGGAATGGGTCGCGGCGGTTTGCAGTTGAAATCAGTCGACGGAAGCCGAGAAACAGCGCCCCGGCCTGTGGCTGGTGCAGCGATTGGCTCGGAGCCCTGCGGGAGAGAGCTTTGTGTGCGCGGACCGCAATGCAATCCGACCTCGTGGCTGCTGCTCCACTTTTCGAAAGAGCTCCAATCCGTCCTGGAGATCGAATCGAATGCGCAGACCACCGTGACGACCAGCTCCAGCAGACTCAAAAACAGCAGAGCTCCCCTCGATCCTAGCCGCATCCCACGTCCCGCCTTCTAATCCAGCAGCTATCCGCTCAGCAAATCAAAATGGCGGCCAGAGGTCTCGGGTTCATCTACGCGGCCGCAGTCCCGGCAGCGATCGGCATCGGTCTCGTCCAGTCGTCCATCTACGACGTTCGCGGCGGCACACGGGCGGTCATTTTCGACAGACTGGCGGGTGTCAAGGAGACGGTTGTCAATGAGGGCACACACTTCCTGGTCCCGTGGCTGCAGAAGGCCATCATCTTCGATGTGCGCACGAAGCCTCGCATCATCGGAACGACGACGGGCAGCAAGGATCTGCAGATGGTCAGCCTGACGCTGAGAGTGCTGCACCGGCCCGAGGTGCAGGCTCTTCCCAAGATCTACCAGGTCTGCCGGCCCTTTCCCTGTTTCTCCCGTTGCTTCCCTGGACTCCGGCGTTGCTGACTCCCGGAACCACAGAACCTCGGCCAGGACTACGACGAGCGTGTGCTCCCCTCGATCGGCAACGAAGTGCTCAAGTCCATCGTGGCGCAGTTCGACGCGGCGGAGCTCATCACGCAGCGCGAGGCCGTGTCGAACCGGATCCGGACCGACCTGATGAAGCGGGCGGGCGAGTTCAACATTGCGCTCGAGGACGTGTCCATCACGCACATGACGTTCGGCAAGGAGTTCACCAAGGCCGTCGAGCAGAAGCAGATTGCGCAGCAGGACGCCGAGCGTGCGCGCTTCATTGTCGAGCGCGCCGAGCAGGAGCGCCAGGCCAACGTCATCCGTGCCGAGGGCGAGGCCGACAGCGCCGAGGTCATCAGCAGGGCCATCGCCAAGGCGGGCGACGGCCTGCTGCAGATCCGCAAGATCGAGGCCAGCAGGGACATCGCGCAGACGCTGGCGAGCAACCCCAACGTGGCGTACCTGCCCGGCGGGAACAAGGGGAACACGAACCTGCTGATGAACGTGGGCAGGCCGTAGGCGAGAACGGGGCAGTGCTGGGGGAGGGCAGGGCACGACGAGCACGACTAGGCCGTGTGTGTATTACTACTCTATGACTGTTATTTATTCCCCGCTTCGGATTGTCACGAAAATGCGAGCACTGGATCCAGGTCTCTTGTGTTTTTCCTTGTGATGGTTTCCCAACACAACAGAGGTGACGCCGAGGGTGGTATGCCTCTCACATGGGCGACAGTCGTAGCCAACTGTCATTCGGCCCAGCTACGGAGCAAGAAAGAGTTTGTGATACTCTAACTCCTTCCCATGCCCTCTCTGTCTGGGTCTCTGAACGCCTGAAGTCCACCTCTCAGAAGGAGTGGGGTGACTGTCGCTCGGCAGGGGTGGCGGACTCCACTGTGCACTTTACAGCCTTGGCAGTCTGGGCCTCCGACGTCGATGCATTCCAGGATCAAACCGACACCACTCAACAAAGCAGCAAAAGTATACATGCTTGCTTGCACCTGTTTCGGGCTGAGCATCTTAGTCTTTCGTTCACGATTTGCTGTATAAAATTTGGTGCTGCTGTTTGATTTCGGACTTTGCCATTAGATCCGTCCGTTGCAGGGACCCAACGATCGCTCCGTTGCATCGTCTCTCGAGTCTCGCTTCCATCGCTTCCATCGTCATCCCTAAGCTGGGGCGCGCCATTCATTAAAATCAATCGGGTCCCATGACCTAGAAGGAAATCTAGAACTTCTGCCTGTGTTTTTCTCGAGACGTCCCAGCGAGGGGCAGGCGATTGAAATTCCTGGCACGTGGCTCCGGTGTCGTTGGCTTCGTGGCCACGGCAGAACCGCCGACCGGTTTTTCTGGTGGTCACCACCGTTTTTGAAGCATCTCATTGATATTCGAGTCGGCCATCGCAAGGACGGCCCGCGGCTCTTGCTTTTACTCTCTGCTCTCAATCCCAAACACTCCTCGTGCCTTCTGGTTCTGCGCTTCTCAGGTTGTCAAGTCCTCTTTTCTGGGTCGGGCCTGAAACAAGTTCTCGGAGACACGCTCTACTTCCTCGCAGCATCTGGTCTCAGATTGCGCACTGCACAGCACTCTCCATCGGCTGCCCGGTACCTCACCAGACCACCACAGCCCGGGCCTCCCTGGCACATCGCCAAATCCGGCTCTCGCATGGATGCGATGGACGCGGTTCTCCGAAACTTCAAGATGATCCCCTGCCCGGCAGGGGACAGCTGCACCAAGTCTGGGTGCCAATGGCAGCACTCGTGGGACAGGAACCCGACCGCTGCACCCGCAGTTGAGGCAGCTCAGGATGGCAACGGGCCACGAAAACGTCGCAAGGTCTCCTCTGAGCCTGCGTCTGGCCCAACAAAGTCAGAGCCTCCCACGGCAACACAGCCGGTCACCCCTCCGCCCCTCAAGCGGCAAGGCCGTCAGCCTGCAGGTGAAGCAGAAACCATCCGATCTCTGACGAAGCCATTACCTCCTACTTCGGTCCCACCCACACCCGCAATCAAACACGGCCAAAACATCATCACACCTCAGACGGTGACAGCACATAAGGCAACAATACAACCCGCGACAGCACAAAAGGGTACACCACAAAAGGTCACGCCCAGGAAGCCCGAACCTCTGAATCCCCGGCACTTAAAGTCGGCCGCCCCCGCAGCCCATGACTTTCGGTACAAGGCTTTGAAGCTTCTCCATGACCAGTATCAGCGTCTTAATAACGAGCTGAAGAAGGACGTCAAAGACGACGAGAAGACGCTGGTGCTCTCAACCCAGCAGCTCATCTGGCTAGCGCTTGACGAGGAGCAGCGGGTGGCCACCGACAAGCCGTCCATCTACCAGAACGTGATCAAGAACCGGATCATGACTTATAAGCGAATGACTCCAGGCCAGTGGAGAGACGAGCGCGCGGCCGAGTCCAAGAAGAAAGAGTGCACCACGGCGGGTCCGACTACCAGGCCGGGCTTAGGCCCGCCCAAAGTGATCGAGACTGGTCTTACGCCCCAGCAGGAGGTTGATTTTCTCGCTCATCTTCACACCCCCATTGGCGGCCTTGTCAACTTTGGCTACGTCCCGACCGTCCCAAGCGACGACGCGATCGCCAAAGCCAGCGAGGGAGATGAGAACGGAATGGGATGGGAGAAGTGTGAGCGGTGCAATACCCGATTCCAAGTGTTTCCAGGCCGACGCGAGGAAGATGGGGCCCTCACCACTGGAGGACAGTGCCGCCATCATCCCGGGCGCATATACTCTCCGCAGAGCGCGCCCGGGGTCGCGGATAGGCCCGCGAGACGGTACCGATGCTGCCAGGAGGCGGTGGGCGACTCGTCTGGCTGCGTCATGGGCAGGACCCATGTCTTCAAGACAACGTCTCCGGCGCGCCTGTCAACCGTGGTCCCATTTGCCGAGACGCCGCCGAACCCGCTGGCCCCCAGGGACCGCGCCGTGTGCTTTGACTGCGAAATGGGCTACACTGTCCGCGGGTTCGAGCTGCTCCGTCTCACGGCGACGCGCTGGCCCGACGGCAAGGAGCTACTAGACGTCCTCGTGCAGCCTGTCGGCGAGATTCTGGACCTCAATTCCAGGTACTCGGGCGTGTGGCCCGAGGACATTGCCAATGCGGTGCCCTGGTCGTCTGAGAGGTCGCGCAACCAAGAGCAGACGGACAAACAAGACGCAGAGAGCGGCGGAGTGGTCAACGAGACCAAACAAAAGAAGCGAAAGACGATGCAGATCGTCTCGTCGCCCATCGCCGCCCGCGACCTCTTCTTCTCCCTCATCGCGCCCGACACACCCCTGATCGGCCACGGCCTAGAGAACGACCTGAACGCACTCCGCGTCGTCCACCCGACCGTGATCGACACCATCCTGCTCTACCCCCACCCCAAGGGCCTGCCGATCCGCTTCGGCCTCAAGATGCTCATGGAAACCCGTCTGCACCGCGCCATCCAGGTCGAGGCCGAGGGAGGCGCCATGGGCCACGACAGCGGCGAGGATGCGCGGGCCGCGGGCGAGCTGGTGCGTCTCCGGGTGCAGGACAAGTGGCGCGAGATGAAGGGCCAGGGTTGGACGCTGGTGGACGGGAAGTTTGTGCCGCCGGGCGGGGTTCTGCCGGAATCCATTCTTGGGAGCGGCCGTGTGCTTCCGCCCCTGGGAGGGGTTGGGCTGGGGGGGCCAGAATGTGCGCTTGTGGAGGAGGGCGAGTCGGCTTGCCGGGGGGGTTGAGGGGAGGGGAATATACTTGAGCCGCACGCTGCGTCGGGCGGCTCGCGTGCGGTGGATGGTTTTGGGGTTGGTCGATGATCCGGCCCAGTCCCTTCGATGGTCCTGGGCACCATGCCTTCCGATTTGGAGTTTCTTATCGAGTCCCGGCGTAGAGCCGTGATAGGGGTGTTTTTTTCTAGCGAAGAATTACCGTTAACAACAGCCGTCTCCTACTTAGTATCCACAAGAGCCCCTCGGACATCGACAACTCGTCCAAGCTTGACTTTGGACGACAACTCACTCCACTTCTCGCCAAGTCCCTTGACCCTGTAGTGACGTCAAGGTTATCGAATGCTATTAGAAGTGAGTGGTTGCCAGTGCTTATGACTCCGAAGCCGGAGTATCGTCGGTGGTTTTGGACACTTCCCGCGTTTGTCTCTGTGGTGAAGGCTGTCTGGAGGCCCACTCTTGAAGACTCAAGATGTCGGACGGCAACAAGGCTGTCAAGTCAGACAAGAGTAAGCGCTCTCAACGGTGCCCCTGGCTCCGCCATCCCGCTAACAGCGCCAGTCTGGGCCACGCTCATCACCAACACGTCGTACCTCAGCGGCCTGCTCACCCTGGCCTACTCGCTGCGCCGCGCCGGCTCCAAGTACCCGCTCGTGGTCCTCTACGCGGACAGCTTCCCGCCCGATGGCCGCCGCGCCCTCGACGCCCGCGGCATCCCGCGGCAGCGCGTCGACTACCTCCAGCCGGCGCCCGGCGACACCATCGACCCGCGCTTCCGCGACTGCTGGACCAAGCTGGTCGTCTTCTCGCTGACGCAGTACGCGCGCGTCGTCGCGCTCGACGCCGACATGCTCGTCCGCCGGAACATGGACGAGCTGATGGACGTGCCGCTCGACGGCCGCGATCGCCTCTTTGCCGCGTGCCGTATGTCCCTCCTCCTCTCCTTTCGCACACACAGCCCTAACCACACCAAACCAAACCAAACCAACTAACCTCCCCCCCTCCTCCTTCTCCAGACGCCTGCCTCTGCAACCCCCTGCACCTGCCAAACTACCCGCGCAACTGGACCCCCGCCGCATGCGCCTACACCTCCCCGCCGCCGCACCTGCAGCACGCGCCGCCGCCGGCCGAGCTCAACGGCGGCCTCCTGGTCGTGCAGCCGTCGGCCGCGCTCGCGGGCCAGATCCGCGCGCAGCTGTCCAGCATCGGCAGTGGCAGTGGCAGTGGCAGTGGCAGCGGCGACAGCCGCCTGCAGCGGCTGCCGTTCGCGGAGCAGTCGCTGCTGAGCGGGCTGTTCCGCGGGCGGTGGGCGGTGCTGCCGTACCGGTACAACGCGCTCAAGACGCTGCGGTGGCGCGGGGTGCACGCGGGCCTGTGGGCGGACGGGGAGGTGCGGTGTGTGCATTTCATTCTGACGCCGAAGCCGTGGGCGA
>MU853401.1:2819237-2888177 GCA_033297235.1 Trichocladium antarcticum
GGGGGAGGGGGAGGGATGGGATGGGATTGCGAATGGGAATGAGAATGGGAATGAGAATGGAAAGAGAGAGGCTGCGGGCGGGGTGAACGGGGTCGAAGAGAACGGCGGCAACGGGATGGAGATGGAGGAGGTGGATCTGTGGTGGGGGGGGGTTGACCGGGAGAGGCGCGCCAAGGAGCGCGAGATGGAATGCGTGGATGGGTGGTGATTGGAATGTGTCTGGGTTGGGTCTGGGTTGGGGTGGTCAGAAGGAGAAACAGAGTCGAGAAGAGCCAGGATGCCGAACTAGTGCGCGTGTAGAAACGGGGGGGTATCATAAAACACAAAACCCAAAGGAACCCACCATCAATCAACCCAACTCCATTGCGCGCGTGCCTGTCGCGGAGGGCGGCAGGGTGACGGCCGCACGAGATACACCCCCCCCGGCCACCCCTCATCCATCATAAACCCCTTCCTCAAACTTGTCCGCATCGTAAAACCTCGCCACAATCGCATTCCCGTTGAACACCCGTCCCTCGAGCGCATTCACGGCCTACCCCCCACACGTTAGCTCACCACCCCTCGACAGCACCAGACAGACAAAAACAAGGACTCACCCGCAGCGCCGACACCCCCTCGGTGAACTTGATAAACACCCTCCGCCCCGCCAAGTCAATAAACAGCCGCTCAACGCGCCCATACCGCTCCCCACACTCCTCGCCAATCTCCTGCCCCAGCCCGGCCTCCACCTCGCGCGCCAGATCCGGCATATTATCCAGCATATTCCGCAGCACCACCACCACACTCATCTTGCCAAGCTCACCCTCGCCTCCCCCCTTTCCGTTCCCCTTTGGCTTCCCCGCCCCCGGCAGAATCACCCTGCCCCTCCCGCCACGGTCCACGAACCCGCCGCCCTCGGCGTCCGGCCGGCGCTTGCGCTTCTCCACCTGCACGCGCAGCGCCGCCGTGATGCCGGCCTCGGCCGCGCCGAGGCCCGCGCCCTTGGTCCAGCCGTACTTGGCCATGAGGCGCTGGGCGAAGCCCTTTTGCCCGGGCCGCGAGGAGCGCGATGCTTCTTCGCCTTCTTCTCCTCCGTCGTCTTGTTGGGGTTCGGATGGTGGGGCGGGTTGGGGCGGGGTGGCGTCGAGGTCCATGGTAGGGGATGGCTGGCGCGGCGGGGGGAAATAGCGGACGGGGGCGCGCGAGATGGTGGTGCTGTCTGCGGGGGGTGGCGCCGTGCCGGCGAGGGCGAGGCGGCGGGCGTAGGCGTCGTCGCCGGTGGTGTCGACGGGGATGGGCGCCGCCGCGCGGGGCGGGGACAGCGGCGGCGGCGCAAAGATGAGAGACGATGGCGGGGCGAACTGGTCTGGTGGAGGGACGGGTTAGCATCGTCGTCATGCCACGGGCCGCGGCGCACAAGGACTTACTCCCCAGCAGCACCCCCCGATCCTCCTCGTCGTCACTCTGCGCATCACTCCCGTAGCTCGGCCGCCGCTGCCGCCGATGGGCGTACAGCACGGCCTTCCAGTCCCGCACCTCCTGGATGTGCTCCTCGCTCCGCAGATACTCCTCTACGTTCGTCGGCCGTGTCGGGTCGTAGATTTCGTTCCAGTCCGTCTCGCGGGGCCTGTCATCGGCCTTCTTCTTCTTCCTGCGGCCGCCGCGCTGCCGCTTGTCGGCCGAGGCCGTGTAGAGGTAGTTGTCGTCATCGGCCGCGGCCCAGTCGGCGAGGGTGCTGCGCGACTGGGGCGGGGCGGCAGCGCCTGTGCTCGCGGCTGGCGCACTGGCTGGGATGGCGGGCGGCGCCTTGGGAAACGCCGGCTTCGGCTTGTTGGGCTGCTTGGTCTGCGGCCGGCGGATGGGCTGGAAGCGGAAGGCTGAGATTGGCCGGTATCAGATGGTTTGTTGCACGCTGGCATTCCGGAAAACATACCCGGATCAATGGCCTTCTTCGCCTGCGCGGCGTCCTTGGCCTCGTTGAACAGCACCGGGTCGCGCGAGATGGACGCCGAGTTGTCGCCGGACTCGAGCAGGCTCGCATACAACGACATGCCGCCGCGTGGCGGTTGCGGAGGTGGTGCCGCCATCGTGGTATTTTATCTGCCGTTTCCTATTGGGATTTGGCAAGGGGAACCGGCCAACGTTGTCCTGAGATCGGCCTTGTTAGCGAAGAGCAAGCGGCCGGCAGTGGGTTGCTGGGTGAGTGGGGCGCGGCGTGGGCAACAGTGGGGCAGACTCTGCCTTTAACGCGCCATCTGTTAGTGTTACGCGTCCGAAATCTGTGTATTGATGTCGAAACAGGTATGTGAAATCCGTACTGTATTATACGACAATATATTACATCCATACCATACATTCGACCATACATACATACCATATCAAAGTACATATCTGAGGCTTACCCCCTTCTTCATCAAACACCAACACTGATTCACGGTTCGGATCTTCGACGTATTTACTACACTTGACCAACACACGCAGTTCCGTTATCCAAAAATGCCATGTTTGCTAAAAGATTCGCTCCTGAGATGCCTCTGCACACTGCTGTCTGCTGACGAACGACGGTCCTATTCATAACGACTCCCCCGGGTATAACCTAACCTAGTACTTCCTCTCCTTGGGCAGCTTCTTCGCCTCCAGCACATCAACATCCTTCTTGTCATAGTAGTGGCCCCCAAACTCAGTCAGCCACTTGGCCTCGATCGGTATCACGGAGCGCACATACTCGCGGCTCGTCACGACCAGCTCGTGGTAGACGATGACCTTGGGCGGCGGGTCCATCGACTTGACCACGCTGCTGGGGTGCACATACACGGTCAGGTTGTTCTTGAGCGTGCGGTACCCGTCGCCGCCACGGTTCAGGCGCGCGGCGTTCAGGAAAAAGGCCGACGTCAGCGCGCGGAGCACCGGCTGCGGGTTCGCGACGCCGCCGCACGACGACGCGGCGCCCTCGAGCACGCGGTCGCACAGCTTGGCCAGCTGGTCGCGCACGTCGCGCGCGCGCGTCAGCGACCGCTGCGTCAAAAAGTTCTCCTTGGCCCAGATGGGCGAGTAGTCGGCCTCGACCCACTGGTTGAAGACGTTGAGCAGCGTCAGGTGGTCGCCGCCGTCGCGGACCGTGAAGCGCGCGCGCGCGCTGTCGGCGTGCACCTTCTTGTCCTTGGGCCGGAAGAAGAGGGTGGCGACCTCGCCGAGCATCGAGACGACCGTGAGGACCTCGTCGACGCAGTCCTCGGCCGTCGCCGCGATGAGCGCCTTGGCCAGCATGGGCTCCGCCGGGAACTCGCCCATCTGCCGCCCCACGCGCGTCAGGGCGCCCGCGCTGTTGAGGGCGCCGAGCGCGTACAGCATGTTGAGGGATTTGATCAGGAGCTCCGTGGGCGGCGGGTCCAGGAAGTCGAAGCCCAGCAGGTCGTCGATGCCGAGCGCTTTGAGCTGCAGCACCACGCTCGAGAGCGACGTCCGCTGGATTTCCGGCGTCGGCGACTCGTCCATCTCGGAGAGGTAGGCGAATTTCGTGTACAGCCGGAAGCACTTGCCGGGCCGCACACGACCGGCGCGGCCCATGCGCTGGTTGGCCGCGGCCCGGGAGCACGGCACCACCGCCAGCGTCGACTGTCCGGTCGTCCCGACGGGGCTGAAGGTGTTCTCCTTGGCATAGCCCGAGTCGATGACATAGACGATGCCGTCGATGGTCAGCGATGTCTCGGCGATGTTGGTGGAGAAGACCACTTTCCTCGCCTTCGGCGGTGTCGGCTCGAAGATCTTGGCCTGCAGCTCGGACGGCATGTTGGCATAGATGGGCAAGGGGATGATCTCGGGCACGCGACTGCCCAGCTTCCGTTTGATCTCCTCCACCCTCTCACACGCGCGGTCGATCTCTTCCTGCCCGGTCAGGAAGACGAGGATGCCGCCCTCGGGTTGCGTGGCGTGGATCTGGAACACGGTCACCAGACTGGCCTCCAGATAGTTGCTTTCCGGTGCCGAGGTGTAGTAGACATCCACGGGATGCACGCGGCCGGGGACGTTGAAGATGGGCGCATCGTCAAAGTAGGCGCTGAACTTCTCGGCGTTCAGCGTGGCAGACGAGATGATCAGCTTCAGCTCTGGCCGGGCGCGGGTAAGATCCTTGATCAGCGCCAGCAGGATGTCCGTGTGGACTGTTCTCTCGTGGGCCTCGTCGATCATGACGGCCGAGTAGTCCTCCAGCGTGGGGGACGTGACCATCTCCCGGAGAAGCATGCCGTCCGTCATGTACTTGAGAATGGTCTTGTCGCTGGTGCAGTCCTCGAACCGGATCGAGTAGCCCACCTCACGCCCGACTTTCACCCCCATCTCGTCCGAGACACGGGCGGCAACGCTCATGGCTGCGACTCGACGGGGCTGTGTGCAGGCCACCTTCATCCCATCCTTGGTGAAGCCTGCCTCGTGCAGGTACTGCGGAATCTGTGTGGTCTTGCCCGAGCCGGTCTCGCCCACCAGGATGAGCACCTGGTACTCTCTGATGGCGTCCAGAAAGGCGTCGCGGTACGCATATACCGGCAGGCTTTTCCTGACCTCCTGTATGGACCTTTGTGCTCTTTCCGCCACGTCGATCTTCTCCTTGAGAATCCGCTGCTCCGGCGTCAAGCCGTCGGTTGGCTGCGCATACTTGGCCGCGTCGCGGACGAATGTGATGGCGTCCTCGTCCAGCAGAAAGTCGTATTCCCCCACGTCCTCGCGCGCGCGGTTCTGGATCTGGGCCTTCGCCTTGACCGTCTGCTCGCGCTCCCACTCGTCGTACTCGGTGACGTGCTTCTCGTTGCCGTACTCGTCCCGGTCGATGTGGCGCTTGTAGAGCGCGTCCTGCTTCTTGCTGCTGTCGGCGCCGATCTGGTCGGGTAGGCGGTAGCCGTCCTGGTAGTCGTCGATCTTGGCGCGCTCCTCGGCCAGGCGCAGAATCTCGCGGTTCTTTGCAAATTCGGCCTTCTCCCGTTCGGACAGGCGGACGCCGGACCGCAGCTCGGCCGTCTCCTCGGCAACCTGTTTCCGCAATAGGGCGAGCTTCTCGGCCTCGCGCTTGGCTAGGTAGTCCTGGCGTGACTTGAGGCGCAGGTCGTTCATCTTGGGGTCGTCCCGTCTTGAGTCGCCCCGGGTTCCCCTCGGGGCCCCATCTCTGTCGCGCCGTGGTGACTTGTCGCCATCGTGCCGCCTGCTCTTGTGTCGCCGTGGGGAGGCGGATCGATCGCGAGACCTGTCGCGTTTCCGGTCTTTCCTGTCGTTCCGGTCCCTCCCGGCTGGAGCTGCCGGCTCATCGTCCATTGGGACGAACGCGTATCGTTTTGACGCCATGTTGGAGATGCCGGGGGGAGGACGGGCGGCTGGTGTGTGGTGTGTGGTGTGTGGTGTGTGGTGTTTGGCGCAACTTGTCTGCGCAGGTGTCGCGGCCTGGTCCTAGCCCACACCCCAGACACGCACTGGATCCTTATCTTATCTCCCTACGCCCTACAGCCCGCCCCCACCACAGGTGCTGTGCTTCACTGCTTGAGTGCTTGAGTGCTGCATCCACTTCTCACATCCTCTTTCCTTCGAATCGTCTTAAATGTGTATGGATATTTCGTACGGGCCATCACTTGGCAAAACAGGCCATGTCTGGAGTGAAGGAGAGTCTGTACCAACATTTCAACATGTTCGGCGTTACCCGTCCACGCCTCTCTTTTCCCTCTTTCCCTTTCCCACCGAAGACCACAAACGACACAGCCGATGCGACAGAGAAGACCCACCCCCAGGCACCGTCTCGCCATTCATCAGCCGTAGCTCGGATGACACAATCGCCGCAGCGCTGCCAGCGACCCGGCACCAACACCACCTCTCCCAATCAATTCTATAATTTCCGACCAACTGCTGGCGAGCTGTGAGACAAAGCCCGCCCCATTGGACCGACTCCAACGCCGCAACCCGTCCGCCGCAGACGCCATGGCCGCCCTGACCCTCCAATCGGCCGTGCAAGGCGCGCCCGACGCCGTGGCTGTTGTCGTGCCTGGCCGATCCCAAACCCTCACCGTCACGTACAGGGACCTCGTCTCGCAGGTGGCCGCGTTCCAGCAAAAGTTGGCCGCCGTTGGCATTGCCCGGGGATCGCCCGTTTCGATCGCGACTGTCAACTCATACGAGTTCATCGTCTCCTTTCTGGCCGCGTCGTGGCAGCGTGGCATTGCCGCGCCCCTGAATCCCGCCTACAAGCAGGACGAGTTCGAGTTCTACATTGACGATGTCAAGACGGCCATCATTCTCGTCCCCCGCGGCGCGTACCAGAGCGGCAGCCCGGCCGTGAAGGCCGCCCAGAAGTTCAACGCCGCCATCGCCGAGTGCTACTGGGATGCCGCGACGGGCGAGGTTGCCCTCGACATCAAGGAGCTCGGCCAGCTCCAGGGGCAGCCCCGGCAGCCCCTGCTGAAGCCGGCGCCCGAGGACACGGCCTTGATCCTGCACACCAGCGGAACCACTTCAAGACCCAAGGTCGTCCCGCTTTCCCACCGCAATCTCACGCGGACCATGAGGAACATCCAGCAGACCTACCAGCTCACGGCGGCGGACCGCACCATGCTGGTCATGCCGCTGTTCCACGTCCACGGCCTGGTCTGCGGCCTGCTTGCCCCGCTTCTCTCCGGCGGCTCGATGGTGGTCCCGTCCAAGTTCTCGGCCAAGGAGTTCTGGCAGGACTTCATTGCCCACAAGGCCACCTGGTACACGGCCGTGCCCACCATCCACCAGATCCTGCTCAAGAACCCAACGCCGAACCCCCTGCCGCCGATCCGCTTCATCAGGTCCTGCTCGTCGCCCCTCTCTCCGACCGTCTTCCACGCCCTGGAGGCGACGTACAAGGCGCCCGTCCTGGAGGCCTACGCCATGACCGAGGCCGCCCACCAGATGACGTCCAACCCGCTGCCACCTGCGAAGCGGAAGCCCGGCACCGTGGGGCTCGGCCAGGGCGTCGAGGTGGTCATCCTCAACGACGCCGGGGATGCCGTGGCCCCAGGCGGCGAGGGCGAGATCTGTATCCGCGGCGAGAACGTCACGAGCGGCTACCTCAACAACGCCGAGGCCAACCAGGGCGCCTTCACCAGGAGCGGCTACTTCCGGACCGGCGACCAGGGCAAGCTCGACGAGGACGGCTATGTCGTGATCACGGGGCGCATCAAGGAGCTCATCAACAAGGGCGGCGAGAAGATCTCGCCGATCGAGCTGGACAATGTGCTCACCCGGCATCCGGCCGTCTCGGAGGCGGTCAGCTTTGCGATCCCGGACGAGATGTACGGGCAGGATATCGGCATTGCGGTGGTGCTGAAGAGCGGCCAGACGCTGGGGCAGGATGCGCTGCGGGCGTGGGTGGAGGGGAAGCTGGCCAAGTTCAAGGTGCCGAAGAAGGTGTGTGTTTTCCGTGCGCCAGTCACACACTAACAGCAGCTGCGACGAACTGCGAACTGACGCTCTGCCAGGTCTATTTCACCGATGTCATGCCCAAGACGGCAACGGGCAAGATCCAGCGGCGCATTGTGGCCGAGGCGATGCAGAAGCAGGAATCCCGGTCGAAGCTGTAAACCTTGTATTGTCCATTCGACAGCGGGAAGATGCAAACCATGTAGACCACCAGCGCGGGGGAGGAAGACGCGTTGCACCGCCTGACTAAGCAGATGAACCTTGGGGGTTAGCCTCTCATGCGATTTTGTTCCTTGTCCGTCCCACGCCATCCCAACCCAACTCCACCTCTCCATTCCCGATTCCCCATTCCCCGTCACCTCGCACCCTCGCAACCATGTTGGCCTCGCGTCTGGCCCCAACGCGTCTCGCCCGCCGCGCCACGCCGTCCATCTTCCGCCCACACACCCTCACCACCAAGAACTTCTACTCCACCACCCGCCCGCCCACCCCCCGAACCACCCTCGCCCACAAAGCCGTGACCTTCCTCTTCGCCGCCACCGGCGCCGCCATCGCCATAACCACCTGGTCCCTCGCCACCGGCACCAGCATCACCACCCTCCTCACGGGCCAGACCCCCGCCCCGCACCTCCCCACCCACCAACCAGCAGCCGCATCCTCCTCCTCCGCCTCCTCCCCCTCCGCCTCCCCGCCCGCGGTCGACCGCCTCCTCTCCCAGCACGCGTACTCGTGCCGCGTCCCCGCCGTCCCCGGCGTCGCGCGGTACGATGGCGCCCAGCTGCCGGCCAACAGCCCCTGCGAAGACCGTGTCGTCCACGGCCGCTTCGCGTCGCCGCGCGCGGACGATGGCCGTGGTGGTGGCGGCGACTGGATGGCGTGGGGCTTGTTTGACGGGCATGCGGGGCCGCAGACGGCGGAGGTGCTGGAGCGGGAGCTGCTGTCGTTTGTGAGGCGGGAGTTGGTTGAGGAGGGGGAGGCGGCGGCGGCGGCGGCGGCACCGGCCCCTGAGGGGTTGGGGACGGAGGCGGTGCGGCGCGCGGTCGGGAGGGGGTTTGTGGCGCTGGATGGGGCGATTGTGGGCACGGCGGCGGAGACGGCGCGCGAGGGCGGGCAGGCGCTGGAGGAGAAGGTGCGGCGGCTGATGCCCGCGTATGCGGGGTCGTGCGCGCTGCTGTCGCTGTATGATCCCGTCGAGAGCACGCTGCATGTGGCGTGCACGGGCGACTCGCGGGCGGTGATGGGGCGGCGGCGCGCCGATGGGACGTGGGAGGCCGTGGCCTTGTCGGTGGACCAGACGGGGGCGAATCCGGACGAGGTGGCCCGGCTGCGGCGGGAGCATCCCGGCGAGGACAAGATTGTCGACGGGAGCGAGAAGCGGGTCCTCGGGCTCATGGTCTCGCGCGCGTTCGGGGATGGCCGCTGGAAGTGGCCGCTGGACCTGCAGGCCGATCTGAAGCAGAGGTTCTACGGCCCGTCGCCGCTGGCGCCCAAGTATCCCGTCCAGACGCCGCCGTATCTGACTGCCGAGCCGGTCGTCACGGCGACCAGGATGGACCCCGCCACGCCGTCGTTTCTGATCATGGCGACCGACGGCATGTGGGATTCGCTCTCCAACCAGCAGGCCGTGGATCTGGTCGCGAGGTGGATGGACGCGGATGCAGCCGAGAAAACGAGGTACAGGATGGAAGACGCCGACTACGAACCATTCGACTTTGGCCGCTTCCGGGACGGGGTCGACTGGCGCTTTGTCGAGGCCCGGACAACCGTCCAGGACAACAACGCCGCCGTGCATCTCATGCGCAATTCACTGGGCGGGAACCACCAGGAGCTGATCGCGGGCCGGCTCGCGTACAGCCCGCCGTTCGCCCGGCGTGTACGGGATGATATCACGGTGCAGGTGGTCTTCTTTGGCTCTCTCCCGTCATCGGCCAGGAAAACAAGCCACTCTCATTCCGCTGAACTGGCTAAGATACAGGCCAACAAAGGAAAGCAAGATAGATAGACATCTAGATACCTGATCCCCAAAAGACAATCAGGACATGAGAAAGCAAGGGAAAGAACAAACAAAAAGAATCGAGGCACGGACACGCCCCCGTTAGAAAGAGATTCCCTACAGGAGAGAAACCTCCTAGGAAAGATCAAGGGCCACCCACCGCGTCGTTTCCACCGCCTTCAGCGGGCCCTCTTGGCCCCAGCTCCTCCTCCTCCTCCCTCCATACATGGTATTTGTTCCCAGTCCAGTCCAGTCCAGTCCAGTCCAGTTGCTCCAGAAAGCAGTAGCAGCAGCAGCAGTCCGACACCGACCAGGGGCCCTTCATTGGCCGCGTCTATCCGTAACACACACCGACACACGCACCCACCACACACCCAGGAAACCCCCAACAGAACTGTAGCGAGCGTCGCGTCCCACCCCTCTCACCCCCATCCTCTACACCCGCCCGGCCCCCTAAAAGAAAACATACGCCAGCAAAAAGCTCACCAGACACAGCACCGCCACAATCTGCACCGGCACCCCCTCCGTGCCCCGCGGCTGCTGCTGCTGCAGTTGCGGCGTCAGCGCAGGCTGTTTCGCTCCCGTCCCCGTCCCCGTCCCCGTCCCTGTCCCGGCCTCGCCGGCCCCCGCCGCAGCCTTGCGCTGCCGGAGCCCGCTCCCGACATCGTTCTTGAGCGACGCGATGGTCGCCTCGGCCCGGGCCAGCTGGCCCTTGAGGTCGTCGTAGGCCTCGGCGGCGGCCGCCTTGACCGTGGAGGCGGCGGTCGCGACAGGGACGGCGGAGACGGCCGTTGCCTGGGTCTGGGTCTGGGTCTGGGACTGGGACTGGGTGTCGTCGGCCGGCTCCGAGCTGGTGCGTGTGGTCTTTTGTGGCGGGTGCTGGTCGGGCTGGGTGTACGGCGGGGTGGTGTCGTCGAAGGTGGTGGTGGTGGTGTTGTTGTCTTCCTTCGGGGAGGAGTATGACGGCGTGGCGCCCGTGTCGGGGGTCTTGTCGAACTGTGTGGGGGGGGTGGGGGTTAGTGAGGGCGGTAGATAATTGGGGAGGGAGGGAGACGAACCCCGTTGGAAATTGGGCGGCGGCTGGGGGTTGCGACGGGCTGGAGGCGGTTGCTGTCTTCCAAGGGCGCGAGCCACGTCACCCGGATCTTCCGTTCCTGGACCGATGACCTCTCGACGGCATCCCACTACATGGACCGGTTAGCACATGGCCGTTGTGTGGCCGGGGTGGGTGGGGGGAGTCACAATTTGCGCGACGCTGGAAAACTCCAGGTCGCCGGTGATGGTTGCGGACTGGACCAGGAATTTGTCGCGGCACTTGGCATCCGGGGCCGGCTCCGGCTTCATAGCCTGCAGCAAGACCGACACCTCGACTTCATGCCCGGGCTCGATGCGGCCCGAGTTCGGTCGGACGCAGTACCTGGTCGGTTAGCAACGATCGTGTTCTCGGCGGCGCGCGGCCGGGCGTGGACCTACTGCTTCGGGGCTGTCGTTTTGACCTGTGTCTGTCAGCAGAGCGCGCAACGAGGGACGGGATGCGCTGGGCCGTACCTTGAAGGCGACGGGCGCGTTGTTGGTGTTCCTGATCTTGAGGACCTGCGCAACCTCGACGGTGAAGGGCCCTGCGCGGTCAGCTTCTGGCGGCCTTGTAGACGCCGGTGATCGAGAGGGACATACTGCGGAAGCCGAGCTCGGCGGGATCGATTTCAACGGACATGATGGCGGTTGGCAGCTGGTTCCGAGTCTCTGCGCGCAGTGGACCAAACAGACGGATTTCCGAGGTCGAGGTCGAGATCGAGATCGAGGTCGAGGTCGAGTTCGAGATCAAGGTCGGTGCGCTCGTAGGCGAGTACTGTACGCAGCGGTCTTGGGAGAGAACGGTGTTGGTGTTTTGAAAAGAATCGTAAGCCAGCGGTGAAACTGGTCGCAGCTGGTGTTGGTACGGGCTGTCTTACGACATTCACTTCGGAGCAAGTTGCGGCAAAGCTGGCTGCTGGTCTGGCCTTCCTTTGCTGGCATCCGGGCTCCAAGACTGTGGCCCGTGCTGCGCAGGTTGAATGTGACTTCCATGCCAACGACGTGATAGAAATACAGTGCGATCTAGTAAAGATACTGTTTTGACCTCCTTTGGAAGCCAAATGTAGGCTCAGAACCACATACAAAGAGTCACAAATCTGTACAGTGTAGTAAGTCACAGCGGCTGTCCATAACAGTATCTTTTGCCAACTGTCGAAACACCATATAGAGTTGTAGTTCTGACATGTCCAAGTCACTGCACTGTCGCTTTAGCAGCAGTGACTTGCTTGGGATTCCCACACGCTGACCAATCTAATTTCAGTGGGGCATTCCAATGACGTGTAATCTGCACGTCCAACGAGCAGCAAGCACTCGTGAACTGTCACCGAAGTGCTGGTGAATCTAGACGCCTGCTGGAGTGAGTTGGGTACCCTCGCTGTTTGTGAAACCTGGCAAGTAAAGAGGGACACGGAACAGCTGGACAGACACAGTTTGCCTTCATGGAGACAGGAGACAGGAGACGGGAGACGTCAACATCAAGACAAGACATTCTTCAAGGTTCTCCCATCCTTACCTAATAGAGCGTTGCAATGTTAGAACGTGCCGCGCCTGAACCACTCACGGAAGTCGCCTGAGTTTATTGGGAGCACCAACTGCAGTATTTTACACCTTTCGTCAATCCAAAGTCGCGACTTGTCTCAAAACCACACCTTCTCGCCTCCATCCACTCAAGCAGTCCACAATCCACCATTGCGACATCAGTCTGCCATCGACCTCATCTACCCCGCCACAATGACCAAATCAGACATTGATCTCCTGCTCGAGATGGGCTTCGAGCAGGCACGTGCCGAACTCGCGGTTCGGAAGACGGGCGGATGTCAGTGTTTTGGTCTTGTACCCTTCTTGTCGCAACCCTACATACTAACCCCGAGTGTAGTGCAGCAGGCCTTGAACTGGCTTGAGGCGAACCAGGACAAGCCGCTGGAGGAGCTGCAGGCCGCGACCGCGACCGCAGGTGCTGCAGCTGAAGACGAGGACGACGCTGCGGCTTCTATCCCCACCGGCGAGAATGCCATGTCCCTTGTCTGCAACGACTGCGGCAAGAAGTTCCGGACTCACGATCAGGCCTCGTTCCATGCCGCCAAGACGTTGGTCTCCAGCTGTGACGGCACCTGCGCCTTGCGCTAAACTAACAGCCATGGCAGGGACCACACCGACTTCTCAGAGTCGACTGCCGAGATTGCCCCGCTCACCGAAGAAGAGAAGAAGGCCAGACTGGAGGAGCTGCGCCAGAAGCTAAAGGAGAAGCGGGCGGGCCAGTCGGTGCAGGAGAAGGACGAGGCCAAGCGGAACGAGGTACGGCTCAAGCTCGCATTTCTTGACATGCGCTCACCCGTCCCTGTAGCAAATCCGCAAGAAGGCCACCAAGGAGTCTGAAGACGCCAAGGAGGAGCTCCAGCGCAAGGAGCAGATGAAGGAGGCGGCCAAGAAGCGCCAGGAGAAGCTTGACGACCTCGAGGCGAAGAAGCGCATCAAGGCCCGCATCGAGGCCGACAGGCTGGAGCGCAAGCGCAAGGAGGAGGATGCCCGGGCAATGCGCGCGGGCAAAGCACTGCCCGTCCACGCACCGGTCGCCGCGGCCGCGCCGGCAGCATCGGCGTCCGGGTCTGGCGCAGCCGTTGCGCGCCTGAGGCTCCAGACCAAGACGGGGAACCTCATCAAGTCATACCCTAGCGAGACCACGCTGTTTGAGGTCGCCCAGCAGATCGAGGAGGAAGTCGGGACGCCCATCACCAAGTTCTCGACCACCTTCCCTAGGAAGACATTTGCGGCCGGCGTCGACTTTGGGCAGACGCTCGCCGAGGCTGGCCTGGCGCCGAGTGCGGTCTTGGTAGTGAACTAGGGGGGGCCGGGCTAGACAAGATCCCGGGGCAGCACAAGTGAGATGTCGGCCTGCGTGTCGCGTCCAGTCGCTACCCCTCAGCATGGCAGTCTGGGGTGGAGTTCTGGAGGGAACTAGGTAGGGAACTACTCCGCTGCGGGTTTAATGGTCACGAAGTCAATGCAGCAAATTGTTTGTTCTAGGCCCCATGTCATATTGTGTTGCCAAAGGCGCACGGGAACCCCGGAACCCGCGCGCCCTTCGTTTTTGGATATGCCGTGACTTTCCGCCATCTAGCGGCCCCACACGGAGCTCAGTTGACCCCTCAGCTGAGCGCCGACCTCCGCTCCTTCAGCCGATGCCGAGAAGGGACGTTTCGTTGCACTCCAGGCCCATTACTTAAACACCATCCCATGGCCTCACACCTCGGCAATCTCTCGACCAGAGCATTGCTGTCTCACCGCCCCAATTGCACGCTCACTTTCCTAACACGAACCCGGGCCCGCAACACCAACACCGCTCTCCCCACCCCTCTTACACACCGCAAAACCATGGCCACAGAAGCCCCCAAGAAGATCGAATGGCTCGTCGTCGTGCCTGACTTTGCGGGCGCCCACGAGAAGCGACTGGAAGTGCGCCCGTGAGTATTTATCCCGTCTCTCACTCACCGCAGCTGTGTCCCCCCCCCCCCCCCCGACTGACTGAACGACCGACCAACTAACTGGGATCTCGGCATAAAAAAACAGACAGCACTTTGCCAATCTCGGCCCAAGCAAGGATTCGGGCCTGATCCAGATGGGCGGCATGTGCTTTTCCAAACTCTTCACCTCTTCACCTCTCAACCGCAACACCCCAATCCTCACCAAAGCATTGGCCCCAAACAAGACAAGAAGATACAACACTAACAACAACAACCAATCAAAGGCGCCGTCCTCAACGACCCCCCCACATCATCCGACCCCTCCACCTTCAGCTTCGCCGGCAGCACCCTCGTCCTCGTGGCCGCCACCCGCGACGAAGTCAAGGAGATTCTGCGCCAGGACATTTACGCCGCCAAGGGCGTGTGGGATGTCGAGAATGTAAGTCTTTTCCTTGGCCTTCTTCTTCTTCCTCTTCTTCCTCTTCCTGGTAGCCCGGCTCGGCAGCGGTAGGCTGTGGCGTTGCTGCTGCTGCTGCTGCGAGTGCGGATGTCCTACGAGGAAAGCCTCCGGTTGCTGGACGGGGAGATGTGTGTGCTGACAAGTGGTTTGCGGCGGATAGGCGCAGATCTGGCCGTTTTTGTGCGCATTCCGGAATGAGAAATAGGGGTTTGCGAAGGACAGGGGTTGGTCTTTTAACTGCGTATGAATGAGGGCAAGCCAGTTTGAGAACGGAAGAGAAGAGTAACCAAATATTCCCAAAGACTACCCGACTACCCCTGAATCCGGCGTTGCCGCCCCCAATGATTACCCGATACCGGCTTGAACGCCATGAAGCATACTGATACTCTTGCCAGAACCAACGTCCCCCCCTTTACGCTGCCGTCTGCTGATCTGAAGAATTGTTCCCCCCTTCCTCCAGCTCCTCCACCGCAACCTTCAGTTCGTAGCTCAGGTCGAAGCACTCCGCCAACAGCTCACTGACGCTTCCCTGGCCCTCGGGGACGTCGTTGCCAACAATGAACTTGCCGTCCACCCGCAAGTTGTCAATCGAGTTCAGCTACAGACAGTTCAGCACGCAGTCCCTCACAACCCGGTCACCAACACCGTGCACGCACCTTCATGCTGTACGGGTACAGCTCGCGCACCGAGCTGAGACCCCCGGAGCTCTTGACCTCGATCAGACACCGCTTCAGCGTCTGCAGCTGGTTGTAGATGGGCAGCAGCGCCTCCGACACGGGCTCCGACGACATCATGAGGTAGTAGATGTACCCGTAGCTGCGGCGGATGAGGTACAGCAGCGTGCGCTGCACGTAGAGCTCGGCCGGCTTGCCGTCCTGGTCGAGCCAGTTGCCGTCGACGCGCGCCTCGTCGATCTTGTCGAGCTCGCGCTGGAAGTCGTACAGGTCCGTCTCGCGCAGCGACCAGGCCTGCGTGATGGAGATCTTTTCGAGCTCGTTGCGGATCCCCGTGAGGGTGTTGTATTGGTCGACGAACGCCTCGGGGATCTCGCCTTTCCTGGAAGCGCATCAGAGAACAAAACATTCTCGTATGAGGCGGGGCCGATGGCATACCTTTCGAGCACAGTCTCGGACCAGAGCAGGCAGCGTCTGAGGAGGTCTGACACCACATCGCTTCCGCGGAGTTCGTTGCCTTCCGCATCTCGAAACTTCCCGCCGTCCACGATGGTCGCCTCGATTTCCTTCAGCTTGCCCTGCAACTTCTGGACCTCGTTCGTTGAAAACTGCAACCACCCATGTCAGCATCCGCCACTTCCAGCGCGCTGCTCCGTTCCCGCCTACCTTTGACTTGGTATTGGCCAGCGACATGGACCGCATGATGGAGATGAGCCTCTCGTAGACGGCCTGGAGCGGCAGGTCCAACTCGTCCAGCCGCTTCCGCAGATTGGCGAGCATTGACTTGCACAGTTCCTCCCTATGCGCCAGGAGCTCCACCAAGAATGGCGAATGCGGCGATGTCTCGTCGTTCCTCAAAATGCCGTCTAGTTTGCTGAGCGTGCCGGCGATGCTGTCGAGATCCTTGGGCGAGAAGAGGCCCGCTTCCGTCAGGTGGTCCATCAGCCGCTTTATGGTCGACGTCAGCGCATACGCTGCGGGCACCTCGGTCGTCCGGCCGATCGTCATGAAGAACAGCGAGACCAGCTGGAAGCAGCTCTCGAGGACCTTATCCACTACCGCGACTGTCAGCATACCGTGATCCCCAAAAGGTTTATTGCGAGTCCTATCCACCTACATCGGTTCTCCCGATGCTCGCCCTTTCGAATCTCGTTCAGCTCCTTGACCTGCCCCACCAGCTGGTCGTACAGCTCCATTACATCCTGCGTCCGAATGTACTTGGTACGGTCCCTCTTCAGAAGCAGCAGCTTGTCGCGGATGACTGTGAGATTGTCCAGGATGTGCCGCTCCCGCTCGTCCTTCGGCAATGGTGCCGCTGGTGTCTCCATCTTGATGTCGGGGATGTGTGGTGCGTGCCTTGAGTGGAAGAGTGTATGTATCGGTGGTGGGAGGCTTGTCTGCCAACGCACGTCGCAGAAACAAGTGGCAATAAATATGGCGGGAGGTCCGGCCTAATCACTCGTGTACCCCTCGGGTGAGACGGTCCCGGTCGGCTTGCCCGTTGCCTGACTGAGCCTAGATCGCGCCGCCTTGCGCCACTCCGAACTCGCGGATAGCTTATCGGTTCGTACTAAAGAGTTGGGGAGTGGAATCCAGCCGGTGATAATACGCGCGGTTTACAGGCCTGCCACAATGTGGTTTTAGTTTGTTTATTTGCAGAACAGGAGGAAAATGGATGTCGGGGGTTTAACTTCAAGGAGCTCTTGCGAGACGTCAGTGGTGGAGCTGGATAGTGGGGGGGGGGGGGAGAGGTGCATTGCCGATCAGGGATAAGGCAAAGCACAACTCCACGGCTGCCTCCGTTTTCATTTGGACCAATCAGGGCCAGCAAAGGTTCCCAATGCCGCTGAGACTTGGCAGAACGGTCGCCAGCTGCACAGATACTGCCTTGCAGCTGCCAGTCGTCAGGGCCACGCTATTCTGTTTCGAGAGCCCACAACTAATTATTTTCCCTCTCGCGAATTTCAAGCTCGGCCTTCGACCTCCAACGCCAACAACCCGTCCGAGTCCCAGCAATTTGCGCCTCAACACAGCAAAAATGTCCAACGCAGAGCTTGCTACGTCCTACGCGGCGCTCATCCTCGCGGATGATGGTGTTGAGATCACCGTAAGCGGCCGCCCTCGAGGTTCCCGGGCAACCTGCGCGCGGGGCGAACCACGGACCGACGACGGAAAGCTAACTCTCAGTCCAGTCCGACAAGATCCAGACTCTCATCAAGGCCGCCAACCTCATCGATGTCGAGCCCATCTGGGCCTCGCTTTTCGCCAAGGTACGGGACACCGGAGCTATGCGGGATCGCGATCGGGATATCGCGATGGGATGACAGGGTCGGGAGAGACAGCGCGGCTGACTTGGGACTTTTTGCAACTACAGGCTCTTGAGGGCAAGGACGTGAAGGATCTGCTCTCCAACGTCGGCTCCGGTGGTGGTGCCGCCACTGCCCCTGCGGCTGGTGGTGCTGCTGCTGGCGGCGCTGCCGCCGCTGAGGAGGTCAAGGAGGAGAAGGTTGAGGGTAAGTTCTGCTCTGGCGGGGTCCCGGGCCACTGCTGTGCCGCGGCCGCTAACAACCGATGCAGAGAAGGAGGAGTCGGACGATGACATGGGATTCGGTCTCTTCGACTAAAGTGTCGGCTTGGACTCGGCGTGGCGTTGACTCCTCGGGTTCCCTTTGTACTTCCAAAACTTTGCATGGATCTGCGACGGTATATCGCACTCACTACGACAGGGATGGAGGGTTTGATATCGGGTGTCCTGGTTCATCGGCGTAGCTTACGGAATTTGAGGATGCGCTTTTGACCAACTGCGGTTCGGGGTTGATGGGTGGTTCGGCAGCTGGCCGATGCGAGGAATTGGTATCGACCATTCCCAGTGTTAACCACACGTCTCGGCCGTGGCAAACTTGGCGGCATACCGCCAAACCGATGCCGCTGTTCTGTCATGGCGCAGAACAATCCGATGATACGTAGCATTTTCATGCCAACCAGCTTGCCCCTGTCTCATGTGCTGGTTCGTGAGTAGGGTGTCGTCTTTTCTGTACATCGACAGTTGCCAGGTGGGTGAACTAGGGAGGATGAACCCCCAGGACCATGTCATTTTCGCCTCCCACCCCCCCGAGCTGATGCACGCAATGCGCTCCACGAGCGGCAATGCCGAGATACCAAACTTGGTACCCTAATAAAGTCAGACGGGAATAAGATTTTCGATATTTCGCTGCTTGGCAGATCTACAGATTTCACGATGCCGTTCCGCTCACCCATGTTGGATGGCTGGGTTGCGGCCTGAGGAGAGTCTTGGCATTGCCTTGCCTTGTGTTGAGCGGGGCTGCGATGACGAAATGGTTCGGCCAGGGTCGCGGGATTCTGTAAGTCACGGATTAGTCTATCGGCTTCTGGCT
This sequence comes from Trichocladium antarcticum, assembly GCA_033297235.1. Taxonomy (NCBI): domain Eukaryota; kingdom Fungi; phylum Ascomycota; class Sordariomycetes; order Sordariales; family Chaetomiaceae; genus Trichocladium; species Trichocladium antarcticum. Next base: position 2,837,693 of record MU853401.1, read on the forward strand.
TGAGACGACGCATGCAAGCAGGGACGACAGCTGGGCAGGTACAGTAGTTTGAGCACAAACCTCCATTCGCTGGGTGGGACGAATATCTGTGAATCCTCTCAACAAAAAGCCTCGAACTCATTGTTGACAGGGGAGCTCTCGCGCATGCGGGGGAGGGGTAAAGTCGATCAGCCAAACCACTATCGACCGATCCTCCCTCTCGCACATAGCACCATCGAACAGGACACACCGCACATTCTGGCAACGATGCTCACGAGCTCCGGGCCGCACCGAAGATGCTGGTGACCAGGTCACAGGGCTGTGCCTGTACACTGCCTTGTTTGTCTCCCGCCGCTCCTTACCGAACCATGGTGGGTGTGTGGGCGTTGAGGTGGGGTCACCGGCCAGAGCGGAACCCGTGGACCACGCAAGCTCAATAAGGTTCCAAGCCTCGTGCTCTTGTGTTCTGGAAGCCTCCTTGACGCCTAACTTCAGATGAGCCATGGGGTAATTGTCTGGCCGCTGGAACGAACACGGTAGTGGGACAGTGGGTCATTCGGCGAGTCTCCTGATGGTAGCACGACGCTGGAGGTCTCAGAAGAATGTGTGGCTAATGAACATGTCGCATCCATTGGTAAAGGTCGAAGCCTGTCTGTCCGGCAGCCAGCAGCACGGAGTAGATCGAGACACACTGAAACAGCTTCGACCGCCCTCCATCAACGTCGTCTCGAAGGGAGGTTGGGCTTTTTTGTCAGACGGACTGGCCGACTGGGGTTGGGGCATCGCACAGCCGAAAGCGGCACAACCCCAAATGCTGCATCTGTTGGCACGCGTCTCACCTTGATCAAGGCCAACTCTGGTGGCCTCCGTCCCTACTTGGCGCGCGGCGGCGGCCGGCGAAGTTGGCTCGCGCTGTGTTTCGTTTGCGAGCCCGAATTAGAGAGAGAGGATCTGTCCGTTGCGCCGGGTCGCTTCCCCTGGCCAACGTCGGCGAAAGGGAAATGAGGCAACTGTGCCGCAGTTGGTGTTTGTTAGCAGATGATGTGTGCAGCAGTCGCTGTCCAGCCACTGCCACTGTAACAACGTACCGTAATGCGCCGGGCGCATGCAAGAGCTATGTACCTAGCCACGAGCCAAGGTCCTGTCAGTCAGCGCCGATGCACACCCACGGCAAGGCAATGGCAGTGGCATGGCACACTGAAGAAGCACCCCCTGCCATCCCGGGGACCCTTCCCCGGTCCATCCTTCGAACCCACACTCCCCCCCCTCATATACTACCTCCCTCTCTTACTCGCTCAGGCTTACAGCCTTCTCCTTCCACCCCCGCCTTGCATTCGCAAACTTGTGCACTTTTCCACCTTCTATTTTGCCATTTTGCCATTCTTCTTTTTTTTTCGTCGTGCGATACCCAGCCAGATCACCAAGTTTACCAACAAACCTGCTTTTTATAAGATTACATTTCACAAATCTCCATCGGGTGTGACGACACCAGCCAACAGCCATGCCTGAGGTGTACCGCGAGTCCCGCTACACGCGAGAGCGGGACCCGTCCCCGTCCGATGACGAGGGCTACAAGAGGACAACAGTGCGCCGTTACAAGGTGACGCCAGATCGCGTCGAGCGCGTCGAGCGCGAGGTCGACGTCGTCGAGGAGGAGCGTCGCAGCCGCTACACACCCTACCGCCGTCCCAGCCGCGACGACGTGCTCGAGGTGGACCGTCGCGTCGACCGCTTGTACATCCCGGAGCGCCCGCGGTCTGCGCTCGACCCTTCTCCCCACAGCGCATCCTACGTGGAGCGCCAGGTCATTGAGCGCGAGCGCGAGCGCGAGCGCGAGCGCGAACCCAGGGATGAGCATTACACCCGCGTCGACCGGCCCGAGTATGACCCCTACCCCGAACGGACGCGCACTGTGGTGGAGAGAGAGGTCGTGGAACGGGACCGCGACGACGACTTTTACCGCGGTGCCGATAGCAATCGCGGCAAGGTGGTGTACGAATCCTCCAAGGAAGTAGAGCACGTCGATCGAAACGATCCCTACTCGCCACGGGACCGAGGCTGGGAGCGTCGCTCGTACTGGGACGATGAAAATGACGCAGAGGTGCGCATCGAGAAGAGGATTGAGCGCCGTGATTCGGAAGGCGGCGAAGTCCTTGTAGAACGCCGGGTTGAAGAACGCCGCGGCGATGATGGCTACCACCCCGGAGGCCCAGAAGTCGAGCGCTGGCGCAAGGAGACCGAGTACTACGAGGCCGCCCAGCCGCCTTTGCCCCCAATCGTCATTCGCCCACGGCCCCAAGAGCAAAAGATTATTGTTCAGGAAGCACCACCGCCGCCACCCGTCGTCATTCGCGAGCTCGCCGCAGATACAAGGGAAGTCACTGTTGCTCGCCGTCCGTCGCGTGACAGGGAGTACTATTACCTCCGTGAGTCGCGCGAAGTTGGTCCGTACCGAGGAGAACGCCGCGAAGAGGAGTTTGCGGTTTCGCGCTACGACGACGGCCATGGACACCATCGACACCACCACCACCATAGTCGCCATCGTGGTCACCGCCATGAAGGGTACAGCGACGCCGAATCCGAGGGCGAATACCACGCTCGACGCACAGTCACTCGTCGTGAGCGCAGTGAATCCACCAGCCCCCACCGGAAGCGCCATCTCGCCGAAGGCGCTCTAGCTGGTGCCGGTCTTACCGCTATGCTTGCTTCGCGTCGCGACTCGAACGGTGAGTTCCGGCAACACAAAGGCCGCAAGGTTGTTGCCGGTGCTGCCCTCGGCGCCCTCGGCACTGAGGTCGCCCGACGCGCACACAGTGCTTACCAAGACCGGTACGGGGAAGAGGAACGGAGAGAACGCTCCCGATCCCGCTCGCGCTCGCGCTCGCGCTCGCGCCCGCCCCATTCCAAGCTCAAGACTGGTTTGGGCATTGCTGCCGTCGCTCTCGCGGCTGCCGGCGCAGCCAAATACTACCAGAGCAATAAGATTGAGAAGGAGGAGATGAGTCGTGGGCGCCAACTGCATCGCGGCGACAGCGACAGCGACCGGTCCCCCAGCCGTAAGCGGTCCAAGAGCCGGGCCTCGTCGGTCGCCAAGGCCGCCGCGGGGACAGCCGCCGTAGCAGGGCTGGTCCAGCACTACCGCCACAAGAGCAAGAGCAAGTCGCGCGATGGCAGGAGCCGCTCCCGATCCCGGTTCCGCACCGGCGCCGAGATCCTAGCTGCTGGCCTTGCCGGCGCTAGCGCTAAGAAGTTGTACGACAAGCGTAAGGACAAGAAGGAGGGAGAGAAGGAGCGCGAGCGCGAGCTCAGCGATGACGACTACTACGAGCGAGACGCGCGCGACTACAGCCGGCGCAGCAGGAGCAGGAGCTTGACCCGGTCCGGACCACCCACGTACCCCGACGGAAACTCTACCGTAGCTGATCCTGAGCTAGGCATGGTTGAGTACGGGGCCCACCCCCTGTATGGGCAGCCCCCGTTCCCGGCGTATAGAGACGAGCCGGGCCGAGCGGTACCGACACCGGCAGCGGGGTATGAGGAGTCTGCGACGGACGATCGGAGCCGCAGACGGAGGAGGAGCCACGACCATGGCGCCGCGAAGGCGAGAGGCGGGAGCGATTACTCGGCAGATAGTGAGCCGGAAACGGATAGGGATAAGAAGGTGGGAAAGAAACGCAGCGGGAGCAGGTTGAGGGATCTGGCTGCTGGTGCTGCGGCGGCGGGCGCAGCGGCCATTGGCATCAAGAAATTCAATGATAACAAAAAAGAGAAAGACAGGGAAAAGGAGGAGAGGGAAAGGGATAGGGATAGGGAGAAGGGGAGGGAGAGGGAGAGGGATCGTGACAGAGACAGAGACAGGGACAGGGACAGGGACAGGGACGGGGACAGGGAGAGGGACAGGGAGAGGGAGAGAGAGAAGGAGCGGGAAAGGGGGATAGAAAGGGACCGACGACGTGAGTAGCTGCTCTGCCAAACATGCCGAATGGATTGCTGATGGTAAGTTAGGTTACGAAGACGAGGCTGCGGCAGGTGGCCATGGCCGTCGGGAGCCTTCACCCGCTCACGCGTCCGGCGGCTTCTACAACCCGCCGCCTCCGGCTCCTCAGGGTCCGCCCAACAGCTTCACTCAGCACCCGAATGTGCCCATCACCGACCTGAACCAGGAGCACTACACGCCATATCCCCAGTCGGACCCAGGCTTCGCCTCAGGGCCGGCCTTCCCCCCGGCGCCTTACCCACCGGAGCCCTACGTACCACAGTCCTACCCACAGCAGCCCTACCCTCAGCAGCCCGGCCCGCCGGTCAACCCTCCGACAATGGCGGGGGCCATCCCCCCACCGCCACCGCCACCGCCACCGCCACCCCCAACGGGCCCTGAACATGTGAGTGAAGCTTCTCATGTTGGTCGTTACATTCCAAAGCCAGCGCCCGAGCCCGAAGCTGCCGTTCGCTCCGCAGCTGCGAACAAGGAGGGTGCGTCTTCTCTCGGTGGTGTCCCCTTGAGAGACCGAGCATTCCCTTACCGAAACATGCACCCTGATCGTGACTGACCAAGTCGTCTTGACCCCAGATCGTGTAATCCCCTCGACCGCGCGCGGCGGCCCTCTGTCGCCCATCTCGCCGGAGACTGAGCCTGACAACCCGCACACGACGGCACGATCTGTCACCTTCATCCCCCTGTCGCCCAAGTCGTCTGCCACGCTGCGGCGCCATCACAAGGAGCATGAGGCGGGCAAGTCCGAGAACGACGAGGACGTGCCGAGCGACATGGACGATCTTCAACAAGGAACTCGTACTCGCGATCGTGGCAAATCCCCCGCGGACGATGCCAAGCCCCGTCGGCGCCGTCACTCTGATACGGAGGGAGATGAGGACGGAGAACAGGTAATAGAGATGCCAGACCGCTTTGACTCCCAGGGCCGTCCGCTCGGCAGCCCGCTTTTGCCCCGGGGTCGAGTGCATAGTCGGCGCGGGGATTTCGAGTACCGTGGCAGATCGGATGGGTCGGGTGGTGGTGGTGGTGGTGGTGGTGGGGTGGATCTGCGTGGCGAGTGGGGACTGGCGGGGACGGATGCCGAGACGGTACAGAGGATTGTGCAGGGCGTCACGGGGGTGCTGGAGGGGAGGGGCAGTTGGATGGGGCTGCTGGGGGGGCTGCTGAGTGGGAGTCTGTTGAAGGGTCCTGATCCTGGCTCTGGTCTTGATCAGAGTGAGGGTGAGGGGCGGGGAGGGGATTCTGAGCGGGAGGAGAGGGAGAGGGAGAGGGATAGGGATAGGAGGAGGTCGAGGGCTGGAGGGGAAGAGGGGGAAGCAAGTAGCAGTAGTCGGAGACGGAGGGGGGATGATGACAGGGGGGAGAGTAGCAGTCGGAGGCGAAGAGAGGACGAAAGGGGGGAAAGCAGTAGTCGGAGAAGGACGGAGGATGGCAGGGGTGAGAGCGGCAGGCACAGCGAAAAGAGACGGGCTCATGGACGAGAAACGGATGATGACGACGTCTACGACGGTTACGATGAGGATCGGAAACGCAGGAGGCGGAGGACCGAGGACCCGCACCCGTGGGACAGGGAGAAGGGGAGGGCGCGTACATGGGGATGAGCGCCACGGTTATGGCATACGACTCACGATTTCTTGCTTTTTTCTGTTGCGATTTTATGCGATCTCTGCTACGTATTACGTATTATATATGTTCTTGTCCGAAGAGCCTGGGCTTGGGGCACTATGCTGCTCTAATCACGTCGCGCATTACAAATATCCCATGATCTATGATGGCTTGGCCGATTCTATATGACCCCTACTCTATACCCCCACCACACCCCTCTCATAATTCCTCGTGGTCATGGCCGTGGTCATGGCCGTGCTCGTGCTCCTCGTCATGCATAACCGGCTTCTCGGGCCTCCCACTGTCCTTGTGCAGATCCACCCCCTTCTTCAGCCGCCATTTCTGGAACAGCGCCCACAGCTCCTTCTCCATGCCGCTCTCCATCTGGTCCGGCAGCACAACCACATACTCGACAAACAGATTCCCAAACTCGGTCTTGTGGTACACGCTGTCGCCGTCCTCGTGCCACCTGGGCATGCCCTCGCCCGGCACCGTCTCGACGTGGCCGGGCTGCACGACGCCGCCTCGGGAGCGCGACAGGCGCACGATGTGGCCGTCCAGATGCGTGAGGTTGCGGGTCCAGTCGCCCAGGAGGGCCTCGCGCAGCGACAGCACCTCGCGCCAGAAGAGGTCGTCGCCCTTGCGGCGGAAGAAGACGCCGTCGACGCGGTCCGGGTTGTCGTCGTCCAGGCTCGGCTCCTTCTCGACGAGCGTGACGACCAGATCGCCGGCGACCCAGTCCGGGCTGGCGTCGGCCTCGTTCTCGTAGACGGCGCGCGCGCCGTCGGCCATGCCGCGCTGGATGGTGAGCGCGACGGTGGTGGGCCGCCGCACGACGCGCTCGCCGTGGCAGGCCGGACACCGGTGCGGGATGGTCTTGCCGCGCCCGCCGCACGCGTCGCACTGCATCTGCACCTGCGTGATCATGCCGGGGGCGAACTGCGAGCGCACCAGGCGCGAGCCCTTGCCGCCGCAGGCGCCGCAGCGGTGCACGACGCGGTCGGCGGCGCCCGTGCCCTCGCACTCGTCGCAGAGCTGCTGCCTGTCCCACTGGAACTCGGTCGTGTGGCCGTTGTAGAAGTCGCGCAGCGCGATGCCGATCTTGACCTCGACGTTGTGGCCGCGCCGCTGGCCCGGCTGGTTGCCGAAGTGGCCGCCGCCGCCGAAGAAGCGGCTGAAGAGGTCGAACGGGTCGTGGTGCTGCCCCTGCGTGCGCTGCTTCAGCCCGTCGTGGCCGTACTGGTCGTAGATCTTGCGGCTCTCGGCATCGCTGAGGGCCTCGTAGGCTTCCGAGACCTCGACGAACTTGTCGTGCGCGGTCGGGTCGTTGCTGGCGAGGGGCGGGGGAGACAATGTCAGGCGGCTGTGGTATACACGGCAAGGCAGACAGCGGCGGCACTTACGGGTTCTTGTCGGGGTGGTACTTCTTGCTTAGTTGCCTGTAGGCCGACTTGATCTGCTTGTCGTTCGCTTGCCGGTCTATGCCAAGAACCTAGCGAGTGTCAGACATGGCAAGCCGCGAGGACGGAGGGCCTGCTGCACACATTGTAGTAGTCCTCGGCGCAGAACGCAACCTGCGCCAGCGCCAAGAGCGGCAGGAGAAACGCCCTGTAGAACTTCATGGTGCGCTACCGTCGCTGCGCCGGGCCGCGAGGCCAGACCGTCCACCTGCGACTTCTTGTTTTCTTGCCGTTTTTGCGACCTTCCACAGTCGATTGCGCGCGGTCGACGGCGTCCGGGGCGGCAATGGTCGGCCGACAATTGAATAACGCGCCGGTAATGAGTGACGAGAAGCGAAAGGGTCGGGCGGTCGATGGGGTCGTGATCGTGAAGTCGTGGAGGACTGAGCGCGAGGGACGCACTTACACGCTCGGAGAATGAGACAGAGCGAGCAGCCAGCGTGGTCAGAGCGGTGTGGGTCGTTATCGGGCACCGTCAATTGGCTGCATTTGGCGCGGCGTGCCAAGCCTCTTATCAATGACATGGGGTGCAGCTCGCTCGGGATTCCTGCCGAGCTGCGGCATAATTAACAGCCCTAACCCTCCCCTTGGGTCCATACCTTTCAGTCCTGACCATGACGCTGGCAAACAAGACAACCCTACCCCTGGTCAATCGCCATGCTGTTGCGTAATATGTGCCCGTCCAAGTGCCGAGCGATTAAAGTTTGAGCAAGGCCTGGCACATACATATTTATATAGCAGCTCACCCACTTATTCCGTATTCTCACTCACACATCATCCCCCTCTCTCTCTCATCGAACGCACCTCCCCCCCCCCTCCACGCCGACTCATCCCCCCTGAACCACCAGCGCTCGCCAGAGAACACCAGCCCACCATGTTCTCCCTTCCGCCCCCCTACTCGTCCTTCGTGGACCCGTGGAAGTTCATGGCGCTCGCCATGTCCTTCCTCCCCGCGACGATCCTCGCGGCCCTCTTCGCGCTCGACCTCGCCACGCTGCTCTCGCTCTCGCGCCTGCGGTCCGCCTGGTTCGGCCGGTTCTGGGCGCGCGTCGGCCCCGACGTCCGCGCCAACGCCGAAAAGAACGTCACGCCGCTCCTCCGCGGCCACGTCGCGCGCGGCGCCATCCTGCCGCCCGACAGCCCCGCCGCCTACCCCCCGCTGAGCGGCACCATCCTCGAGCTCGGCCCGGGCTCGGGCATGTGGACGTCGCTGTTCGCGCCGCGCTCGGCCATCTTCGACCCGGCCCAGCCCGGCGGCGCGCGCGCCCCGCCGCTGACCAAGGTCTACGGCATCGAGCCCAACACGACGATCCACCCGCTGCTGCGCGACCAGATCGCGCGCGCCGACCTGGGCCCGACCACGTACGAGATCGTGCCGCTCGGCGTCCAGGACCTGAAGCACGCGCCGGAGCGCTACCGCATCCAGCCCAACAGCATCGACAACATCGTGACCATCATGTGCCTGTGCAGCATCCCCGAGCCGCGCGAGAACATGGCCGAGCTGTACGGCTACCTCAAGCCCGGCGGCCGCTGGTACGCCTACGAGCACGTCAAGTGCCACGCGTCGCAGGGGAAGGGGATGAGCATGTACCAGGGTTCGTCTTTTTTTTTTTCACTTTTCCCCTGGTTTTGGTGATCGGGGACGGTTTTTGCTGACACTGAAGTAGCCTTCTTGAACTGCATCTGGCCGCACATCATCGGCGGGTGCGAGATGGGGCGTGACACGGGCAAATGGCTACGCGAGGCCGGCCCGTGGAGAAAGATCGATCTGTGCCCGTTAGAAAACGAGCCCTGGTATTACACCATGCCCCACGTCATTGGTGTTCTGACCAAATAAAGCACCTCGCGGCATTTGGGAACTCCCTCGCCCACCACATAACACTAAAAACATCGCATTCACATAGCGCGTGCTCCGTCGCAGTGTCCCAGGCCCCATCGAGTGGAATTCCTGTCTAAGCCTCTCCACCATCTGACTATCTGGGGCGCCAGATCCTTCCGCTGTCCTTGCCCACTACACAAAGACGAACCTCGTAGAAAATGACTCCAAGATTAAGAATCATCGAAAACGAAGCAAATCTTCCATGGCTTGCAAAAACAACAAGATCCGCTCCAACCCTCAAAAATAGATAGCCAGTCAGCATCCTGAAGATGCGTTTACCAGTCGCCGCCGCTGGTGTCGACCGGAACCGCCGGAGCCGGACCCCAGCCGTCGGTCTCGCCACCGGTCGGGCCGCCCGACGTGCCGAAGCCACCGGTGTCGAATCCACCATTGCCGAATCCACCATCGCCGCCGAAGCCGCCCGAGCCGCCCGAGCCGCCCTCGTCCTCGGCGACCAGGGGGTTCGGACACTTGGATTTGTAATGGCCCATCTGCTGGCAGTTGTTGCACTTGACACGTGTGACTGTCAAGCGGTTAGCAAGTGGCCATCCGAGTCCAAGCCAAAAAAGAAAGAAAAAAGAAAGAAAAAAAGAAAAAAAAAGAAAACCAAACTCACTGTCGCGAGGCTTCGGGCAATCTTTGCTCATATGGCCGAACTCGTCACAGTTGCGGCACTGCACCTTTGCAATGTTCAGCGGCTCAGGGCAGTCCTTGGCAATGTGGCCTTCCTGGTCGCAGTTGCGGCAACCGCGGCTGCCACCACCACCCTGAGGGCAGTCACGGGAGAAGTGACCGACTAGTAAAGTGTCAGGCCCAGCCATTTGGTGTCATGGTCAACAGTGGCACCGCAAACTTACCTTCACCGCACTTGCGGCACTCAACGTCGGCAGCCGAGCGAGGCTCCGGACACTCGGACACCTTGTGGCCAGACTTGCTATCAAATTGTCAGTCTTTGTATCTCTATACACATATGATGGGGGATCAAGACGAACCCGCAGTTGTTGCAAGCGAACCTGTCCTCCCGAGGGATAGGGCCTGCAATCCTGGTTAGCCTGGAACAAAACACACAAGTAGTCAATAACTTACAATCGCGCACGCGATGGCCGACCTGCTCGCAATTGTAGCACTTGACCTCGCGGATCGTGCCCGACTCCATCTTCTCCTGCGTGCAGCTCTTGGAAATATGACCGACCTCGTTGCAGTTGCTGCACTTGGGGAGACCTCCATCGACGACCTCGCCAGCATCCTTGAGACGCTCAAGGTTCTCGTCGACGTCCTTGGGCCAGAGACGGCGCTCGCGCGGGCGAGGCGGGTTCCACTGGAACCGGTACGTGACCGTGTATTTCTTGTGAAGATGGCCCTGCAGGTCCATGTTGGTCAACGTCACAGAGAGGCACTCCTTCTCGATTGCAATGAGCCATAGCGGGATGTCCTGGGCACGGAAAGCGCTCTCAAGCTCCCTGTAAGTCGTCTCCGGGGCCGACTTGACATAGATCTGGATGGCCTCCTTGACATCATCAATGTCGCGCTCCTTGACGGCACGCTTGATCAAGTCCCAGGCCTCCTCGCTGGACATATCCTTGAACTGGCTGCGATCAATCTTGCGAGCACCCTCGCAGTGGCTCACTGTGTGGCCTGAAGCTCACATAAGTCAGCGAGATCGTCTCATCACAACAACATTTGAATGGGATATACCGGTCTCGCCGCAGTTCTTGCACGTGCGGTTCGGACAATCCTTGACGACATGGTCGGGCGAGTCACACTCCCTGCACGTCAAGGGCGCAGAGTTGGGGCAGTCCTTGCTCCAGTGGCCCTCCTCATTGCACCGACGGCAAGAACCAGCCGGAGGTGCGCGGGGCTGGGGGCAGTCCGCCTTGTTGTGGCTACAACGGCATGTCAGTCACGTTATATAGGTTGCCAGCGTGTGCAATGATGTAGAGGAATTACCCAGCCTCGCCGCAATTGAAGCAAGCACGATCGCCACCGCCCGAGTTACCAGCGTTGTCGTTGTCGATGGCGCTTGCGAAGTTGAAGGCACCACCGGAGGTAGCAGCGCCGTCGTTCCAGTTGCCGCCGACCGGCACACCAACGTCGTAAAGGGCTCTCGCAAAGATGAAGGTACCGCCATCGGAGATAACGGCGCTGTCGTTCCACTTGTCGCCGTTACCAGTGACGACAGCGGTGAAACCGCCATTCCGCTCATTGCCAGACGCGTTGGCGGCGACAGCAGGACCGTTATCCCAGTCCCCATCAACAGGCGCGACAGGCGCGCCACCACCCCAACCGGGGTTGTCATTACCCCAGGCAGACATGGTGTGGTAAAGGTCAATATATCGAGACGACTATGGTACATACGTCAGAGAAAGTTTGGTCAATACGGGGGATGGGGAAAATAATCGAACAGGCCCAAAAGACTTGTTGGATGGAGGGAAGGAAACAACGATGGGAAGATGGAGAAGTAGGAAAGGATTGGATCTCCTAATTCCCTTTCTGCAAGAGAAACAATGCCTCGAGCTCCACGGTCGAGTATATCTGGGGATGAGGGAGGAAGGGCAGGACGCAGAGGGCAAACAGAATTTGGTGCTGGCTTACCTTGAAACGACTTGAGCGCGGGAGAGTCCCAATCTAACGCGGAAGTCGGTCAGCCGTTGGACTTTGGGTACACGATGACCCTCAGTTACAAGGAAGATGGCCGAAGGCTTGGTTGTCGCCGAAAAATACGATGCGGAAGCGACGACGGAAGCGGAAGATGGATTTAGATACCTGGAGGGAGAATGAAGTCGAGGAAGTTGACCAACACTGAGCGTATTGGTGAACTTGATCAACTCAAGAATATAACGGTTATGCGGGAAAAGAAGAAGAAGAAGGCAGGAAGTGGTGGGAGAGGGTGGGAACTTGGAAATTAAAGAAACACCCGCAAGCTTCCGGGTTTGTTCGTGTCCCCGCTGATCTGAAAACTTTTCCAGTATCACTTGGACATTTTCTTCATGCCAGATGAAGAGAAATACCTATCTGTGCTGGTTCAAAATCGGGCTAGGAAGGACTCGGCGGCAACCTGTGCTACAATGTGCTCGAGGTTGAGGAAGGAGCAGGCGGCGAGCGGGGGCTACATGCAAAATTGGCACCGGAGCGGGAAGGAGGGACACGCAAAAACACCCTACTGGACTAGGAGTGCCCGCATATCATTGTCGATGCTCCTACAAGAGTTGAGATTTTGGTGTTGTGAGATTTAATGATCAGGGGAAAGGGGCAATGTCAACAATCATTCAGGGGGAATCACAATGTGACGCACGGACCTTGTGCATCACTTCCTCTTGGCTGAATGCAGCATGAAGAGACGTTTACGAACCCCACGCCTTGGCCGAATATGCTGCGAGAAAGGGCACCGTTGTAGATAGTGCGTTTGAAGGAGAGGTTATGAAACGACGCAAGTGCAGCTACAAATATACGTTACTTCTAATATCAATTTGCCAGAGAAACACGGTTGGCAAGACATCCATAAAGGAGTAGCCTTGCAGTACTCTTTTGTTCTCTGTGATTTCAAATATGTTTAGTCCTTGGTAGATAGATTCTTAAAGCCAACCACCTACCATCTCGAAAGCAGGTCGGAATGAAAGTCACAACCACGATACACCATGATGGAGCGCCTCCAGGTCGAGGACGAGTACATGCATCTATACCGCGAGGTCGGCCTCAGCTTGACCGTCCTCTCTCGGATGAGACAGGGCATCCTGTCGTTGAAGCACAAGCACGGCATCCCCAGATGTATATGCATGTCCTAAGAAGTTGACGCCCGATATTATAGGAGAGATTCCTAAGATCTTGGGCAGCAAGCCGCCAGCCATTGCGATGAGATATTGATGGATTCGAAGTAAGAAAATAATACATGGAAGAATGTTGACGGCGATCTGCGGTTCTGTTGTTGATGTCATCTGATGATTCTGCACGGCACTTGTCATGGATTTTGACAGCTTTCTGGAACGATGGCCCCTGTCAATCGCTTGCGCATGGGCCACAGGCCGATGTTGATAGGTCCAAACGGGCCCAAAGGTCCAAAAGCTCAATGGGTGCCCCGCTAATTCCAGGGGCCGCTGCTCCGCCCCGCCCGCCCCCCCTGCCGCGTCCGCCGCCACGCCGTGTTGGAAATTGTGCCGACTTGTTGTCTCCCGTCCACGCCGTCCTTCTCCAAGTCAACTCTGGCCACCGTCAACTCCCGGCGACTTTCGATCGCCATGGCTTCCTCAACGACAGCAGTGGCGAACGGGCCTGCCAGGAGGAAGGAGCCCGCCAGTACTGGCACCGTCAATGGCAGCGCCATCGGAACGCCGTCTGCTGAATGGAAACCCGACGAGGACCGGGACTTTTTCTGGACCTACACCGAGGAGCCGCATCGGACAAGACGGCTTGCGATCATCAAGGCACACCCAGAAGTGAGTTCGACGCCTATACACCCCATACACCCGTACACCTCTCAATACTCCAATCCAACTAACCTGTCCGCGGCAGGTCACCAAACTGTGCGGTCCGGAACCTCTGACCAAGTACGTTGTCGCGGGCGTCGTAGCTCTCCAAGTGCTGGTCGCCCACCTCCTGCGCGACACATCATTCTGGTCATGGAAGTTCTGGGCAGCCGGCTATGTTATCGGCGCCACGTCAAACCAGAACCTCTTCCTTGCCATCCACGAAATCTCGCACAATCTCGCCTTCAAGTCGCCCATGGCCAACCGCCTGTTCGCCATCTTTGCCAACCTGCCCATCGGCGCCCCATATAGTGCCTCGTTCAGGGTACGTCCCTCCTCTCCCATGGCGCTCCTCATGTACAACATCAACCGCTGACTCTCTTTCCCCCTTACGCAGCCATACCACCTCACCCACCACAAGTCCCTCGGCGTTGACGGCCTCGACACCGATCTCCCCACTGCCTTCGAAGCCGTCCTGTTCGACTCCATCCTCGGCAAAGCCTTCTTCTGCACCTTCCAGATCTTCTTCTACGCCCTCCGGCCCATGGCCATCTACCGCGTGCCCTTCACCTGGGTGCACTGGCTGAACGTCGCCGTCCAGGTCGCCTTCGACTGCGCCCTCGTCTTCCTGCTGCCAGGCTACTTCACCGTCAACTCCCTCCTCTACCTCCTGCTCTCCTCCTTCCTCGCCGGCTCGCTGCACCCGACCGCCGGCCACTTCATCGCCGAGCACTACGTCTACGAGACCATCGCCCCCGCGGCCCGCGACCCCGCCAACAACATCCCCGTGCCCGAGACCTTCAGCTACTACGGCCCGCTCAACTTCTTCACCTACAATGTCGGCCTGCACAACGAGCACCACGACTTCCCCGCCGTGCCGTGGACGCGCCTGCCGCGGCTGCATGCGATCGCCAAGGAGTTCTACGCGGACCTGCCGCGCCACGAGAGCTGGACCTATGTGCTGTGGCGGTTTGTCTTTGACGCCGAGGTGGGCATGCGGTGCCGCGTGAAGCGCAAGCAGGGCGGCCGGGTGGTGGGTGGGGGGTCGGCGGTCGCGAAGACGGCGGGGGCCAAGGTGGCGGATTGGAAGGAGGATGAGATTGAGGCCTGACCTGTCGACATGACCTAGATGGGGGGTTGGTATGGGCCACGGGCTGAGTACAAGAGATATGCACGCGGTTTAGATAGCGGTGCGATGTATTGTGTGGTACGATGTGTATTGTGTTGATGTGGGTAACGAGAGTCCAGCAGGTGGACCATGCCGGAGTCTCATCATGTTCAGGAGATGACACAGCATCAGATGATTTTAATGATAACACAAGGCCTCAGATCCCACCAGCGTCGTTGTAAAAACAACAAGCCCAGACAGTTACCACCGTCAACAGATACAAGGTATAAATGGCCCAAGTATTTAATCACAATTACCATGACGAGTGTCGCCAATACTATACAGTCCTAGCAACAACCATGGGTCCCATTCCGTTTTCCCTCCAACCGATCGCTCAGAGGACCATGCCATGTACATATGATGACCACCACCTGACAGACACTGCACCCCGCCTATCCGAGGCACAGGAAAAGTATCATCAGTGGCAGTAGGTCATCATCAGACGTCAAGTATGCATGTAAAGAAAAAAACAATTGAAGATACATGATTAGCCGTGGAGGGAAATACATGGGAGAAGAGGCCTCCACTTAGAAAGGTAAAAGATCAGGAGGTTCAAGTGAGAAAAGAGAAAGCTCTGAATGCCGCCCTGCGTCGTTGTCCGCCGTGCTGAATGCTCCGTCTTGTAGTATCAACCCATCCCATCCCAGCCCCTCCAACACCATTCAACTGTCCAGCTTGCAGAATCACACCAGTTTACAACGAGATTGAGAAAAGAAAAGAAAAAAACCAAAACAAAACAAAACATTGCCCAAACACCAGCCTCGTCATGGGAGTTGACTGGCCAGACAGACTAAGACTTGGAAGCGTAAAAACATGCCCGCCAAACCGCCAAACCCGCTGGCTGGCTGGCTGGCTGGCTAAATCGTCAAAATCAACCCCCCAGCTCGAACCCCACCCCCCCCATCCATAATCGTCAGAAAGAAAGGTACAAATAGCCCGCCATGATCGAAATCGCTTCTTTGTGTGTCTTTGTGTCTCTTTTAGCCATCCAACGCCCTCCAAAAAAGAAAACGGAAAAAGAAGAAGGAAAAAGCGAAAAGGAGAAACTCCAGGGAATATTTTGTCCGTAATGCCATGCCATGCAACGCTCAGTTCAGTTTACAGAACCAACCCCCCCCCCTACCAAACCCCAATCACAAACAAATCCACAGAGAGCAAAAGGTAAAAAAACACAAACAGAAACAATGAAAAAGTGCGCGCAGCGGACGCACAGAGCCGGCCCACCTCTACGCTTCAACCGCGACCCCTCCCTTCCTCCTTCTTCACCTCACCAAGAAATCGACACCTCACCCTCCGCCCCACCAGCCGCCCCACCCGGCCGGGGCAGCCGCGGCTTATCATTCGCCGCATTAGGCTTGACGGTGGTCCGCCCGGAGATGGTGGCGGTCCGGACCCGCTGGCTCAGCGGCAGCGTGTACTTGAGCACGCCCTTGAGGATGAGCTGGAACTCGTCCTCCATGATGCGCTCCCAGCGCTCGGGCCCGCCATACGTGCCGTTGCCGGGGTTCTTGAGACGGACCTCGCCGCTCGAGTACGAGATGCCCTTGTGGAAGAAGGAGCCCTCGAACGAGAGCGCCGAGTCGAAGCCCGTGATGGTGCCGAGGCGCATGTTGGGCGCCGTGTCGTCCGGCTGGGAGGGGTCCGGGGACGCGTCCAGGCCGGTGGTGGTGGTGGTGGCGGCGGAGAGGTAGCCCGTGCCGTCCTTGCGCGGGGGTGGCGGGCCGATCTCGCCCGGGTGGGTGTGCCGCCACCATTCCGTGTCGGACATGGCGTGCTGGGATTTGGCAAAGACCTCGATGTCGGCTGCGTCGACGACGACGACCACCACGTTGGGGTTGTGCGCCTTGATGGTGAGGTCGAGCATGAGCTCCTGCTGGCTCGCGACGACGTGGTCCATCGACACGAGCTGGATGCTCGTGAGCGGCTGCGAGGTCGCAAACATGAAGCCGATGGCGCCCGAGACGACGAGCAAGAGCATCACGGTGAGGACCAGGCAGCTCGCGAAGCGGTTGAGGACCGAGGGCGGCGAGCGATATGTCTGCGACTCGATAGACCGCAGCGAGTGCATGCCCCTCCGGCCCCTCCCTGGCCGCGTTGACCGCAAGGTTGCCGACTGGATCAGAGGTGTCGTCTCGTCGTCAGCACCCGTGGTCGTGTCGTCGAGATCGTAGCCCACCGACAAGTGCGTGCTCCGTTTGCCGCCAACCCCAACAGCGCTGCGGTTGCCGAATCGGGGGCTGGGAGGCCCAGACGACTGTCGCGAGCCGGGATTCCCCGCAGCTAGTGATTGAACAAACGGAGAGTGCTCGGCGAACAAGGAGGGGTGGCTGTTGCCGCCGCCGTTGCGGCCCCAGCGGCCGAAGTGGTGGTGGTGGCGCGCGGTTCCCCGGGTGGAGCCAGCATTACTCCTGCCGGTGCCCCGGCCGTCGTCATCGACGAGGGCCATGTCGCTGTTGCCGTTGCTGTTGCAGGAATTCACAAACTTCATGCTCCTCTTGACCATCATGGGCGGCCCGGCGCTTTCCATGACGGTGTGTATGGACCGCATGCCGCTACGGTCGACCTGGCTGGCCATCGAGGTCGCGCTCGGTGTTCGCGAGTGAAACCTCATGGGCCGGTCACGGTTATCGGGGGGGTTAGAATCGTAGACGAACGTCTCCTCGGAATCGGACGAGTTGGCCTCCTCCACCGCGCTCGCTACCTTTGCCTCAAAGATGTCCGCCTTGGACGACGCTAAGCGATGCCGTGTCAGCAAAGTGCTCATTTGGTACAAGACTAAGCTCTGGGTCCGGGCATTTGACCGACGAGCGCGGGAGTCCGCTTCATCGCGGTGGCCGTGGCTTTTGGTAGGCGAAACACACGCGTCAATCGATGGAACGACTGATCCCATAGACTGATGATGGCGCAACCGGGGGGGGGAAATAGTTGAACTCGGTGGCTCACCATTGCCTGCCGTCACGGTAGGCTGCTTCCGTGCCGGCTTCTTCTTTTCTCTCTTCGGCCGGATCGTCTCGGTGCTCGGCTTCGTGCGCAGGCTAGCGCTCGACACTTGCACTCCTGCTCCCGACACGAGCGGGGCTTGGGGGATCGATGTCACCGTCTCGGTTTCCACCGTCATGCTCTGCAACGACGTCTCGCCCGTCTTGGTTTTGGTGATGCCCGGCCTGATGGTGCCGCTAGACCGCCGTCTCGTCAGGGGCGGCGCGCTTGCCGCTCCGTTCCGCCGGTCAGCGTTGATGGTTCCGTCCTCGCTACCACTCTCGTTTATGATCAGTGCCGTCTCGGCCGATGTCCCGGAAAGAAGGGCAAGATCCATAGAATCGGCTTGCGATGTCTCGGAGACCATGCTGTCACCGAGCCTTTCCCCCATCGAATCCTGGGGCCCGCGTGGGGATCCGATCGGGCTCACTTCCTGCACTGTCTCCAAAGTGGACGTGCTCCCGCCTCCTCCGCGTGCTGGTGTCCTTGTGCCGCCGGTCGGGATGTGGCCGTCGTCGGTGTTGGTGTCTGATGGCCACTCAGAACCCGATGGCATGGGCGGCGTCGCACGCTGGACACTGATATTGGGAGTTTCCAGCTCTGGCCTTCGGGGTTGGCCGGTATTCGGCTTGTGGAGGATGGGTGGTGGAGATCGCAACCTCGGAGAGATTGGCCATCTCGGCGACTCTCGTAGATGTTCCATGGAAGTGGGGGACTTGATGGACGCGCCCACATTAGAACTCGGATCTGAACCGGACGGCAGGAGAGGCGGGGTGTTGGCAGACGACAGGGTCTTGGACGTGGTTGCGGGTGCTGTGTTGTTTTGCCTTGCGAGTCGCGTGGGGCTGAGATCCTGCAGATTGCCTTTCCGGGAGCGGATTCCAGCATGCACCGCCGAAGTCCGCGAGTTGCTCGTTCGCGACAATGTGCGGGTCGGAGA
Source organism: Trichocladium antarcticum (assembly GCA_033297235.1). Taxonomy (NCBI): domain Eukaryota; kingdom Fungi; phylum Ascomycota; class Sordariomycetes; order Sordariales; family Chaetomiaceae; genus Trichocladium; species Trichocladium antarcticum. The sequence goes on from MU853401.1 coordinate 2,856,157, forward strand.
GGGTTCGCGTGATGTAAGGGGAGATGGAGTGGCGGAGGACGAGGTGGACGCGGCAGAGGCTTGCGACGTCAACTTGGTTGGTGCAGAGTCGGTCTTCTGGGTTATTGTCGCCGTGCTCGTGGTCGTGTTCGCCGACGATGCGCGGGATAGCGTGGGATGAGCTTCGGACGAGCGCGCCGATATGTTGAGTGACTTGTCCATGTCTGCACGCGCGCACGGGGACTGGCTGAAGGGAGACGACTCGGAGCTCGATCTCGGACACACATGCCACGCCGAGTCTTCGCTGGGGTTGGATATGGGCTAACTCGGCGGGGTCCAACAAATCATGATACTGGTATCCAGGCCAACACGCAATGGGGGTTGTCGTGGGCGGTGGGCGGTGGGCGGAGACGAAGCACCAGGCTGGTTCTGTTGTGGTTCGTGGCTTGCGAGTTGCTGTCTCGGCAAGGGTCTTGGACGGGGCTTGACGTTTTGGCGCTCTGCTCTGCCCGCGCAGGGACAACGCTGGGTTTCCTGTAAACGGTCGGCGGTAGCAGGCGATTCTGATTAGTTGACGACGCAGGCAGCGGGTTTGTTGACGGCCGGACAGGGCGGACAGGGCGACGCGGGTGGATGTGCGGAGGGCAAGTGGGCAATGGGACATGGAACGGAGGGCAGAATTGGTGGATGATGTCGTTGGTCAGGTCCAAGCTTCCAGGCCTGTGCAATTGTGGTTGCAGAGGCAATCGAGTGGGGCGGGTTATCCTTAAACTGTCGCAGTGGAGCATCATTTCCGGCCCCTGTCCCGCCACCATCCTACGCCCCCGCCACCGCCAGCCAATGTACCGTCGAAGTATATACTGGGGTCGCTGCGCACCTAGCTACGCGCCTACGGCGCATAGCTACGCGCTTGCTACGGATCCGGCCGGCACCCGCAATCCGCCATGTCCTACCGCACCGCAATCCGCCATGTCCTACCGTGCCCGCGCACCGCGCGGAGTATCATATATGTATAGTTAGCAAGCTTACCGATATAGCTTCGTACTTGAACGGCAGCTACGTAGCTGTAGAACCGTATCTATAACGGGTATATCCTTAACCACTCCTCCTCTCCACTATTATCCTGCTGCGTGTTCCCCGGCTAAACCCTAGCCGCCTCCTAATACGCCGTAAGATAGGACCGCTAGCCCTTAGTTGGCTCTGGTTCGGCGCGCTCCGGTTCGGCGCGCTTGGGTTCGGCGCGCGCGGGTTCGGCGCGCGCGGGTTCGGCGCGCGCGGGTTTGGCGCGCGCGGGTTCGGCGCGCTCGCGTTTAAGGTCAAGCTATCTAGATCAGCTGCTAATTCGCTTCGGGAGAGTAGCTAAGGTAGTGACTTACCAACTCTCTAGAGATCTAGCGTAGAAGCTTGTTATTCTCGTCGAGGGCTACGACTCCCTCCTTAAGGACGTTAAGGAGGCTGGTACCGATACTAACTAGCTGCTTATTAGCTACGGCAGTACGCTCTAACGCGTCGGAGGACCTTTCCTCGGTGTTTTTCTAGGGCGTTGCCCCAGTAAGGAACAGAGAGGTGGAGTAGGTAGCGGCGCGAGGCGAGGCGAAGAACGGGTTAGCGGCGGGCGCGGTGGCGGTTTCCTTGTATATACTACCTATAAACGAGGATTAGTTAGCTATATAGTTATCTCTTCTATCTAGCTGCGCTACTTACGAATGCTTGTAATAATATAGCCACCCTACGCCTTTAGGGCAAGGGGTATCTCCTTACTGTCCTTAACCTCGCGGATTGCCTCGTACCAGTCCCGGACCTTGTTGTAGAGGCTCTCGGGCGGCTACCTAGTTAGCAGCTAGTTAGTACAGTAAGTTAGTATTATGAATATTATATCACTAACTATCTTGTATTTGGTAGTATGCCCCTACTTGGTACACTCAAAACACGCCGCACTAAGACCTATCTAATAGTTAGCTAAAGCACTTACAACCGGGAATACTTAATACTTTCTACCCTAGAAATGGCAGGCGCGAATAAACCCGTTGTAGAGGTAGGTAACGTAGACGGTGCATGGTACTAAACGTACTTGTAGACTAAGCTCGTCGGCGTCCTCCTTCTTCTTCTTCTTTCTCTATAGTTGGCTATTAGCTAGCTACTTCCCTATAGTAGTACCGTACCGTATCTATTTCTATACCTTGGACGTAGCGGAGGGAGCCCGCCGCTTAGCTATAGTCTTGCAGGCGGCAGCGGCAGCGGTAGGGGAACCCTCCTGCTGCTCGGTAGCAGCGAGACCGGCCGGCGAGGTGTTGTTACCCCCGGTGACTCTTGGGGGGGGGGGAGGCATACCTATGTTGGTCTTGTAGATAGGGTTGGGCTCGAGGTCGGGTAAGGCGGCCAAGGCGGCGGCGGCGGTGGCGGCGGCGGCGGCGGCGGCGGCGGCGGCAGCGGAATTCTCCTGCTGCTCGTTAGCAGCGGGACCAGCGAGCAAGGTGTTGTCACCCTCGGTAACTGTTAGAGGGAGGGGAGGTATGCTTATGTTAGTGTTTTGCTATATTGTACTAACTAAGTTAGTAAATTAACCGACCGACCGATAGTTTACCGATTGATAATTTGAATATAAAATACTTACGAATGCTTACGAGGCGCTTAAACTATAGGATCTGATCTTTATATATTTTATTAGCTTTATGTTATTAACGATAAATAGAGTAGGGATAACTTTAATAGTTTAACTTATAAAGTAGGCGTGTTAGTTGGAGTATAGAAGAAGGGAGAGAAAAGAGAGAGCCTTAAGATAGTTGAAGAAAACAGAGTTATGTTCGGATGGCAGACCTTTTTGGCTAGAATCAAAATTCTGGATTTAAATACTTATACTTGGAACGAAAACAATTGAAGCAACTTAAATATTAAAGTTACTACCTACTAGTAACAATCCCGTAGCTAGTCGGTATTGTTCCAGCCGCTGAACTCTTCTTGGAATCTTTACCTTAAGTCTCGAAAAGAGCGGACTCAAAATATAGTTTCTCCTATATAAATCGCCTTTATTGTGTCTTTCACTTATATAGTTTGAGGCTTCTTAATTTTGCTAAGGCTTATAACTATCTACAACCCCCCTGTTGCCAGCTATCTGTACCCCTACTAGTAGTTAAAAACAGCTGCAAATCTTGGCAATATTAGGTTCTTAGCTACAAATCTTAGCGATATTACCTCTGCTTTTTGCGATACACCCGCTATGCGTTATTTTGCAGTTATATATATAGCCAGTTAGTCCGCCTACTTAGGCAGATAACAACACTTCCAGGGACATTAAAACCCCCTATTAAATATGACACTTTTGGCTTCAAGCCTTCCTACGCCTCTAGGCACATGTGTTATAGTGAAGATTGTTCGCCTTCCTCTGAACAGGGGGAGATATGTATCTAGAGGGCGATTACTTGATTGGATCTGCTGCAATTGAAGTTCGAATATACATCGGCTATCCCTATTACGGTCTTGCCCTCTATATAGATTGTGGCCTTCCTACTGCGTCTGGGTATATATATTGTAGTGAAAATTGTTCGCCTTCCTCTAAACAGGGGGAGATATGTATCTAGAGAGCAATTACTTAAGTTCAGCTACTGCCCTACGGCTGATCCAACTGCCTCTAAACGAAGGTCGAGACATCTAAGTCCGTTGCCTATTGCAAGTCCTCCTGTACTTTACTAACCAGCCTATTAAGCACATAGTTAAGATCCTCCTTGGAACCACTAGTCTTTTCAACCGTATCCCGAACGCTATATATTTTAGCCTAAATAACCTCCACTATTTCGCGGAATTGTAGAGTGAAATTCCGCGGTATAGGAAGCTTCTGCTTATTAGTAGCAGGCGGCGCGCTACGGCGAACGCGCAGGACATTCTGGTATATACTAAAACCATTGTTACGCAAGCTACGTAACAGATGCTAGAAGTGCTCGCGCCTTAGCGAGCTAGCTAACATATAGTAGTGCCAGAGATAGGAGCAAGGAAGCCGCCAAGCGGTATACTACCGGCAGAGGCAGCGAGGAATGTCTTCTACCCCTAGAAGTAACGTAGCCTCTACTGCGCCATTATCAACCAGCTGGTTGACAATAGAATAGTAAACAGGGTTATCCAATGGATCTGGCTCATCCTATTCGACTTCTCCCGTATCTATAGCGGTTGGGATAGAGACAGGGGGTAACGGTCTCGCTACTGTTTCGTCGCTTATACGATCGTCGCTCGTAGTGTCGTTATAAAGCTAGGTATTCCAAGCTGCCTATCCCGGGATATAAAGCCCTGTAACGTCGTACGGTTAGCATTTAGCAACACGGCGCTAGGTAAGCTAATGTTGGCGAGAGATCAACTTCTATACCCGGATTAGGATGTTATTAAAGCCCCAGTCTAGGTACTTTAATGCTAGTACTATGACGTAGTTTGCGCTCTGAAAATTAGCCCGCTCCGCCTTCTCCTTATAATCACGTATGTAATAAGTAACATATATGATCGTTCTAACAAGGGTCTAGCTACGGGCTATCGTCTGCTTCGCTATAGGCTTAGAGTTCTTGATCTTCGAGTGCCATCCCTCGACCGCGTTGGTCGTAGACACCTAGCAAAGCAAGGGGTATAGGTGCCGAACCTATCGTGCCTATGGCCGGGTATCGTTCATCTAGTTAAGCCTTAAATACTCCTTCGATTCTTTACTCCTAGCGTAGGCGATAGTAGCGTTCAACGACTTATTGCAACCGTGTTCGGTACGGCGGTAGTAAAGAGCAGTACCTATATGCCGTAAGCTCTTTGGACTAGCGCGGAGCCTCCTTTTTAGGGTCTCCTAATAATGCTTTGTATAGAGGAGATGCTGTACCCTAGGGGTTCTATCGTCGAAGGAGCCAAAAACGTTAAAGATAGTACGTTACTTAGTAGCCGAGTTATTAGTGATTATATACTTCAAACGCCACCCCTAGTTAGCTAGCCCCTGGTACTAATCTAGTATAACTTGCAGGTAGGCGCCGATAGTCGCGGCCGTCTAGTCGGAGGTAAAGAAGCAGGTAGCGGGAAGCTAGTTACTATGCTTATCGCGTACTATAATAGTAAAAAGGTACTAGCTAAAGCGTTCGGTCTTATAGGTGGCGTCTATGATTGCAAGCTGGCCGTGCTACTTTAACGCATCGATACTATAGCTTCGGCTGAACACCAGGGCAGGGCGCTCGTTGATTATTAGTGGCTTGGAGAGATAGTTACCGCTTCGAAGCAGTAGCTTAGTAACAGCATCCTCGTACTCCTGCTCTTTCGAGGCCTTCCGATATAGCGTTTTACGGCTATCCTTCCTTATAAGCCCGAGAGAGAGAGTAGTGTACCTGATATACTTAACTGTGAGATGCTGGCCTCTAATAGCTGCGAGACGATCCCTGCCCTCTGTAGATTCGGTACGGTTCCGAAGCTTTCGATTAGCTTTAGGTATTGAAGAACTTGTTGCAACAAGATATATAACGTGTTTATAGAGGGCTCTTGGAAAGTGTTTAAACTTGACGAGTTCTAAAGAGTAGTTGTGCTTGTTAACGAATTTAATAAGGTGGGGCTTCCCTAGGGTAATGTACTACTTAAGGCGGCAGATACAGGGCGTTATGCTCTTGACTAGCTTGTCCCTAGCACCGGTATTACTACTAGCTACCTGCGGTGCCTTATTGAAAATGTAGCGGAACGATTTTGTTGTCCCGCTCTTTATGGCTAACGTCTTGTCGGTAGTCTAGAAATGGTTAACCTAGCGCTACTACGCTTCGAAGTCTTCCTCTAGGATAGGAAAGTCCACGTAGGGAGGTCCAAACTAACGGGTTCGAATGCCTTTAATGTTATAGGGTATGAAGAGCCTACCGTTGAGTGCGCCAGGTACTGGTTGCGATGTACAGATGTTGGATCTATATCTGTTTTTGCTAGTACGTTGCGACAACGCTATAGCGGGACTACGCGCCGGTCTGCGCGCCGGGCTGTATGCCGGGCTATATGCCGGGCTATGTGCCGGGCTATATGCCGGGCTGCGTCCGCGGCTACGTACGCGGCTGCGTGCCGGGCTAGAGGCACGACTCGATGGTGTACTCTGGCTAAGGGAGAGGAGGTTGGCAAGTATAGGAACGGCAGCTAGATCGTTATAGGAAAGCAGTCAGTAATGAATACTATATTGTAGGACGCTATATATAAAGGTAAATAGGAAGGGGATTATATACTATTTTGCAGTACCTGGTTCTGTAGCTTGTGGTTCTGCAGCTCGTGGTTCTGTATCTCCTGGATATATAGCTCCTGGTTCTATATCTCCTAGATATATAGCTCCTGGCTCTATAGCTCCTAGATATAACCGGCAAACCATTTGAATTTATAATTCTCGGAGTTAGGAGGTTCTGTGATCCGATGCGAGCTAGCATCCAGCTAGCAGTAGGTTAGGTTAGCTATAGCCTCCCTTGAACAATAGGAGAACTATATATACTGCAAATGATAGGAATAGGAGGTACAGCTGGTGGTAGGTATGTATCCTAGGGGCGCGTCGCGGCGTCGTTGTTTTAATAGGGGTAAGGATCTAACGAGCGCGTCGAGCATACGCGTCGAGTTAGAATAGCAGCGCGACCGGTGCGGTTCCAGATAGGCCAACGGGGTTTTACGTACTCATGATAATATTAGGGTCAGTATATAGTAGGTGTATATCCTGGGGGCCCGTCACGGCGTCGTTGTTTTAATGCGCGTAATGATCTAGGTACGAGCGCGTCGAGTATACGCGTCGAGTTAGTACCCTGCAACCGCAGCGCGACCGGTGCGATTCCAGATAGGCCATAGGGTTTTACATACTTATGATAATAGGGTCAGTGTTGCAACGGTTTGGTGTAGCGGTTTAACGTGGAGGGAGGTGGGCGGCGGCGGTGGTGATGGGGTGGCGGTGATGGTATGGTGTTGGGATGGTGTTGGGTTCCGTTTGGGCCGCGCGGGCGCTCGGTAGCAGGGGGACCGGCGCACGGGCAGCACCGGAAGCGCCGCTGGCCCTAAGCGCGCGCGGTAGGGATTGCAGGTGGTACTTGGGAAGGAATGGGGGGAGGTACAGCTGGGGCGTGCACGGGGGGCGGGACGGGGGCTGGAAATGATGCTCCACTGCGACAGGTTAAGGAACACCGTGGGGCGGGAGCGGTGCGTTGGCCCGCCTTCGCCGTTTTGGGCCTGGACTCTCTCGCTTCCGAGTCCCCGTTCCCACTCACAAGAAAGAGAAAGACACGAAAAACGGAGCAGCGGCACACAAAAGAACCAAAGAAGAAGTTGAAGCCTTCGATGCGACTTCCATCTCCACCCGGCCCGGACTATCAGAATCACAGTATCACCCACAATTCACCGACGCCCGGGCTGCGCCGATTGCTGTGATGAAGAAGAACGGAATCAGCGAGAGAGAACCCCAAGCCGGAGACGCTGCTCCGGCAGGCCGCATATGCGACACTATGAATCCATGCAGCCTGCCAACTTTCTGCTGGTCAACAGCGGCAGAAATCCTCCAGCTCGCCCCTGAGACTCGGCACGATACCGCGTTAGTGGGGTTGGTACGGAAACCCGATGGAATCTTCCATGTAATCTCGGCGAAATGAAGCGGGGAGCCAGGTACCCGCAAGTCGCGCCGTCGGACCGAGACATTGGACAGACGCACACACCTCCAGGAGCACGAGAAAAGAGAAGAGACGGGAAGGTTGTGTTAAACTGAAACGGAACCCAACAACATGGAGAGTTTCGCTTTCGGGTTGATTCAGCCGACCACGACTTCGGCGATGGATTCACTCGCCCCGGATTTGCCATATTTGCGGGCCGCAGCTCTTCACTGTCAGACTGTCAACAACAACCCCGCCAGAAGATCATGATACTTGTTTAAACGACCCGCAACCACGGCAAATGGCTGACGCGTTCCAAAGTCGGATGAACCCACTCGTCATCTCGTCCTCGCACAGCGGGCGGGAATATTGAGTCCATCAGGAACAAAATGGCGTTGAGTGTTAAGAATCAAGTGGTCATGAGGCGATCGGACAAATGCTCAACTCACCAGCTCACCGCCCAGAGCTGCTTGGCCGCCCCTAGCTGTCGGGTCGAACCGTTGTCCCGTTTCTCCGCATCCAGCAAGATCATCGCTTTGGCCGAGACAACGTGCCCCGTCCGTGCTTCGTCAAACGGTTGAACAAGAGCCAAGGCAAAGGCGAGTGGACGGTGCCACGCGCTGCCACGCGCCACATCCCAGCAGCACGGGTTGTCATTGCTTTATTCGGGGAACAACGAGGAATCTGCTCCAGGCTCCAGCCCCCGTTTTCTGTGCCGCAGCCAGCGCACAGCCCGGGCGCTGTTACACAATGCTGCCTGCGTCAACTCAACAAGAACCGCCGCGCCTCTTCTTCCGTCTTCTCCCAAGACCCAAGACCGGGAATGCGATGTCTCCAGCCAGCCGAGACCCGGCCGTTCCGGCAGGGGCCGAGGTGCCGCCAGGGGCAGATGCAAGCCCTGCCAACCTATCAGCGATTCAGCATTCCAGGGGGCAAGGCAAGTGCCGCGTTTGTATAGGAGCAAACTTTTTTCTTCTATTTTTTCTTCTCCCTAGCCTCCATCAAAGCGGGAAAAAACGGCGCAAAAAGCACCTCCGTCCGACCAGGCTATGCGTCACCGCCTGTGGCGGGCGAAACCACAAGTCTCCAAACCGCGCAGACTTGACCATGAAACGTATTAATATACCAACGGCTGCGTGACACGTGGCGCGGGTGGGAACTGGGAATGGATCTCTCATCCCATCCCCCCGGGCCCCAAGCAACTCAAGACAGACCCTGTGATGCACGGAACCCCATGGGGGATTCACACTGGCCCCTCCGCCCCCAACTTACCCAACCCGGGCTGATAAGGGAGGTCACTTCTCACTTCTCACCCGTGATCCCGTCCTTGATCAGACGCGCAGGAACCCGCAACGGCCACTGGTGCGCCGGCGCCACCCCCACTACAAAACAAACAGCCAGTCTGAAAATGCCGCAGACCGCTGCGGCAATCGGAGGCAGCAGAACCACTCAGGACTTTGACTCGAGACGAGTGGTTCCAGGCGGGCCAAGTTCCGTCAAAGACCAGGAGTCCCTCAGCTCAGCGAGCTCCCGGATCTAATGTACATACGGATATGTACATGTAGTGGTCACACCTGTCCCAAAGTCGGCGAGTCTGACAGGGACGTCCGTAACACCGGCCAGGTCTTTCCTCTGCCGAATGAATCGGTGATGTCTCGATCTAGAAGCCGTCGCGTAGTTCCAACCATGCCGTAGGCCTTTGCAGCTTATGAGGATGTTTTGTATCTTGAGATATATCAGGTCCATGTCGGAATCGACATATTGACAGAATACCAAAGGACGGACGGGCTAGAGTGAATAGCTTGACAAGAATGCAAGCGCGAGCAAGGGCTGCCGTTGCTCTTCGTAAGACAGACGGAGTAATATCCGCTATGGCGCTATCGCACGCGGCTCTCTAACGAAAGGCGGTGCCACGGAAGGTTGACGGCGTCTTCACGCCACCCATGGGCTGGGTGCTGAGTAGATGAGGGCCGGATCACGCCCGGCGATAGTGAGTCACTGCTGGACTGCCACCACTCACACAGAGCCTGGGAAAATACCACATCTCTCGACATCCACAAAAGTCTCCCGAAACCGCTCCCCACCCGAGACTCGTGTCCCAGCAAGATGTACTCGGCCGACTCTCCTGTCCTAGTGGCCGCCGGGTAGCAGAATTTGACAAGGGGGACGGAGCTGGCGAAGGAGGGCGTGGTCGAGGAGGCGCTGGGGGAGCACCTTGGGATCTTGTTGCCGAAAGAAGAGGTGTTAAGTAGAAGGGGGCGAACAGCTGAGTTGTGCAGGGAGGCGGAATAGAGGAAACCACGGAGATGGCAGAGTCTGGAGTTATCATTCCCTCGGGGTCATGCCAGATAATAATAATAGTAAATGAAAATCCATGGCCTGCTCCAAGCATCTCTGTTAGGCGCCGCTTCAAAGCACATCATCGGCATATCAAGAGACAGAAACATCTCTACATCCAGTTGGCACCGTACCCAACACAGTACCGAACAATGGCAGCACGCAACAAGCAGGACCGACACCCATCGCAAACATGTTATCATTGCACATTTCAGATACCGAAACAACATCATCCACGGCTCCGTGGCATGCAAAAACTCGGACAGAGCACAAGTACAAATAACAGACGACTGACCACCGACAGGCTATGTACCATAACCAAGCAGGGCATCACAGACACGCGAACGGAACCAAACAAGAACATGTCTTCATCCATCCATCAGTCCATCCATCCATCCGTCACGGCCATCGCCCTCCCGTCCCACCATCATCACACATCGGAAACAAGCCATCGTTCGTTATATATACCAAGGGGGTTGGTTGGCTGGTTGGTCGTCCATCAGTCCATCCGCCCGTCGGTCAGTGAAAAAGAAACCCATCCATCCATCCATCCATCAGCCAGCGAGACAACCTTCCCATTCACCCCCCCCCCCCCCCCCCCCCCCCCCCCCCCCCCCCCCCCCCCCCCCACCTTCTCCACTCACTCGCGAATGACCTCGCCCCCGGTCCCATCCTCCTTCTTCGCAAACGCGCTCCCGACCCAGCCGACCCAGCTCTGCCGCTTGGCATTGCGCTCGGCGGCCTGCGCCTCGGCATTCTCCTGCACCAGCCGCAGCGGGCGGGGCTTGTTGCCGGCAAAGGTGGTGCTCTTCTCGTGGGCGACGCGCGGCGGGCTGTGGGTGATGCTGCCCTGGGTGCTGAGCTCGATGGAGTCGCCGCTGGTGCTGCTCGTCTCGCTGCGCATGCCGGGGAAGTTGCCGCTGCTGCGGCTCCCCGGGGTGCCGCTCTGGTTGCTGCCGCTGGTGCTGCCGCTGGTGCTGTGGTGGGCCTGGGAGAAGAGGGAGGCCTGGCTCTGGCGGAGCGAGGGCGAGAGCGGGCCGCCGTCGCCCTTGTACATGGCGTTGACGATCGAGGCCGCGCTGCCGCTCGTGTACTGCTCGCTCATCGGGCGGGCGCGGCGGGTGCTGGCGGAGCGGCCGAGTCCGATGGGGATGCTCGGCGCGGTGTCGGGGTTGCTGAGGGCGGACGGGGTGGAGGAGGAGATGGAGGTCTTGGGGCGGGGTCTGGGCCTGGTGGTGGTGGAGGTGGTGGGGACCGTGCCGCCGATGGCCATGGACTTGGCCCGCTGGAGGATGGACGCGCCCGGAGCGGTCTTGGGGGCCGGCGGCGGCGGGAGTTCCTTGTTTGTGTCCGGCGCCCCGGTGCCGGCGCTGAAATCGCTTGTCTGGTCCAGGATGTGCTCGAAGCCCTGGTGCTGCAACAGCCGCTCTATGAGCTTGTTGATGTACAGAGTCAGAGCCTTGTTCTGGTCCCTAACCAGCCTCAGCTCTGTCTCGAGGCGCCGCTGCGTCTCGTGGTCGTGGTCGTCGCCAGCCCCAGAGAGCTCGTCGGCGAGGCTGGTCCCAAGCCCCCTGCCCTCGAGAGCGGCCAGGGCATCTTGGTTGGCCGAGGCGCTGCCCGAGTAGCTGAAGTCGTTGATGGCAAAGTCGCCCTTGAGAGTCCGTTCATGGAGAAGTAGCTGGTAGCTTTCGTTGTCTTCCATGAGGCGGGCGTTGGCCACCCGGGCCTCCATCAACAGACGCTCCACTTCCTGCAGCCGGCCGCCGCCCTGGTTCTGCGACTCGACCAGCTTGATCTGGGACTCGGCAAGCTCGAGCCGCAGCGACTCAATGAGCTTGTCCTTCTGCAGCACGAGCTTCGAGTTGTTGCGGGAGTCGCTGCGGTTGATTGAAGAGGGGGGTGCGAAGCTCCCGCTGTCGATGCTTGGCGAACTGCTCACCGCTATTCAGGGGGAGGGGCAAGTCAGCGCATGATTCTGGAAATGAGGGGGGAAACAGTGCCTACATTGCCTCGTTGGCCTGTCTTCATCGAGATTCCTCTGTGCCAGACTGTCCTTGAGTCTCTGGATGATGGTCTGCATCTCCTCCTCGCGGTTAGCGAAATCCTCCTTCTCGTTGGTCATGGCGCTGCGCTCGGCCTCGTAGATGGTCTCCATCTCGCGCATCTGGCGAGCAGCGTCGCGTTTCTCGTTGCTCAGAGCCTCGATCTGCTCCTCGCTCTCGTGCACCTTCTCCTCCAGTTTGGCCTGCTCCTGCAGCGCGTCGTCTAGCTTGCTCTGCAGCACCTCGACCTGCCGCTTGTTGGTCTCGGACGAGGACTCGGCCTGGGCGAGCCGCTCCCGCAGATCGTCTATTATGACAACCATCTCGGCGCGGATGGCCTCGTCACGCGCGACGTCCGGTGAGCTGTTGCGTTTACCGTTGGCGGCAGTGCCGTTGCCCATTATGGACTCGCGGCGCTGGTGTGCGGCTGCGCGGGCCGAGACTGGCGTCCCCGCGCGCGTCGAGCGAGTGCGGGCCAGGCCACCGCCGCCGGGGCTGCCGGCTGACGAAGGCGTCGTCGCTCGGGGAGTCGGGCGCGGAGCTCCTGTCGGGGTCTCGCGGCCTGTTGCCGGGGCCTTCTTAGCAACGGTTGCCATGCTCGCCGTAACGAGCCGAGAGATGGCTCGGCTGGGCAAAAGAAGAAGTCGTTGCAATCGACGAGACGGAGACGGAGATGGAGATGGAGATGGAGATGCACCGCAGCCTCAGATTTACAATACACAACTACTTTGTGTACTGCGTTGTGGAGCGAGAGTGCTTGGTTTGGGAGCAAAGGGAAAGCAGCGGTCGCGCCCGGAGGGTATTTGTTGGCCCACTGCAACCTTACTCGGCGAAGATGGCGCGGTGGTATTTTCGAGCCAGTGGAGTGGCGTTCAGGGGATCAAGGGACTTGGCGGTGCTCCAGCAACTGCTCCGTCGTAGGAACATTGCGGTGACAGGGGTGACCCTATCCAATCAGGTCCCCTTCTTCATCAGAAGTTTACCCCAACGGCTGCAGGGATGTTTGTCGAAACAGTGTGCGAGTTAGGAAGCTCTTTGTGCGCTTTAGGAATGTCTTTGATCATTGATGCATGCTGTTGGAGGCGCCTTTCAGCGACTAGTGTACCCAAGGTCACGCTGCAAAACGAAATTGCGCTATAATGGCGTCGCATTACTTGAAGTACCATTCGTTCGGCCCGGTTGCTGGCTGACTTCCCTGCGTTGATTGCCAAGACTCGACTCGACACAGGCCGATGCTAATATGGGTAAGGGTACCTCCTCACTTCACCACATGATTCACTTGCTGGACTGTGACTGAGCGTCCCGGCAATGTGCCCTGGCAATGTGCGGCTTCCTTGTGTCGCTCTTTTCCCAGGGATAGAATGGTGGAAAGAAGGAGACACTGTCCGCTTTGAAGGCCTCACTCTTCATGATACCGGCTGCCCCGCCTGCTCCATATAGAGGTAGTATAGTACTCGCCGGGGCTACAACAACAAACTCGCCTTCCGACCCACCGACTCCGGAGTAATGTAGCAGGCTGTTGCAGCGGGCTAGGAAATGGCAGGGCGATGCTTTGATTATCACAATCTGGGCTGCAATGCGACTCCAGGTCAGAGTGCACTGCCTCGCCGTTTCGACAAGGTCCATCCATCCACCTCGGTTTCAACTTTCAAGACGGCCATCCCAACTTCTTGCCACCTAGAATCCCGGACCCAACTCCATTCGGCATAACCGTTGTTTGGACTCGCGTATGGGTTTGTCAGCTTTTTGCAAGCATGAAAGCTTAGGTCGACAATCACCGGACAGATGTCCATCGCTGGCAGTTAGGGCGGCTAGAAAACCGAGCTTGTCATAGCTACGGACTGGTCTACGGAGTGCCCTTCTGGTGCAGATCCGAATGCCGAGCATGGCCGTCAAAATCCCCTTTTGCGGCTGCATATCGCCAAGTCGTTATGCCATTTTCCCTCCTCAGAGCCGAACGCCGTTCCCATGCCAAGCAACCGATTTACTCGTCTCAACACCTCAAGCCTAAGCCTGCTGGTCGCTGAGGATGTCGGAGTCACCGGCATCCAGGATGGCCATGGTGCCGCAGCGGAAGAGCTTACCGCAGGCGGTACCGAGCTCGATCTGCGAGCGGAGAAGTAAGCATGCGAGCAGGTACCCTCCAAAGTCTGGAACGAGACTTCTTCGCTGGGCGGGCCGAAGGACCTGACGTCCTCGCGGCCGAAAACCACGACGAGCAGAGCGCCCCTGTTGTATCTGTTTGCAGAACCCGGGCCGTCTCATGGTGGAAAACTTACGTTGGTGCCGCTGTAGTGGTGGACCGAGGTCTTGGACATCATCGAGTAGTACTCGAGCTCGGACTTGCGGAGGGGAGGGGTGTTGGCCTGCAAGATTGTCAGCGTCCGCGTGTCCCCATCGTCCAAGTGGCGCGTCAACGTACAGCAATCAGGATGAGCTTGGCCTTGCCGCCACGGAGGGCCTTGAGGGTGCTCTTGTAGCCGAGCACAACCTTGCCGGACTTGATAACAAGGGCAAGCTTGGTGCCGATGTTCTGGGCCTCGGACTTGGACTTCTTGACAGCCATTGCGACGGTTTGATTCGGTTAATGAGACGAAGAGTCGAAAATGGCTTTGGGCGGTGATGTCCTAGTCGTCGTTGGCTGGATTCGAAAAGGTCGCTGGAGGAAGCCGCAGCCCAGTGTCCGAAATATTCTTGCAGGTGGGATTCCCACCGCGAAGCGGGGTGGGTTCTGATTGGTCCAGTTGCGGGTGCGCGTGCCCTAACGGGCCCACTCTTTCATGCTCAACTCAGCCGGTGGGTTAGTGAATCCGGCTTGGTAATCGCGCGGCGATATTCATGTTGGTCAAAAAAACAGAGGCTTCCCCATTCCCTCTCACCCGCCAACACCAAGCGACACCCACTTCCCGACATCGCAAGATCAATCCGTCAAGATGGCTCGCCGTCCCGCAAGATGCTACCGGTACTGCAAGAACAAGGTAAGCAATTTATTACATCACAACGGCCAGGGAGACAGATATTGCACGACTGCACCATTTTCGGCCGAGGAATGGAAGGAAAACGACGTAATGGGATCGATCTGGATGGATTGTTGGAGGACTATTTTGCGGCTGGGGTTTTGCTTTTGGGGATCTTGTCGGGGCGGATTCGCTAACTAGACGCCTCTAGCCGTACCCTAAGTCGCGGTTCAACCGTGGTGTGCCGGACCCGAAGATCCGCATCTTCGATCTCGGCCGCAAGCGCGCCGGCGTCGATGACTTCCCTCTCTGCATCCACATGGTGTCCAACGAGCTCGAGCAGCTGAGCTCTGAGGCTCTCGAGGCCGCCCGTATTTGCGCCAACAAGTACCTCGTCAAGACCTCCGGCAAGGACAGCTTCCATCTCCGCATCCGCGCCCACCCCTTCCACGTCGTCCGCATCAACAAGATGTTGTCGTGCGCTGGTGCCGATAGACTGCAGACTGGTATGCGTGGTGCCTGGGGCAAGCCCAACGGCATCGTCGCTCGTGTCAACATCGGCCAGATCCTGATCAGCGTCCGCACCCGTGACTCTAGTAAGCATCGCCTGTTCCCCGGGGTGTCGGTTCTTCGGAATGCTAACATGTTCTAGACCGCGCTGTCGCTCTCGAGGCTCTCCGCCGCGCCCAGTACAAGTTCCCCGGCCGCCAAAAGATCATCATCTCCAAGAACTGGGGCTTCACTCCCCTCCGCCGCGAGGAGTACCTCGAGCGCAAGGCTTCCGGCCGCGTCAAGGTTGATGGTGCTTACGTCCAGTTCCTCGCCAACCACGGCAACCTCGCCAACAACATGAAGCGCTTCCCCGAGGCCTTCAGCGCTTAGGTGTGGTTACACGATGGAGAGGGAATGGTTTTCTGGCTTGAGGGTGGCGCAAACGGTCATTTTAGGGCTGAAACGAGAGCATGTTACTAGCACCATGGTCTTGATTTCCGGACAGTCAATAGAACCATTCATCCAAATGGGTTCTCTTGATGGACAACAAGACAACAGTGCAACTTCCGAGCCGACAACTGTGATCCCGAGGCTGTAGTGCGGAGGCAAATTGGCTGCTCGGTTGGGAACTCGCATATGGGAGTAAGATGAAGGCGAAAATGAGGGCCGAGTTGCTTCTCAGGTCGGAACATGAACAGCGGGGAATACAACAGATGGGAAAATGCCACTGCTACCCAGACTGACAGAGCCAAAGTCGGACTGTACCATGGTTCAGCTTTCGGTTGGAAACGCACATGGCGCAATGTGTGACATCATCCACCACAGCGGGAGCTGTGTCAACCCAGAGGAAGGAACCCGGCAATTGTGGAAGTCATTGAAACAGTCTCCTGTTGTGTAATCTGCCCTAGCCGATCTCCCGCCCCCGACTCTGAAGCCACACGGATATCACTGACAGGAGCTGTTTTTGCTCCAGGTGTCGCATGCGGGCGGATGGAACGCTGGCCGCTGGGCAGAGGCTGGAAGAGACGATGGACGCCGCCTTGTTGTAATCATCACGAAGGCCATCCTTGGCACGCAGGTAGACTTATGTCTTACCAATAAAACCTCCGGCAGAGTGGGTGGGGGTCGGAAGGCGATTGTATCCGTATAGCCCCGATGAGTATCGATGTAGATTGCCAGGAAATACTCTGTTGGCGGTGTGGAACGGTACACTTGTCAGGTTATATCGGTTTGGGTGTTTAATGGATGCACTGCACACACCAATGTGGAGACCTCGCAAGGTCGATACGTAGCGGGCCACAGCAGAGAAGCACATTCGGCACAGCAGCAGAGCTCGCATCATCCCGCATGTCCCCTCCAACAGGGGTTGATCCCGTGCAGCAGCGAAGTCGCTCAACAATAAGCGCCCCCTCAGCCGTCCTGGTCGCTCTCCTCACCTGGTTTGCTTGCTTTGATTCCTCTTTGTGTCTGCACGCCTGTCATCTTATCAACCTTGGATACTCGATTTTGCTGCATTTTGGACACAACCCACGGGCTTCAGGCAGGTCACACGAAGTTGCAGCCAGCACCCCTGCTGTCTGGGTCCAAACCCATCGCCATCGATAACTAAATTTAGCGGCATAATAATAACGAGATCCCTGGTCAGATCGCCTCACCGCGACTCTGCGCCCATCTTGCCGAAGCCCAGCGCAACGGTCACCGCTCTTCATCACAACCCAAGGCGCCACCGACCTCCTGATTTCGACTTTGTCGTTCTGAAAAGCCCGACGTATTATCGTTTCCCAAAGTTCCATCACTCTCCAAGTTCCAACGGATTCCGACCATAGCCGCTTCCGGTAGCCTCGCAGAGTGGCAGGCATTAATGGCGTTCCAGCAACCCACTCGACCGCTCCCACAGCGGATAGCCCGCGCCGAATCAGCCGATAGAGAGCTTGCGGGCTTACTCCCCCAGTCCCCTTTGGGGCCGACCGAGTCACAAACATGGGTCCTCTTCACACCCGGCACCGACGCAGGAACAGCGACATCATACCTGGATTCTGTTCAGGATGACCAAATAACGCCGGGCAGATCCAGGATCAGCGACTTGGGCAGCTTGGGTCACTCGGCAGCCCCTTCGCAAGCGTTGGCTGACAGCGTTGCCGAGGAAGACGCCGAGCTCGACAGCCTTGACAGCCATTTGTCGGAATTTCGAACTCTACCAACCCCCTACCACCAAACCGAAGTCCCACATGCAGAACCGGTGTTCCCACGTCATGATGGGCTGGGCTCGTTCAGATTTGAAGCGCTGGGCACCAGTGCCGAAGCCCAGGAACGGCTGTACTCTTTCGAGAGATTCAACCCCCGTCGCGTGACTCGGGAAGATGAGGTTTTCGACCTAGACCCACTGGAGCTCGAGGCCGAGGAGGCGCAGGAACTGGAGCGGAATCGCAGGATAGAGACGTGGCGGCTCGAGCAGAGCCAGCTCCTGCTCGCCGACATCCATAAAGAGACAAGGAGGAGACACTCGGAGACATCGATTCGCAAGCTCCAACAAGACAGCGGCAGTATGGGGCAAGAGGCGGTGGCGAAAAGTGCTGCCGACGAGGAAGCAGCAGATATCAATCTCGCCGGGACTGACTGGCACGACCAAGACGGACCAGCGCCGAGCGACGCAGGCGGCGGCTTGTTGAGCCGACTCGCCCGCAAGGTCATCTGTGACCTGATGGGGATCGACCACAAGCTGCTTGCGATCCTGTTCGGCGAAGCGCTTCCGGATGATGGGACGGCCAAGGCATCTGCCACAGGCGTGCCACCCCCCGCATTTGAGTCAGCGTCATCCGATGACTCTGCATGGCAGCTGCATATGCTCGAGCGGATCGCCAAGGAGCTTGGAACATTTGTGCATCAGATCTCGTCGCATCCCGGCGCGTTTTCAACCTACAGCCGGATGCAACACACGGCTCTGCCGTACGCGGGCCTGCCGGCCATACCGGAGACGCCTGCCGATGTGGGCGAGACCGCGCAGCGGCTGGACGACAGCGTCCCGTTTATGCCGCAGTTCAAGCCCACAGTTGGCCAGCCGGCCGGCGTGCCTGGTGCGCGGCAGTCCGGGTCCCCCACACGGTCGGCGCCATCATCGACCAACGTGACTCCGAGCGATGCTGGGCAAACCTTTACGCAGCAGGAGTGGGAGCAGGACCTCGACATCCGGCTCGTCTTCCGCTACCTGCGGTCGCGCTTCACCTCGTCCCGGCCATCACCGCCGCCGTTCTCGTCGGGGACAGCCCACCTCGCCACGTCGAGCACGCAGGACGCCGCGGCCAAGGCGGCGCGCGTGCGTCAGCACCACCCGCTGGTGTCCCACGCGCACGCGCACACGCACGCACACGGGTACCACCGCTCGCGGCCGGCCGAGCGGCGCACCTTCAAGGCCACGGTGCCATCCAGCCCTGCGGCGATCCGGCACGCGCCCGGCAGCTGTGCCAGCCAGAGCACGCGGCGGTCGGCGCGGAGGAGCAGCATCTCGTCGCGGCCGTCGTCGCGCCACTACTGGGACATTGGCGGCTCGATTGGGACGGGCAGCGTCATTGCGAGCACCGGCCCGCTGGGGAGCTGGGGCGAGGTGTAGCGGGCTCACACCCCAGTCGGTCAGTCAGTCGGTCGTTTAGGGGGTCCCGCATACACGTAGCGGCGTTTGTATTGTATGGAATCGCGACTCTTCTCATTTTCGTCATTCACAAGCATCATGCGGGGCTTTCGGGGAAGGGGGGGGGGGAGCGGGAGCGGGAAGGAGGGGCGTTTGGGATGAGTGGATGGGATGGAATGGTTATTCATGGCATTGCATTTAGATTTCAGGTTCACAGAGGCAGATCTCAGCAGTTTTGGAAACACGAGGCGCACTGCCGCCTTTCTACCTTTTTACCTATCCTGACCTGTTCAGCCTCGGATCATCACGGCTGCGAAGACGGTGGGCGCCGAGTCGCGGGATTGATCCTCCGAGTTGCGTCATTTTGCAGCCTCGCCCTGCTTGGCTGGCTCCGGGCTGCTGCTACACCATCTTCTTATCCATGGAAGGCCTTGCCTGTCCGCCTCGGTCCGTCGGACACTTCCATCCCCTGGCCAACGCCCCCATCATACGTGCCCCTTTTCGACTACCATTCCCGCCTGTTGTGAGAAGGGAACAAGAAGGATAGGTGAACCCTTGGGCCTGGTAGCGCTGTTTTCAACGGCAGCCCGCTGGGGGTGCGAACACGAGGCCTAGGGCCGCAAAAGCTTTACAGGGTCAAAAGTGGTCGGCAGGAGATCGCCCAGAACAACAACCGGCAGATCAATTACAGCCACTGTCGCCCGCCCTTAATTGAACAGCCTTCATTCAGCCACTTGGACGCTGTCTGAATACATCACTGTCAGCGCCTTTTGTGCAGATGCGTGGCCCGCTGCTGCTCCTTGCAAACACCGCTGGAGAGCAGGGCCGCAAACGCGCTTGGTTGGCTTAGAAGAAGAGCAGTGAAGTCACTCGCCCGAGGGGAGCTCGGGGAGCTAGAGGGGAAGGGACGACGACGACGCGATCCGGCGTTGGACAGGGATGTTAATTGACGTTGAACCAATCAGGCAGCTCCAGCGTTACAAACACGCCAAACGGACAGGGGTGCATCAGCGAATTGATTCGATGCGGCCCGCGCGGACCACCACGCCCAGAGCGCGTTTCGAGGACCTCGGCGTCCAATGGCCTCGCGATCGGCCGCTTCCCTCCCAGCCACAAGACCAGAAACATGAGCTACATGTACATGTACGCACTATGGCGACGTTCCAGCCCGATAGGGTCATGCCCACCCCGCCCTATCATTCTGCTAGCTCGAGTCACTGGGTCGTTCAATGCACTGGCGTCGGTCTGGTCTCACTCCGCACTTTGGCAGGGATACGTGCTCCATCCACTGCGTCGACACCAGAGGGCGCGCACACCCCCGCCCTGCCCCGAAGCCTGGGAATTGCGACAAGCTCTGTACCTACAACGCCTGCGCCTCACTTTTTGCGACCGCACAACTGCGCTACTACCTGTTTCCGACGGCGCGCCATTGCGTGCGCAGAGTTTTGATCTCGACAATCAGGCGTTAATTTGTTCAAATATATATCCGAGTTCGTCCGCGCCGTTTCTGTCCAGCTTCCGTGTGTGTCTCTGCCGCTGCGACGACCGGCAAGCCTGTCAAGTGACCTCGCTGCCCTGTATCCGGGTCTGGGCCGTGCGGCCTGCGACAAGCGATGTATCTAGGGGCTGACCTGATGCCAGTACTATGTGCTAAAGCTATCGACTTCTGATCGCGAACCAGCGAGCCTGGTGTGGAGTCGCGCCGCGCGAATTTCTCCTCGACGACGATTTCGCGATCCCGCGCTTCTCCATCGCCTCCGAGCTGTCGCACCCTCCCTCCGACCCCGGGCCAGTCGCGCCAAACATTCCTCCAGGCTACCCAGCGCTCAGTCGCTCTGGGAGATGGTCCTCCGACGTCGCAATGGCTACCACACCCTTCGACGACCCCGTTCCCGGAAACTCGGTCGCATTCGAGATTTACAATGACGCCCACTCGCTGCGCCCACCCGCGCCGGCCCTCCCCGGCGGGCCCTGCAACTACACAGACCAGACACTGCCGCGCTGTGGTTGCCGCCGGTTCTGGAGCCGCGCCCTACTCAGCACCGGCTTCCCGGACAACAACGCCCCCAGTCCCGCCGAGATCTGCATGTGTTCGCACCATGCCTGCTTCCACGAGGATGCCCAGCCCGGGCAGTCACAGTCCCAGGCCGTGACAATTGCCGCAGGACAGGAGAATCAAAGGCCCAGGACTCACCGGGAACCCTTGAGCCCAGTCCCGGAGCTTTCCTCACTCCACATGCCGGCGAGCTTTGGATCGCTGGACTTCAACCGATTGGACTTTCAGGCCTCCATGTCTGCGGCGAGGATAGAGGCCGCCGTCCCGTCCCAGCCTGCGGGTGCCCGCCCCGAACAGGACAGTCCGCTGCCGGATACGTTTACGAGCTGGGGAAACCTGGTTCGATCCCAACCAGGACTTGTCGGCGGGGCCCCGCCGTTTCCTGCCCAGTGTTTGATGTCATCCCAGCCACCACCGCCACCACCCTCGACTGCGTCGTCGAGTCAAGCCAGGTATCTCCGGCCATTTGCCGGGAAGGGGCTGCAGACACTGAGTGGTGCCTCTGCGCTCAAAGCAGATGCGCGCCGCCTGGAACAATACGACGGCGGTGCTGGCACCACCCAGGACACCCAGTTTGTTGTGCCGGACTTACCTCCCCGGCAGGATGCCACGCCCAGACCCCCACCGTCCCAGGGCTATTCTCCGCCGATCATAGACGGCGGCGCGTACCAAACGCTAGCAGAAAAGGTGGGATCCCATGAGCAGCGCCTCGACAGGATCGAGAGCGCGTCCTTTTCCGTTGCCGGCCACGAGGAATGCCACGACAAGCACGACCAGACCGACCTTCGCGTTACCGAGCTCGAGACCCGGGTGGAGGAGGTCGAGAAGATCCTCAATGACAACGGCAGCATTGCCAGCAGCCGGCGGACTGCGCGTCATGGCGCCGCCGACGACGCTACCGCCAGCGTCGTCTCGGTCTCGACCAACGCGACGGTGCTCCCGTCGAGCCGTGGCGAGGTGTACAGCCAGCTGAAGGCGCTCCAGACGCAGGTCCACCAGCTGCAGGCCGCCGCGTTGCCGTCATACACGAAGCCCTGGGAGCTCGAGGTGGTGTTCCTGCCGTTCCCGCTCAAGGGCGTGTGGATGGCCGCCGACGAGTTCCCAACGCAGCGCCGGTCGGCGGGTGCCGACGAGTGGACGCAGATGCCCAACACGATCAGCCGCGCCACTCCGGATCCGCAGTCACCGAGATTTCAGGAGTGGCCGGGACAGGGGCCGGAATCGGCCTGGCTGCTGCCGCGGGCGTTTGCCTCTGGGCGCATCATCGACCGGAGGCTCAAGAGCCGCGGTCTGATCAAGACGGTCCTCGTCCGGGGCGCCGACGCCAGGAGCGTTCAGCTCGCCATTCACGATGCGTTTGGGGATGTCCTGCGCATATCCTCCAACTCGGACGCTCGGGCGGGATATGCCGACTACCCCTCGGGTGAGTTTCTTGGCTTGAGACAGTCCTGGGTCCCCTTGCGCAAGCTCCACAAAGACTCGCGACTCCGCTTCCTCACGCCGCCCGAGATGGCCACGCCGGCGCTCTGGAACTTCACATTCCTGGTGTCTAGCGTCATCATGAAGGCCACGGGCGTCAACCGTCTCTACATCACCCAGCCCGAAGCCTATCTGCAGGACCATCCCCTGGGCCACCACGCGTTCGAGACAGGATGGAACTGGCAGAAGCTCCGCCAGCTGAGCAGGGTCTATGCCGACTCCCAGAGCAGCACCGGCGACGTTCCCGAGGCCGACGCGATGGAGTCATACTGGACTTGGAACGACCGCCTCGATGAGCCGCCGAGCGTGAACACGTCAGCGGGGAGCCTCCGCCTATCGCATCAACAGCGCTTATCCCGGCGGTCGTCGACCGAGCCCTCGCAGCAGTTCTACACGGGCATGCAGTCGCCACTTCTCTCCAGTACCACGCCCGGATTTATCCGCGGGGCGTCACCGCTCATCCGGAGGGAGTGCAATAGCTCCTGGCAACCTCTCATCCGCGCCGGCTCCATTCCGCCCGTGGTCCCTGCCCTGCAATCACCGGCCCGGTCACGCCGCCGAGTATCTTCACACGCCGTGAGCGCCACCCCCTACGAGCGGCGGTCATCCCCATTCGTGCCACGGGCTAGTCCCCGGCCCAGCCCTCGTCTCAACACCCACGCCCACGTCACAGCCGCGGCAGTTCCCAAGCGGCGCTTCCCCACCCGCTCGCCAAGCCTCGTGCCGCGCAACACGCCGCGCTGGAGCCGCTCGCCCTCCCTCGCACCCGGCGGCCCCTACGGCTACCACAACGAGCCCAGCCGGGAACGGCGCACCACCCCGTTCTACTACGCCACACCCCACAGCGAGGCCCCTCTCGAGCCATACGGCTACCAGCGCGCAGGCAGCCGTGTCCCGTCGCATGCCGCGCTCCGCACGAGCAACGGCTACGACCCCGACGACGAAGACGAGGACATGCACGACGGGGGATACGACGACGACGGCGACGATCGCGGCTCGTCGACGGATCCCTACGACAGCGAAATGACCAACGGGGGCGGCGGCGGGTCAGACCCACACAAGCGCGCGTCCTCGGGCCGCCAAGTTGTCGCCACCAACAACTCGTTCAACTTCAACACCACCGGCTCCGAAGCCGACCTCGACCTCGACATCGACATCGACGTCTACGAAGACGACGAAGACGACGAGCTCGACGGCGTCGAGACCGACGCAGGCGGCAACAACCCGACCGCCACACCCACAAACGCCGGCCGCGCAATGCGAATAGGACACAGCTTCAGCCGCCGCGCACCCCCATCCTCCTCCCCTCCCCACCACTACCAACCCCACCCCCACCCCCACCCCCAGCACCAGCACCCACCGCCCCTCCGACCAGAGGACATCCCCTGGGCCGGCATCGAAGACGACAACATGCTCTCCGACGGCGAGAACATGGACCCCTCGTCGCAGGCCTCTTCTTCTTCTTCTTCCTCCTCCTCCTCCTCCTCCTCGTCCCGGTCACTACCGCCGTCGTCGCACGGCGGCGCCGAGATCCGCATCCACGAGGACGATGACGATGCCCCCCCGCCCGAGGACATTGTCGTTGATCGGGCGGATGATGGTGTGGCTGCTGAGAACGAGGCGGATCGCGCCAGTGCAAGCGCCAGCCGCCAGGCGCCGAGCGAGTACTCGAGTCGGCCGGCGGCGGCGGCGGCGGCGGCGGCGGGGTGGGGGCCTGTGTCGGCTGGTGCTGCTGGCGCGGCGGGTGGGCGGAAGCAGCAGCAGCAGCACCAGCAGCACCAGGGGATGGGGATGGGGATGGGGATGGGGTTTCGGATTCATGAGGATGGGCCGCCGGAGGCTGGGGCTGCGACTGCGACTGCGACTGCGACTGCGACTGCGACTGGCGGGCTGTTGGATACCCAGCCGTGGTGCTAGCGGTGCGCTTTTAGTATATACATACATACATACGCTGTGGGCACGAGGGATTGGCAGGCATCTATTCCGTTGGACTGGACTGGACTGGACTGGGTTGGATTGGGTGGCCCATGCAAGCGAATGGTCTTTTTGGCGTTTCGGTGCATGAGATGTGAGGCGATGCCTACCGGCTTCAATGTAGTAGGGCTGGATCGGCTTCCGGTGCGCTTTTGGAGGGGCCATATATGTTTTCCTTGGTACGGACGGACGGACGGACGGGTTGGCGACACGGATAGATCTTCTCATCTCACTTTTCCTCCTCCGCTCCTGAGACCTTGGGGTGCGCGTGGGGGACCTGATATGACACCACCCTCTCAAACACCTCGGCGAGTCTTTCTTCTTCTTTCCGGAATGTCGGATACGGCTCGCCACGGCTCCCCGACAGGCCGTTCCGCCAACGAGCCCAAGATGCCGTCGCCGCCACGCCGCCGTTTCGCTCGCTCGCCTGCAAGTGCTGGGTTCCACCGAGCCCCGCGCTGTTCCTCGTGTGCCGTACAGGAACAAGTCCTCTGAAGCAAGGTATAGTTATCAACTATCAAGGGTACTAACCGGAACTGCTACACGCGAATCCTCTGAGCAATCCGCGACATACCCCACACATTGTAAGGCTAGGGATTTTGGAGGCCGATGGAAATACGGTATGGCCAGCAGGAATGAATGGCGGTGAGGCGGCCATGCTAACAATTGAACGTGAGGTCGAGACCGTTTTGCTACGTTGTACCGTACCCCCGCGATGAACGGTGAGATTAAGGCCGTTTCATAGCGTTTTACTTTCTCCTCTAGATAACATAGCAATCGTAAGATTGTCTAGCGCTCGGAGCGCGGGCTTGTCTAGGGGAGAGCGGACAGGATCCCGAATCTTCCTGCGCCCATGGCTATATGTAATAATGATTAGTAAAGTGTGTTAATTTGCAGTATCATGCTGGGTCTGTAGGTCAGAAGGTGGTTTTATAACTCTACAATTACCCACGAAAGAAGAGGATAGATAGTCTTAGAAGCTACATCGGACATAATGAGGAAGTCGAAAAAGGTCAAAAACATACAACACCAGGGATTCGCTGGTCGTCACCGACCCAACTACTGGTCTGGCCCTCACGGGTTTGTCTAGGGGAGAGCGGACGGGATCCCGAATTTTCCTGTGGGTATGGTCGTATGTGACAGGAGAAGGTGAAAAGAGACACTATCTACGTCTGGGACGCTCGCCCCAAAGGCGTGCAAGAAGGACGTTAGAACGATCTGTGCTAGAAATACTCCAGACTATGTGTCTCATCACCCCAAGTCGCACCTCGGTTCGCGAGGAAGAAGGGGCGGCTGGCGTAGCCATCATCTATCACAACACGAGTACAAGTGCAGTAGGGGGTATCTGGATTTTTTCTGGTTCACGTCTTGCCCGCGCTCATCCTCTGTACATACAGCCTGGAAGGAATCCCGGGCTCCACAACGCCAGCAACGCCGATGCGAAAACATCTCATGAGAAATGGATGCCCTCTTCATGGAAAGCTATCAACCCCGGTCATATTAGCCAAACGACGGTTAACGCTGCTTCGATCCCCGCTGAAACCTACCAAGAAGCACCTTCAGGAAATCATTCTGATCACACTGCCTAGCCCGTGTCTCGGACAGGCCGGTGCTCGAGAGGACCTTGAGGACCTTCGCGCGCACGATGAGGGCTACCTTGGACTTGGGGTTTCTGCTCGGCGTCTTGCCAGCCTCCTTGGACGACTCGGTGTCCTTCAAGTCTTGGAAAAAGGTGGGCATGTCCTCTTCGTCTTCGTCAGCGGCCATGTCCTCGTCAGCGTCGTCGTCAACATCCATGTCAACATCCATGCCGTCCATGGCAGCGTCGGCGCTGGCGTTGTCGATGATGCTCTCGTCGACGGGGATGTTGTTCAAGGTGCAGTAGACTTTGTAATTCTACGTGTGGGAGTGAGCAACGTGGTAAGCCTATGAGCCGGAAGGGGAGCACTGACCCTCTCGCACATTGACAGAACCTCCTTAACACAGAATGCGGAGCGTAATGTCTTATTCTTCCGGTTGAAGACAATACGGAGAAGACCGTCAAACTCCTGGGCGGATGGTTAGCAGGTAGAGTATATTGGCCGTCTGGGGAAACGCACCTCGAAAGCGACGTTTGGCCGTGCTGAACCAATCTGCGTGAGGCTCCGTTAGTGTAAGAGTTTGAGTTGGCGGGACGACTATCCATACTAGGGGTTCTATCCGGACGACTTTGGGGTGGTCAGCCAGTGGCCATCTAACAAAAGTTGTAGAGAAACTCACCATCGCTTTCAACCTTGGGAGGTGGCTTAAAGTTTTGCTTTCCGACTTTCTGCAGCTTGTTAGCTTTTTGCTGGATCATAGTAGACATGCTCTCGTGACATACCATGATGTGTTTACATGTGGCCCAAAAGTTGACATTTACACTCAGTCTCGAGTACAGCGCATCGCCTGGGCCCAGTCAGTGGTGGCCTGCCAACATGTCTGTGTCGATGTGACATACCAGGCCTCGCAACAAGACGCTTCGCAAATTCCCGTTGGAACTAGCCGGGTGTCAGCTGCTGGTCCATGTAGGTCGAGCGGCTCGGGACACGCACCATAAGTACGGCGACTCTCGGGGGGTTCGGCATGGCCAACATCTTGAAGATGAGGGGACTGCTGATCTGGTACGGAGTGTTGGAAATCAAGGCGTCGCAGGGCGGCATCTGGGGCATCTTGATGACGTCTCCGAGGATGACCTCGAGCTTCTTGGCCAGCGGGGTGCCTTGTACGCGCTTGGTGACTTCTGCGCCCATTCTGGGATCGAGCTCGACTAGTTGGGGGAAGCTGGTGAGCCTTCGTATCGTGGAGCTTGTGGGCCTTGCGGGGGATGTCTCGTACTCGCGATCACCTTCTTTGCCTTCTCGAGGGCCCGGACCGTGACTGTCGGAGAAGGGTGTCAGTGAGCTGGGCTCGACATGTTGCGGCCATGGGATGCTCACTGTTGCCGGTACCCGGACCGACCTCAACAACGACATCGGTGGGTTTGAGGTAGGCCTTGTCGACGATCGCATCGCTAATACCGGGATTCTTGAGAATGTGCTGGCCATAGTCCTTGTCGAAGCGGAAGATGTTGGTGTTGGCGCTGGATGATCCCTTGGACGCCTTGCGGTCGTAGGGCCCCGTGGCCGCGGCCCCCCTCTTTTGTTTTTGCGCCTTGGGCATTGTGTCGTGTTGGGATTGGGGCGTCGAGTTGTCGTCTCGGTCGGTATCGCTATCTTCGATCAACTGTCGCTTCACCGCAAAGGCCCAATAATTTTTTGGATTGGTCCCGGCAGAAAAAAAGGACCCCGCCAAATCTGATAAGATAATAGTCGAAAAGCCACACCGCTTGCCAAGCCGGTTGAGGTTACGACCCGCAGCCCAACTTCCAAATCCACAAGTGTAAGTACAGTACATCTTGGCACCTGTGGGTCCGACCCACAGTAGGGTCAAGCTCTCCACCACCTTAGGCACATTGTAGCTAGCGCACAGCCATCTCTGGCCTCTTTCCCTGATCATCATCATCAATATTGAGCCTCACTTTGCCCCTACCAATTGCGCTGTAAGCCTCCAAGAGGTTATAAGACCCTGTTGCTTCTATTGTAACCTCTAGATCGATACGATTCGATTGTCCTTTGATTAAGCAACCTTCTTTCGATCGTACGAGATTCTTAATCGTACAACCGACCTTCTTTTTACACTTGCGAGTCAATATATTAGAATACAGCTCTATTTTCCTACTACCGACTCCCTCTCTCTCTCTCTCTCTTCCTTACAATCGCAATGTCCGCCTAGGAAGACTTTCTACAGGAGTAGCTCCAGAACGAGCTAATCTAACATAAGCCGGCCTAGCAGTAGCTAGTACCTTAAGAGGTATAATAAACGCTAGACTTAGTTATATACCTACTCTAATAACTCTAAGCCCTTGTAGGCAATAGCTACTATATAACTACCGAGTCGGCCAAGGTTACTGTTCTAACCTTCTATAAGCTTAAGGGAGACTTTAATATTAAAGATTAGAAAGAAGTAGTAAAAGGATACGCTTACGCCCTTGGATATACTAACTATATCAATGGTATAGCAATCCCCCCCTCTCTAGATACGCCGAAAGCGGTCTACGATAGTTTCAGAGCCGCTCACGGATCAGCGTACCTAATGATTCGCAACTCTTTTAATAGCGTAATAGAGATTATTAAGAGCTGTGGATAGACTGATAGCGAGAGCGACCCTTACGCCCTCTTTAAGATCGTCTATAGCTTAGTTAGCAACGTGTCCGACAAGGGCTAGTGCAATATAATCTAGGAGTTCGCGTCGATAGATATAAGCAAGTACAACTCCCTTAGGGCCTTTATTACTAGATTCCTCTTCCTATATACGAGACTATAGAGCGTTAGGATCAATCCCTACGAGAAGATACGACAAGCCTTCCTTCTTTAGGGTCTAAGTAAGTATAATAGTAACTAGACTAATATACTAAAGTTTTAGCTCTAAACTAGCTAGCTTATATACTCGACCCTCCTTAACCTTATTACGACTAAGGCAAATAAGCAAGCGATAACTAGTATACTAGCTCTGTCGATACTAGCCGCGAAGAAAAAGCAAGACGATAGCAACCCTAAGTCCAAAGGGAAGCTCTATAGCGATCCTAAGTGCGGCCGAATATATAGATACCCTATATATACTCTATATTACAACTACTATAAGATTTACTATAACGGTAGTAATAGTAGCTGCTAGGTCCTTTACCTAGAGCTTAAGGCTAAGTTCTTACGCTAACGTAACGCTAGTAACGATGCTACCGGAACTACCAACCCTATAGTATCCCCGAATACAGAAGCTAACCATAGCGTATATAGCTAGGATTTAGGCGTAATAGAAGGTATTAATAACAAGAGCGTCGCTAACCTAGCGATTAACCCTACTATAACATCGCTAACGATTAACCCCCCTAGTATAGCACTTATAGGGGCTGCTACTTTTAATACCTATATTACAAGGGATACGGTTTGCCTCGACTTAGGAGCGTCGAACAGTATGTTCAACGACCCTAAATGGTTTAAAGATCTTACTGATCTACCGTAGCTAATTAAAGTAACCTTAGCTAATAGTAACACTTCGCTTCTAACCTGTAGCGGATTAGTGGCTTTCCCCTACGTTCGTTCTTATAGCGGAGTGACCAATATAGTCATTCCAAATGCCATCCTCTCCGAGTCTACCCCCCTTAACCTTGTATTAACCGGCTAGATAGATAAGTATAGCGCGGTCCCTAATAGTATAACTAAACAAGTGGTTAACATTAAATCTAGCTAAGAACTAGCTTAGTTAAGATAGGTTAGAGGGATTCTAATCTTTAACGTTACAAGGGTCCCGGAACCTAAGGACGAAGCTATTATAGTCGCGATCGACTATATTACCCTCCTAGCAATCGACTACGCTACTATATACTAAAGACTTATATATACGACTATCGACAAAGTTATCTTAGCTTGTAAGTATATAGGTATCCGGATTAGCAGCTAGCAAGCGAAGCAGTACCGCTACAAGTAGTACTATCTTAGCAAGTTAACCAAGCAGATCTCTTACGATAAACTACCAAAGGTCTCCCGCGCGCTCTAGAAGATTTATATAGATTCGATTCTATATACCCTAGTCGGCGTTAGCAATAAGAACTACGCTATCTATATTATCGACTAGTTCTCTACCTTCTACTAGTATATCGCCGTTAATAAGAAGTCAGAGGGTTTCTAAGTAGTTATTAACTATATCGAGTTTATAGAAACATAGAGTAGTCTCAAAGTTCAAGAGATCTACGTCGATAACGGCATAGAGTTCTCGATTGAACAACTACGTAAGTGGTGCAAGTCCTATAGGAAGCGATTTACAACGACCGCGGCAGACTATCTAGAATAGAACCCAATAGCCGAACGCGCGGGTCGTACGATCATAGATAGCGCCAGAACTACGAATCTAGAGGCGGGCTTCCTAGAGGGATACTAGCTGCTAGTAGAAGAAGCTATAATCTATATAATTAACTGTCTCCCCTCTTAGTATAACGACGATATATCTCCCTTCTAAGTATTCGGTAAGTCGGTTGGATTGCTAGCGGATTAGTATATCCCTAAGATCGATCATTTCCGCACTTACAGCGCTACAGCGTATATCTACATCTATAACAAGAAGGTCCGTCCCTAGGGCCGTAAGATAATGGCTAGAGCATTCGAAGGTAAACTCTATAGCTACAAGGGCCAGACTAGCAAGATCTACCGGATTCGACTAAACAGTAGTGGTCGGATCGTACGTGCCAGAGATACGCGCTTTATTAAGAACCCCCCGGCGGATAACCTAGAGGATCTAGAAGATCCGATCTACAAAGCGACATTTGACAACGTCTATATAGATAATGACGGTATTTTCCGCTTAACGGTCGTTACCTATAGAGTTACCCCCCCTAGTAACATAGCATCGGAACCTACGGTTAGCAACACGGTCGGCAATACGGTCGGCAATATAGGCGATAACACGGTCGCTAATATAGGCGGTAACACAGTAACGAAGCCTACTAACGATAATATAGTATACGATCCGACTAGGCTGTTGACCCTAGAGTATACGCCTTACCTAGAAACGCTAGAGCGCGCGCCTCCTATAGAGTGCACGCCTCCTATAGAGCCTCCTAATAATCTATATTTCTTAGGTTTAGGTTCAGCTTCGGATTTGGATTTGGATTCGGATTTCGCCTTAGTACCTAGCTCCCCCTCTCCTACTAACGAAGCGTAAGAGGTCTAACGTAATAGCGTCTTCAACACCGAGCTAACGGTAACAAGGCGGTTAACTCGGACTACTCGTCCTATTGCGGGATACTATAATACCCTCTATCGCAAAGGAAAAGCGGCGGTAGACGCGCTAATAGCAGGTTCTTCTAATCTATTCGCTAACGTTGATCAATTCGTCCCCTAGGATCTAAAGTTAATCCTCTCTATAGTTAATAACAAAGACCTTCTCTCTCCCTCGATTAACAAGATCCTAGCTTCCTTTAAAGAGGCATCTAAGCGGGCTAACTTCCTTATATACTAGAAGCCGCCCTACTAAGAATAATATAACAAGCTTATTACCGCGGGAACGTAGGATCTAGTTAATAGACCCGCAAGGTCTAAGATCCTACCTAGTAAATGGGTATTTAACTAGAAATTCGATAATAACGGCAACTAGGTACGTAACCGCGCTAGATAGGTCGTGTACGGCAACTTCGAGTATAGCGACTATTTACCCTACAAAGTCTACTTAGCTATAGTCTACGCCTCTACTATACGTATCTTCTTTAACCTAGTCGCTGCCCTAGATTTCGAATGCTACTAATTCGACGTTATAGGCGCTTTTCTTAACGCGGTAGTCCTAGACGACGTTAACGTCTTTGTCTATTAACCTACTAGCTTCTCTAATAGTACTAATAGAGTATACTATCTTAAGAAGGCTTTATATAGCCTTTAACGCTCC
>MU853401.1:2889337-2945781 GCA_033297235.1 Trichocladium antarcticum
AACGCTACGTCATGTATCACAACTACCGGATTAGGGGATCAACCTGTTTTTTCACAGTTGGTGGTGGTGCGCTTGGGGGGCTGTCTTGGCACCTGTAGGTCCGACCTATAGTAGGGTCAAGCCCTCCACTACCTTGGGCACATTGTAGCTAGCGCACAGCCATCTCTGGCCTCTTTCCCTGATCATCATCATCAATATTGAGCCTCACTTTGCCCCTACCAATTGCGCTGTGAGCCTCCAAGAGTACATCAGTGCTTCAGTGCTTCAGTGCTTTCTCTGCTGGAACCTGTACTTCTGAAATACGGGAACCAACCCGAAACGAGCCCGGCGCAGCAACTTTGCCCAGGGATCAAACGATTAGATTATTCCCGTCTGTTCTTGGCGCGTCTTTTGAACAGGAACGGCCAACGCTTCAACTGACGTAATAGGCCGCGCGAGCTTTGCGGCGAAGCTCATGGGGGAAGGCAGATTCCAACAGCTCCTTGCCTCACCTCCTTGCCTCGCTCAGTACTTACCTACCTTGCCGTAAATGCACTGACAGCGGCACCCTCCACAGTACCCTTTCCTCAATTACACGCTGCCCTGAACTGACGTTTCTCTTTACCGCTGTCGTTAGTGGGGCTCGGCTTGTGCGTGCCATCCATCAGCTGCATAACGGCCGACTGATGTTTAATATGGTTATTATTCATCCCCGTTTCCACACCCGCTCATAGTCTTGCGCCAGCGCCTGTCGTAGCAAAAACTACACTCTTGACGGCCGCAGAGACAGCACAATGTCCATCCGAATCGCGCTGGACAGGCCGCCCGAGTTCTACACCAACTTGGACATCATCCGGGGCCAGGTCGTGCTCTCCCTCAGTCGCCATGAGCACATCGGCGCCGTCATCGTCAAGCTCGAGGGCGAGTCCCGCACCGCCCTCGGGGTCCCCGACGAGATCTTGGGCATGGGCATCGCCAGAGATCGAGCCTCCAGTAGCGACACCCTCCACGAAAACCACAAGATTCTCTACAAGGTCGCCCAGATCTTCCCGGACGAGAACACCTCTGCAATAGCATCGCCCATTGTGCTCAACCCAGGCCAGCACCGCTTCCGCTTCCAATTCAAGTTCCCCTTCAACAATGCCTGCGGCAACACCGAGGCGATGGCTAAACTCGGCGGTGTTGTCAATGCCGGAGGTTTCGCGTCCGGCGCCGGCTTGTTCGGCATGGGTGGCATCCGTGTCATGGACGGGACCAAGCAGCTGCTGTACTCGCACGTCAAGAAGACACTGCCTCCCAGCTTCACAGGCTTCCCAGGCGAGGCAGAGATTCGCTACTATGTCAAGGTCACTATACAGCGACCCGGCTTGTTTAAAGAGAACTGGCGATATCAACTTGGGCTCAAATTCCTGCCCATCGAGCCTCCCCGGCCGCCAAAGTCGAACCAAGAGGCATATGCCCGACGGCCCTTCACCTTCCACCCCAGGGCTTCCCGTCCGGATCTCCAACCAAAAAAGCGTTCTCCTTTCTTTGGCCGGAATTCTGACGGGCCCTCATCACCAACCGCAAAGGGGTCTGCGGACGGCGCGCTGGACGTACCTGCAACACCGCCATCCATTGAAATGTCCGCTCGTCTCCCTCACCCAGTCCTTCTCACCTGCAATACACCGATACCCCTGCGTCTAATAGCAAAGAAGCTGGTGCCAGCAAACGCCGAAGTCTACCTGGTTGCCATACAAATCGACCTGATCGGCAAGACCGCCGTCAGATGCCAGGATCTACTCCGCACCGAAGTGAGCCGCTGGGTCATCACGGCCCGCCACGGCCTCTCGATTCTCATTTCCAACCCAGAAGACGCCGTCGGGACTGAGTTTATCCTGCCAGATGCCCTGTGGAACGACATGCCCCTGCCCAACACGGTCATGCCGAGCTTCACAACTTGCAATTTGAGGTACGTCATCCCCGTGTCCAACCCAACCCACCACGCTGCTTACGACCGCCTCCAGCCGTGACTACCAGCTCGAAGTCAAGCTCGGCCTCGCCTGGGGCAAGCCAAACGCCCCTGGCGTCTCCCTCCTCGGCCACAGAGGCAAGGACGCGTCCAGACTGCCCCAAGAGGTCCACCTCCCCCTGCACTTTAGCACAATCGAAGTCTACTCCGGCCTCTCACCACCCCCAGCTCTCGTCGAAGCAATGCGCGGTAGGGCCGCCACAGCCCGACCGCCCATCCCCCCCCGACAACAACAACACCACCCACTATCATCACCAACCCCACCAGTGCTCCCCCCGCGCCGCCCCGTCCAACAACCGCCGCCGCAGCAACAGCCGCCAGACGCGCTCTACCCGCCGCAGCTGCACCCAGGGGAAGAGGAGTCCGCCTACGGCGACGCCCCGCCCACGTATGAGGAGGCCATGGCCGAGGAGATGACGGGGCCCATGTTCCCGCAGGAAGCACGGCCCGCGTATAGCGGCATGACGAACGAGAACGAGCCTAGTACGCTGCTGCCGCCCGAGAAGGGGCAGGGTAGGTGATGGTGGTGGTGATGGTGGCGGTGGCGGTGGCGGTGGCGGGGGGATAAATGAGGAGGTTTCTTTGTTTGTTTGAGATGCATGTACTAGAGGAATAAATGGTGTGGTGTTTGTTGATGCAGGCTGGAGACAAAACGGGCGGGAAGGGGTGTTTGGAAAAGGGGGTTGGTTACAACTTACAAGCCGTTAATATCCGTTGAATTGCTGCATATTTGCTTGACTGAACCACTTCTTCCATCCGAACACCACACACTCCATGCTCCAGACTTCTGACAGACACCCCGACGGACAACTCGGCGTGATTAATTACATCCATCCGTACATACAGGCAGCATGCACCATCCATACACAACTAGATACACACCAGCACCTGAGCAACACTTACCACCATTTCCCCCATTCCCGACGAGCCGAAGCATCATTCCTGACTGTCCTCATCCCCCGCACAACTCCCCCCCCCCCCCCCTTTTAAAATACATACAAACAGGCCAAAACATCAAGGGCAAAAACGACTGATTAAGCCGGCCCATTCGCCTCCCGCCCGCCCTTTTCCCACTGCCACCCACTTCCCTTTCCACGGCCCCCCCTCCCGCACACACCCAAACTCCCCCCCCAAACGCAATGCAACGCAACGCAACGCAAACGCAAAACATAACACAACACAAAGACAAGACGGAAGGAAGAAAAGAAACGCTAAAATGTGCCATAACAGGTCACGATCGAACCCAACCGCCCGACCGTACCATGATAAGTAAGCCCGCCCTTCAACGCCAGCTTGGTTCAGGAGGGAAAAGAGAAACGTTCTTGGTATGGCATGGCATGGCTGTGTGTGCGTGTGTGTGTGTGTGTGTGTGTGTGTGTGTGTGTGTGTATGTATGTAGCGCCACCGGCCGACCGCTTTGGGTTGGTGAGACAGTCGAAGATGGCCAGATCAATCAATCAATCAATCTCGATAATCTCGATCTCCGGCCGGCGCACAACCGCCGCGGCAGCAGGCGCCGCAGCCAACGGTTTCCCTGCTGCTATGGTCGCCGTGACGGTCACGGGGGCCCCCTCCTCCTCATCACTATCCCCATCGTCCGCCTCCACCAGCACCGACCACGACCCGTCGGCCTTGACCCGCATATTCTTGGTCTGCAGCTTCCCCTCCTCCTCCAGCTGCTGCCGCACCGCCAGCAGGAACCCGTCAATGCGCAGGCTCGACGGCCGCGCGTCCATGGAGCAGATGGGGCAGCGCCACTTGTCCGGGCTCGACGGCTCCGCCGTGTTGGCACACGAACACTTGCCCGCCAGGCCGGTGTGCGCGCACCGGGTGAGCGGCTTGGCCGGGCGCGTGTTGAGCCACGTCTCGAGGTCGAAGCACTCCATGTGCGTGCAGGCGATGCCGCGGGCAGGGACCTTGAAGATGGTGGCGCTGAAAGGGTCGGCGAGGTCGATCGAGAGGTCGGGTTCTTCGAAGACGACACAATCGTCGTCCGGCGGGCTGGTCAGGCGTTGCTTGATCGTGTTCAGCGTGACCTCCTTCGGGATCAGACCCCGCGCCCAGACAGACTCGAGCACGCTGGAGTGGCTGACCGTCTCGACCAGCTCGACGGCCACGAACCGGTTTTGAGGCTTCTCGCACTGGGGATCGGGGAGGCCAAGCTTGATGACATTGCTGCCGCAGATGATAAAGTCGGTTATGTCCGTCGGGAGGTCTTTCCCATTGTGCGGATGCCGGCGGACATCAAGAGCCCGCTCGTTGAGGGTCATGAATATGTTGGGCGGCCAGTTTGCGTCCAAGATTGCCCATTCCTGCTCCGACGGCATCTTGACCGAGGTCGGCGCCACGCAACACCTGATCCGCCACCGTAGTGCACCACTAAAGTGCTCAACTACTGGCAGAAGGCCACCGCGGGTCTTTGACTTGGTGGCGGCACATGCCAACTGGGCGTCGGTTACCTCGAAATGAAACTCGTAGATAATGTTCTTTGGAGGAACGGGAGCCGGACCGACACAGAGGGACTTCACAGCTTGGTAGAACCGCTCCGTTTCGCCGTCCTTGACGACCCGCTTTGGGCTACGGACGTGAGCCTGATGCAGAGACATCATGAGTGCTTTCCTATCCGATGGGTCGTGCGGATATTCGGGCCGCGTGATCTCACGGTGGAGGGGAGGAATCAGGGGATCCTTCGCCAGCGGATAGTCATGCCGTTGGAGACCACCCGGTTGAGATGATCGGGCAACTTGGGTCGGACCATGACCGGCCCCATTGCGAGTGAGGTTAGGTGATCCCGTGGGCTGGGTCTGCTGGACCTGCTCTTGCTGGCCCTGTTGGACCTGTTGAATCTGTCGCACTTGCGGCATCGGCTGGATATTTCGGGAAATTTGCACAGCCGGTATTGGATGAGAAGGGACTAGACCGGCCGTTGCCTCGGTCGCGCGATAGAACACAGCTTGCGTGACATTGCTTTCAGCCGCCCGAGAGTTGATGAGCTGATGGTTCTGCAGACTCTGCTGCTGGGATAGCTGTTGTTGTCTTTGAGCCAGGGCATGCTGCACACGTTCTTCTTGCTGTTGAAGTTGAACTATGGTTGCATGGTACTGCCCCGGTTGCGTCTGAAAACGGGGGCTCGGAAGGCTAGCCATTCCTCGGTATTGCGGAGCCAGATCGGAGGGCCGCTGACTGGGTGGATGGTGTATTTCGGCATGGGTTGTCGATCCGACTTGTACCGTCGCTGCCCTATTCGGCCCTTGGTGGGCTGTGTAGGAGTTCCAGGCGTTTGATGGCACCGGGGATGGAGACGGAAGCGGCGGCGCCGAGCCGGGGTACGCGGGAAGATATGGCGTCGCCATGGTGTAATGGGTAGACGGCGCTTGATGTCGTGTGTCTGTTGCGGTGGAGAGACTGGGAGATTGGGGAAGGCGTGCTGGCGGACTCCGGAAGGTTGCTGCTTCGACGATTCCCTTGTAGCGATTGATCATATTGGCGTTTATCCGCTCTGTAACCTTCAGGTTCGTAGGCGCCATGATGGGGAGATTATAGGGTCCGCCTCGATGTGCTTCTTGGTCCTGCTGAAACGCCTGCTCCATCTGGAACCCGAGAGGGCCATCCGTAACGCCCAACCGCCTCCGGCAGGCGGTGAACAGGATGTTCTGCAAGACGGGAGAATAGCACTTCAGAATGCCCACCAACTCGTCCACCAGAAAGGGGTACTTTCGAATCAATGCGGCCATTGTCAGCGATTCGTAGTCGTGGACTAGTTTTGTCAGGAATCCCGCGATATGGATGATGATAGCTGGGTAGTATCCGGGAGGCGCTTGGTTCCACTCTGATACTGGGGCAGGAAACAACGCAAACCATTGCTGGAGCGCCGGCGACACAAACTCGTTCCTCTTCAACATGGTCTCCAGGATGGCAAAGGCACTGTCGATCGTCGCTGGACTCTCGGGAAGAAGCCGATGCGCGTCCTGGGGGGCTTGCGACCAGATAGCGAGGAGCTGATGCACAACCAAGAAGAACTCGTCGTCGGTCTCACACGCCGTTCGAAGGAGGAGCACCCGAGGCTTCTCCACGTTATCATTGAGTGCCTGCGCTCCACCGTACGACTGGATATACTGGTCAAGATGCCGACGGAAATTTGCGAATTTGGACGATCCAGAGGATGGTTGGCTAGGACGTGTTAGCATGGGACGGCGATCCGGGGAGCTGGACTTGTTTCGACGTACTGTTCTGTGCGCCGCCGTTTTGTTGGAGGGAGCGATACGTGTGTGACTGCTGGCGACGGAGCTCCATCGAAGCTCACACTCCGGCGGCTCTGCCTGTCCCAGCCATCCTGAGCTCCATTACGGGGGGGCAGAGGCGGGCGGGTACTGAAAGAAGGATTCCTGGCCACAGGCGCTGGAGCGAAAGTGGTCCGCCGCGGCAGCTCTGGCATCTGTCGATCATCGGCGGCTGGGGCGACGGCAAATCGAGCCTCGGTGACAGGAGGCGTGGCCATCGAGGGGGTTGTAGACCCCATAGTCTGCACGTCGGGGAGCGCGGCAGGCCCGAGACTGGGGCTCTCGAGCGCGTTCGATAGGGCCGGGCTTGGTTCGTCGCTGGGGGCGGGGGAAGGGAGGAGGGCTTGAATGGGTCTGGTATCACGCGCGCGCAAAGTCAGCGAGTTCCATCTCAAGAGTGTGGCGGTGAGGTGGGCACATGGGACGGCTCCCGCACAAAGCCAAGAGAGGTAGAGTTGTGGCGGGTCGTCCTTACTGCTGCTGGACAGCCTGTGTGACAGAGACCGGCTGACGAGTGACGGGCCGGCGAGGATTTCGGTTTCTTGTTGTACCAGGAGTCATCCATGATAACTGGCGGCCGCCAAGGAAGGCGTGGGCAGTGGCATTGGAGGACGCGATCTGCTTGTCGACGAGGGCGGATGGGGGGGAATTCCCAACTGCGCTGGCGTGAGAATGCGACGGCGGCATCGTACTCCCTCTACTCTCCTCCTCGGCGTGTCGCAAGGCGACTCGGGGTGGTGTGAGACTGTAGGACAAAAAGTCAGAGTCGGTCAATTCGCGGTCGGCAAACGGCCGACGCAGAACCGCCTGGAGCAGCGCGAACAGGCAGCGCGGCAAGAAAAGCGGCAGGCGGCGGGAAGAGCAAGAAAGACACACACGCACCATGGGCAGAAGGTTGGGGATCGCATGCAAAGGGGAATCGAAATCTATGTAAGAGCGGCAAGTACGAGAAATTGCAGGCCAAGGTGGGCGTTGAGGTGAAATCGGACGGAAAAGCGCGTGCGAGATGCGGGATGCTGATGCTGGACGTGGCAAGAAAGACCAAGCAGCGCCTGCGTTTGTTGCGAGCGAGGCCGAGAAGTGCGTCGAGCAGGTACAAGCCTGCCCCGAGACTCAACCAGGTGAAGCGACAAGACACGAACACAACGCCCAGAAAAGCCCAGAAAAGCCCAGACAGGCCCCGCAGCCGTTCATGCAATTTCAGACACTTTAGAGTTGAGGCACTTTGAGGAATGCAGGAAAGCATGGACGCAGGACTTTGGTCACCAACCGACCAACGGGGATGTGGCCGCGTGATGTGATACTCTGCAAGTCGCAGCAGCGTGGATGCTATGCAACTAATGCCGTACAGCCCCGGTGCCAGCGACGGAGCATCACCGCCAATCGCGCCTTGTTGGAGGGTGGGTGGCGGGTGCGCCATCCAGCAATCCCCAGAATGAAGGAGAAGGAAGCCGCTCTGAGTCGGGCCCCGCTCTATCAGGAATGGAGGTTTAAGCCTGTCGCCGTGGATGGATCGTCGACATGACTCCAGCATTTTGATCTATGTATCTGTCGTGGGGATGATATCTTGCAACAGAGCTAGGCCCATGCTATGTGAGTTAAGGTCACTCATTATACAACATTTGGCTCATACCTGACATCTTGCAGATCACCACTGGCAGCCTGGAAGTTTCGCCGTTGTTCTGGGCTGCGAGAGAGAATGGGACCCACACTGCGCCGGATGGCGGGGTCGTTTTGTCCGAAAGACCAATTGTGGACACTGGACAGGCAGTGTAGACCCCTGCAAGGTGGCAGGTGGGGCGGCCTTGCTGCGCGCAGCTGCAGTTTCTCGGAAAAAAAGTTTGGAGAAGCGCGGTCGTGGAAGTCGCAGACGTCGCAGAAGAAGCACCCCGACAGCCCGAATCCCGCCAGACTCGGATCAAATCAGCCAAAATGGCGGCAGAGGTGCTCCCGCTAGCGCAGTTGAAGTTGCCGTCGGGGCCTAGCCCTGTGACGGCCGAGCAGCGGTACTGGAGGTCGTTCAAGAACCAGAAATCGCATACTTCGACGGCCTCGTGGCCCATCTCGCACATCAGCTTCCCCGCCACCGCCGGCGCGACTGTCTCCAACTCGCTCGTCGCCGCCACCAGACTCAACGACCTGTTCGCCGTCACCTCGGGCCCGCGTGTCGAAATCTACTCGATACGCAAGCGCGAGCCGCTCAAGACCATTGGCCGCTTCGACAGCGAGGCCCATTGCGGCGAGATCCGCGCCGATGGCAGGGTCCTGGTGGCCGGCGAGGACTCGGGCCGGATGCAGGTCTTCGACGTCGGCGGCGGCACCCGCGCCGTGATACTCAAGACGTGGCATGTGCACAAGCAGCCCGTGTGGGTGACCAAGTGGTCGCCCACCGAGCTGACCACCCTCAT
Source organism: Trichocladium antarcticum (assembly GCA_033297235.1). Taxonomy (NCBI): domain Eukaryota; kingdom Fungi; phylum Ascomycota; class Sordariomycetes; order Sordariales; family Chaetomiaceae; genus Trichocladium; species Trichocladium antarcticum. Next base: position 2,898,016 of record MU853401.1, read on the forward strand.
GAGCGCCAGTGACGACAAGACGGTCCGCCTGTGGGATCTGCCCTCCAACAACCCAAGTCGCATGTTCACCGGCCACTCGGACTACGTGCGTTGTGGCGCGTTTATGCCCGGCGGAAACAGCAACTTGCTGGTTTCGGGCTCGTACGACGAGACGGTCCGGGTCTGGGACGCGCGAGCACCCGGCGCCGCCGTCATGACCTTTAAGCACGCCGACCCGGTCGAGGACGTGCTCCCTCTGCCATCGGGGACAACCCTCCTCGCCGCGGCCGGCAGCGCCATCTCCGTGCTCGATCTCGTCGCTGCGAAACCGATACGCCTCATCACAAACCACCAAAAGACCGTCACCTCCCTCGCCCTCGCCTCCAACGGGCGCCGCGTCGTCAGCGGCAGTCTCGACGGCCACGTCAAGGTCTTTGAGACATGCGACTGGAATGTCGTGTCCGGCTCCAAGTACCCGAGCCCGATCCTCTCGCTCTCCGTCGTCGCCGCCGGGGCCGCGCGAGAAGACCGGCACCTGGCCGTGGGCATGCAATCCGGCGTGCTCTCGCTACGCACGCGTCTCTCCGGCGCCGCGGCCGAGAAGGCGCGGGACCGCGCCGCGGTGGAGGCCGCGCGCGACACGGGCACCGACGCGCTCGACAAGCTGGACGCGCAAAAGGCGAAGCGCAAGCGCGCCGCCGTGTCCAACAAGACCATGGACATGCTCGGCGAGAGCGTCGACGTCGTCATCGCCACCGAGGCCACCAACTCGGCCGGCGGCCGCGCGCGCCGCCCCAAGCTCAAGCCGTGGCAGCGCAACTTCCGCCACGGCCGCTACGCCGCGGCGCTCGACGAGGTCGTCGACATGACGGCCGAGCAGTACCAGCCCGTGACGGCGCTGACGCTCCTCGTCGCGCTGCGCCACCGGTCCGCGCTGCGCGAGGCCCTCGAGGGCCGCGACGAGCTGACCGTGCTGCCCCTGCTCAAGTGGGTCAGCAAGTACATCTCGGACCCGCGGTACCTGGGCGTCTGCGCCGACGTCTCGTTCCACCTGCTCGACATCTACAGCGAGCACGTCGGCGGCAGCGCCGAGCTGGCCGCCCAGTTCCAGGCCCTGCTGGGCAAGGTCTCCAAGGAGGTCGAGAAGGCCCAGATGGCCATCCAGACCAGCGGCATGGTCGAGAGCCTGATGTTTGGGGGGATGCAGTGAGTGAGTCTTGGTCGCGAGGGACTGGTCTTTGGTCGGGGGGGTTACTTGCATTGCGCCGGCGTTCTGGTTGGGGGGGGCAGTTATTGCCAAAGAGAAAATCCAGGCTGTGCGGGCTGGCGCCATCCTGTTGTTAGAGTAGAAGATACCTCGGGTGTGTTCGGGAATCGGGCATCATCGGGAGATAGATGTAAACATGGCTCGATCAGCGGCTGCGCACAGCCACCAGTCAGCCAATCTGTCCTCATCCCGTGAACACCGATCCTTGTTTGCCCAATATGCCAGCAGCCCCTAAGATATACTTTCCAGGAGCAGAGGAAAAACAACAGCACCGACCAGCCAACACCGGGAGGGCGTGAACAGACAAGCCGGCAAATGATAATATCCTCCTGGCACGGCATGGAGACACCAAGACCAACTCAAACGCGCTACTATCTTGACATGCTGATGAGATACTAGGCAAGAACGAGACCGCTGAAAATGGTACACAAACGCCGCCCATGCATGGGAGCAGTATGAGGAACATGAGATGCCATCATCCACTTGAAGAACCCTTCCCACTTCCATCCCCCACACCCAACCAATCCCAGACCCCCCCCCAAAAAAGAAAACCTAATACCCCTGGCCATACCCGCCCGCCTGGCCATACGCAGGCTGCACCCTCCTCCGACTCGACCGCCCCGTGCCGATATCAATCGACCTCAGCTCCTCCTCGAGCGACAAATCCACCCCACCACCAGCATACCCACCACCATACCCACCACCATACCCACCACCATGCCGCGGATGCTGCTGATACTGGCCCTGGCCATACCCCTCCTGCTCATAGTACCCATCATCCAGCCCGCCGCCGGCCCGCCGCGCCACACTGCTGACATGCAACTGCATCGCCCCACTCATCCCACCTCCACCTCCACCTCCACCTCCACCCCCACCGCCACCACCAGCAGCAGCAGCAGCACCAGGCGAGCGCGGCGGCGGGGGAAGCGCAAGCGGGACCTTGGCCGGGATCGGCGGCGGCGGGCCCGCACGGCCCTGGCTGTGGCTTCTGTGATGGGGGCCGGCCCGGCCATAGTCACGCCCCTGCCCATGGCCATGTTGACTACTGCGCGGACTAGTCCCATACACGCCGCCGCCGCCACCGCCACCGCCGCCGCCGCCGCCATTGGGCGTATAGTTCTCGCCGCCGGCATAGTCAAAGGTTGCTGCGTGGGGCAGGTGGCGGGGCGGGGTGAAGTTGTCGGCGTGGGGCTGGGGGAGGGGTGCAAGGGGGGTGTGTTCCATGGCGGCGCCGCTGTTTCTTCGGAAGGCGCTGCTGCTGCTACTGCTGCTGCTGCTGCTGTTGTTGTTTCTGCTGCTGCCTGGTCTGGGCCCGGAGCCGTTTGCGCCGGACATGACTGGGACAATGGCCGAGGTGGATGTGCGGTAGGGGGGTTTCTTTTGGAGACGGTTGCGGCCCGTTTGCGCGGGCGGGGAAGGGGTGATGGGCTCGACGTGGTCTGGCATGTTGTATCCGCTGTTGGCTGAGGTGCTGGGGACCATGGACTGCGGCCGGCCAGCGATGCGGAGGGGGCGGCGGCCAGAGGATGGTTGGGGCTGAGCACCCGAGGGAGAAGGGCGAGCTGAAGGGGAAGCGGATGGGGTGCGTTTCTTGGGCTCGGGCTCGGGCGCCCAGGTGTCCATCGGTAGGTGGTCGGAAGGATCCACTTCGCGGCCATCATGCGTGATGATCTTGCCGCTCGCCTCGTGATAGTCTGCCCGAGAGCTTGCAGCGTCCTTGAGACTGGCAGATGAACTGTTGGGGTTCAGAACGTCGTAAGAGTCCGGCCCAAATGGTACACTCGATAACCGATTATCCGGCATTGGCGGCCTTGGGCTGACTGACTTGCGCCGGATGGTATGTTGCTGTTGCGTGTTCGGACTCGGGTCGCGAGCAGGGTTCGGCGAGTAGGCGCGCGACTTGATGAGCACGTTAACGGTCGAGGTTGACGGTCCGTTTGTATACATCATCGAACTCCTGCTATGAGCCGGTGGCGGCGCGCCATACGGTACCATAGACCCATCGTGCTCGTACCTGTTATCCAGAGTTCTGCCCCGTGGTGGCGCTTCTACGGGCGCTTGCAGTGTGTACCGTCGTGTCTGTTCCTTGGCCTGTTTCCGATCTTGGCTGATACGCTCTGATATCCCATGCGCAATATTCGGGGCAATGCCAGGGACTAGCGACGGGGGCACGGGAGGGACCGAGTAGCCGTTTGACGTGTCGTCTAGCTCACTCCGGTATGTCAGGGCTCTTTGATCCCCTTGAGAGCCCTGCAATCCCAGAGCCGGCTCCGAACGCCGGCCGAAATTCGAGTATTCGGCCGTTTCCCTGTGTGAGGATCCAGAAGGGGTCATCTGATACCCGTTCGATCCCTGGTGCCGTGATATATCTGGCGGGCCCACAGCCTGAGGGTAACGCGCAGGCACGGTGCCGGCCCGTCCCCCGACATTGCGCTGCGCAGGGCTTGCGGTCAGATCGTGACTCATATCAAACTGAGGCTGCGATTGAGATTGATACGGAGGCCAGCGGCCAGAGGTTCGTCTCAGCCCATTGTTGCCCATGGACTCTGGCGACTCTGGCACATCCTCAACCGTAGCCTGCATGGTCCTGTGGGGCATGTCGTAGCTCGAATCGTAGGAGTGGTGTCGCGGGCCCAGAGGTTGGTCTGAGTTGGAGTATTGCGGGCCGGTGAGCGCTGCCGGGGCAGAGTCCGAGGCTTTGTACGTAGGCCGTCCGGGATAGCTGGCTGAAGCAGAATGCCGGTGAGCTTCGTTCCTCAGCACATCGTGCCGCATTGTCGGCGGGGTTCCCTTTGCGGCAGGGTCAAAACCGTTCTGTATTGTTGCGTTCATGGCGGGGTTGCTACCAGCCCTGCTGCGATGAGCGGGCGGCGGCGGCGGCCTGTCATCCCCGAGATTCCCCCTATCCTCGGCCTGTGGAAAGCCGTATGGGTCAGGCGGGTTGTCGTAGCGCTCGTGGACTGGCTGTTGATAGTTTGGGCTGTAGCCCTGGCTGTCGTGCGGTACTGAATATTTCTCGGCTCCTTCGAGGGTCCGGTATTGTTGTGGCTGCGCATCCGCCCGGCGGGACGGCGTCCCAAACTCCCTGCTTGGTTCCCGCCTGGGGTTGTGTTCTGGTTTGTATGTTTGTGATACGGCCGGCGGGGCTGTCTTGTACTCAGGCTGGCGAGGAGGCGGTTGGCTCGGGGCGGCCGAAGGAGGTGTGGGATTCGGTTGAGGTCGCGGCGGCGGCTCGACTTGTTCGGGGGCTAGTGAGGGCATGGACGGGGCCTTCCCTGTCACTGGGTCTGAAGGTAATGGGCGGCGTTTGGGGACGGCCCGGGGCCCGGACACGGTAGGGCTCGCCTCGGCATCGGCGGGAGTTGACGGCTTCGCCTTGACGACGGGCTTCTCGGGCTTGGGACGGCCGTCGTAGTATGTGATCTCGATGCGGACCTCGCCCGCGTATTTGCCCCGGCACCCGAGCTGGTGCCAGAGGTCGCTCTGGCCGCCGCCGGCAACCACAATGTCGCGGAGATCAATCCAGACCTCTCCGATCAGCTCCGTCTTCTTATCGTCGTTGAATACCGACACCTTGAGTTGGTAGTAGTCCGGCGACTCGTGGACGGTGAATCGGAGTTCCTGGTCCCTGTGCAGCAGCAATGCGTCGAGGTTAGCGCCGACAATTGAGTGGTGCTGGGCCGGGGGGCCGGGGTTGCCGGGGTCGGGGCCGGGCTAGCGGGGAGCTTACCACTTGGGCGTCTGGCCGCCGCGGATGTCGGTGGTTGTCTTCTTCGCTTCCTTGCCCAGTCGCGCCGCGCAGTAGGGGTCCTGCTTGCCGATTGTCTTGCGGTTCGGGAGGTTCTTGGCGCGGTCGACGACGAGAACCAGGGTGCCGATCTCTGGTCCGTCGACCGTCATGTCCGAGAAGATGCCCGCCGTATGCGGGCCATTGAGGGGGCCTTTTGCCTTGGTCGTCATTTTGTCTCTGTAGCTGCTCGAGGCTGGCTCATGGCCCGATGGCCCGGTTTTGGGGAGTTGGCGGACAATGAACCGGAAGCTGGGCTGGAGATTGTTTACTTTGGCCGGCCGTTTGTTGCTGATGTTACCCCGCGGCCTCCCGCTGTTGGGTCGGAGGAATGTGACGAGACAAGACACGAGGCGGGCACTCGCGTCGGGAAACAAAGACTAAGCAACCTGTCCCAACACACCAAGAATGCAACCAGGGACGGAGATATCAGGGAAACGGGGAGCTCAGATGCAACGAAAATGAACTGGCTGGCATCGTCTCGAGCGCATCCCGCCGCATGCAAGTGGGTCTGGATTGGCTTGCGTGCAGGTGTGGGCCTTCGTGGTTCGCGTCCACAGTGGCTGGGTCCACAGGGGACTGCCGGAAAGTTTGGGTGGTTGGTGCAAATCTACGAGGCTGGGCGTGTCTTGGCGCTTGGCCTGCCGTTCAGCAAGGTTGACTCGTCTCGAGCGCGTCTTTGAAACCCAGGTTTGCAACGGGGCTTTGGTCTTTTCTTGGACCGGCTTCTCAATGCGTCGATACTGTGGCATTGTGAATGAGTCCCCTTCCTGTTGAAGGGCCATTGTTTTCATTGCTGTGGCAGGTAGCAGACTAAGAACCACCCTCGTTGCTGCATTCCAGCCTCGGCGAACCATGAAAGCGCAATGTGAAACATAATATCCCGAGCATCTGCGGGCCCATGGCGCGGCGAGTCGTCATCAAGCTTTCAAGCCCCAAGCCACCTTGTTGACGTTCCCTCCCCACCCGCGATCGGATCAGCGGCCGGAGCAAGGGTCTGACGGGAGACGGCACGGCGGCGTAACCTACCAAACAAACCTCCGAGTCGATCACAGAGATCTGGGGATCGCTTCGGGATCAACCCGTCTCGTGTCTGGGGGACCAATTCTAGATTGACGAATTGTCGGGCAACCTCAAAAGAGCTCGATTATCGCAGAGATTCCGTTGGGTGCGAGTGACGGAAGCCAAGAAAAGGCCCGCAACCCTACCGTCGTGGGCGGTTGGTTCATGCCAAGCAAAGAAGACGAGAAACCGGGAGTTTGGTTCGCTGGATGGAGTATCCGTACAGGTCCTGCCACTCGATTCCGGCAGTGCCGGAGCTTGATGCAATGCCAGGATAATATCAGCATCCTGTCTCAGGTGTCAACTTCAACGTTACAGTAGTAGGTATGTATCCCGTGGAGGGCGTGTAATGACGAGCTCGGACTGGCCGCCTGTCTCTTTGCCTGAAGCTGTGTATCGGTGGTCGGTCCGACCTTGCATATTCGCCGCATCTGAGAGGTGACAGCAGCTAGGTACCTAGTCTACGGATACAGATCTACGGAGTAGGTTAGTACCATAAGGCGCCACCCTACTCGGGGAAGACGGTCAAGAGTATCGTCTTCGCTAGTCAAAACGATCTTCGAAATAAGGGGCGATTTTCATAGTATAGGACGGTCGCCAATGCTAATTCTACAACGTATTAACAACTTCGCTGAAGATTCGGCGTATTTAACGGACTACTAGGTTAGCGAATACGCTCTTTAGAGGTAATACGCTCCCCTCTATTGCTAATTTTCAGTACCTTTAACGGACTCTTAGGTTAGTAAGCGTACTAATTAGAAGAGACTTTCTTTATAGATCTTTAGTATATTTAACAAACTCGAAGAGTGGAGGTTTTCATCCGGCCTAGCGAGGGTACGGTTTCCTATACTAAATAAACCAGCAGAAGGACCGGCGCGCCGTAAGGCATATCGGAGTACGAATAAATAAATATTTAACAAACTACTAGGTTAGTAAATATACTAATTTAAAGCGACCTCTTTTACCTATTGCTATTATATATACGTTCAATGGATTATTAGGTTAGTGAATATACTTATTAAAGGTAACTTTAGTAACTTGTACCTTTAAAATAACTATTAGCAATTTGTTATAGTTTAATAGATCTTAGAGCTATAGTAATAACAATAACCCCTAGTAATTAAGCCTAACATCGATATTTAAAGCCTATAATAATAATAATAACCCTCTGCTATGGCAACTAGGATAACTACCTAGCAAAGCGCCTACTTAATTAGCGTTAGCTAATTACCTAGATCTTAAAGCTCTCTAGTAGCGAAGTAAAGAATCTAACGAGGAAATCTAACAGCGTATTAATAAGACTAATAAGAAGCTTATAACCTTATTAAACACCCTAAACGATAGGATTAAACGTAAAAGAGCTTAATATAACTATTATAACGCTGTAAAGCAACTTCGCCTTAATGGTAAGAAAGCTTTTTCTAGATTTCTAAGAGATAGTAAGCTAGATAATAGCAAGCTTAAGAAGTTACCTTAGCAATCTATAAATTCTAATAATTTTATTACTTTTAAAGGTAACCTCTAGAACCTTTATTTTGCTACTCTTTAGAATTAGCTTAAGTAGTAGTTAGTATCTTAAACTAATAGCGAACCTTAAGATTAGGGTAGTATATAATTTATACACTAGTATTAAACTAAGGTAGATAGCTCTTAGCTAGAACAGAGGGGCATTCGTAGTGGATCTTTCGTTTTTTTGACCGCTTGCAGCGCTATACGTTGTTTTGTAGTCATATATATAGCCAGTTAGTCCGCCTACTTAGGCAGACGATAACAATCTTAGGATATAAAAATCCCCCCCTAAATTTGACACTTTTAGCTCTAAGCCTTCCCGATGCCTCTAGGTATATGTTTTTATAGTAATCTTATTCGCCTTCCCTAGAACAGGGGGAGACATATATCCGGAGGGTAATATCTTGATCTAATCAGACGTAATTAAAGTCCGAAGATACATTAGCAACCTTAGACGCTCGCCACTTGTCTATTACTACTACGTCTTACTCTCCTATAGCTAGTAGCTTAGTTTGTAGTTTACTCTAGTTTAAATAGGGGCTTAATTAGGGAGAAGCTTTAGTTCGGGTCTAAACTAGACTTAAAGATCTAGGTACTACTCTTATATCGGAATATAGAATCTACCGCTAAGACATTCGATAAAATTAGAGGCGTAGAAGATCTATATATATCACGGGTGGCAGACAAGGACCCCCCGATACAACTATTCACAGACCTCGCCCTCAAGAGACACGAGGGTCTGAGCAAGGCTCAGAGCTCCCTGCTCGCCCAGGCGCGTAGCGGGGACATCGGCCTCCGGGAGTACCTGAACAGGGTGAACGTCCTAGAGATCACTACGCCGTACTGCGAGTGCGGCGAGGGCAAAGAAACGATCGAACACCTGGTAGTGTGGTGCAAAGATCTACCGAAGTACAGAACCTAGGAAGAGTTACAAATACGGTTATAACAGGATCTGCAGCTTGTCTTGCGACGAGCTGTACAGCCGTATAAGAGCTTGGTAAAGGTAGTTATTAGCTGGTTGATAGATTCGGGGCGCCTGCCGGAGTATAGCGTGGCTCGTAGGCTGTAACTAGAAGCTGCGATAGCCGCAAAAGCGGCTAAGAGCAGCGGAGAGGGTGCGGGAAGTGCCGAATCGAGCCGCTAAGGGAGATAGGGGCTACCTTTTATACGTAGTTCGATGGATTCAAAGCGCTGAAACAGAAGCGTAGGCAGGGGTTTTCACCCGGCCCTCTGTTCAGGGGGTACGGTTTCCTTTGTATATAAACTAGTAGCAGGACCGGCGCGCCGTAAGGCATATTAGAGTACGAATAAATAAATATATATCACGGGTCTGACCTGTGACATGGTTCATAGGTACAGTTACATGTTCGGTCTAGCAGATCGAACAACGTTCCATCTTTTAAGATAGTGTTACGCAGTGGTCAACTGTGCCCACTGCCGTAACAGTTTGTTCGATCTTCACCCGAGGGCCCGCGTTCAATTCGTGGTTCGGTCGGTGTTGACTGCAGGTATAAGAAAGATGCTAGATACGGACATACGACGAATGCGCGATTGAAAAGAAAGTAGGCCTGAGGGGAAAAGACGAGCGAGTCTTTTCGGTAGGGCTATAGAACTAGGGCGATGCCCTGGAGACCTCGCAAACGGTATAGAAGGTACCTTGTTACGGCGCGATGTTTGACGGAAGGTAGTGTTACGGGTCTGAACCGTAATATAGTTCATAGGTACAGTTACGTGTTCGGTCTAGTAGATCGAACAACGTTCTATCTTTTAAGATGGTGTTACGTAGTGGTCAACTGTGCCTACTGCTATAACAATATACGCGCTAAGCAACTAACATACCCTTACTGCCTATTTAGCTAGCGACGATTATAGCGACTTCGTTATTAAATCGGAGGGTTCCTACGTTTAGCTATAGGTCTTTAGCGACCTGCTTGGTTACCTATACTAGGGGTATACGATATTATTGGAAATAAGACCGTAGCCTCTAAGGGCGTAAGGCTCCCTCTGTTTGCTACAAGCGCCTAGGCTTTATAAGAACAGGGGGTTATATATATTAGATTTAATATAGTTATTCGCCTTCGCTATCGCAGCTATTATTAGACGTATTTAGACTAGTCTAGACGTAAATATAAGTAGCCGGCCTACTCTAGTCCACTAACTAAATTATTCGAAAAGTACACTTAGAAGGATTTAAATCTTAGATATACGCTAAGCCCTCTATTAGAGTAGAAGGGGACGATATATAGTTCGTTGCCCTAGATACATTTACTTACTCTATTAGGATCCTATATCGTTCGAGAAGTATACTCGGAAGGGGTTAAGTCTCTAGAAATACGCCCGGACTTTATTATACTAGGGATATATAATACTATTAGAAAATAAGACCTTAGGCAAGGGTACAAGGCTCCCCCTATTTGCTACAAGCGCCTAGGCTTTGTAGGAACAGGGGGTTATACTTATTAGATTTAATATAGATATTCGCCTTTACTACTGTAGCTATTATTAGGGTAGGTATATTCGGAAAAAGGAATTAGACCTTTGGAAATACACTAGTTTTATTAGAACAGTAGGACATTCGCCTTTACTACCGTGGCTATCATTAGGGTAGGTGCATTTAGAAAAAGGAATTCGACCTCTAGAAATACGCTAGCTTTATTAGAACATCAGGACATTCGCCTTTACTACCGTAGCTATTATTAGGGCGGGTGTATTTAGAAAAAGGAATCAGACCTTTAGAAATACGCTAGCTTCATCGGAAATATTAGTATCTTAGATTCGGACCTCTAGAAATATACTAGCTTTATTAGAAATATTAGTATCTTAGATATACGCTAAGCCCTCTATTAGAATAGAGGGGGATAATATATAGTTTGTTACCCTATATATATCTACTTACCCTCTATAATTAGAAGATCGATAAAAAGCCTTAAAGAGCCCCTAACACTAAACTCGGCCCCCTTTTGTTAACATTTTTCTTTTTCCTACTCCCCCTACGCCCTGACTCTTTAGAAGAGTTAGCTAGTCTTACGCTACCGTTAGAACACCCGGCTACCGCTGTCGAACCGCTACCCAGGGACGATTTACAGTCTCCCTAGCGCCCTCCCTAGTCCCCTAGCCCCTGGCACCGGCCCCTCGTCGCTAGCTATCCTTAGCTATAGGGACCGCCGGCCCCTAACTATTACGGTACCCCCCTACCCCTACGAACCGGCTTAGTAACTAGACAATTTATAGGTAAGGAGACGGCCCGCCATTAGAATAGAGGGACGACTACTTGGCTAGGAGGCTAAGTTATAGTCGAAAGGGACTAGGGGCTTGGAGCCCGCTGTCGCGGGCTCGCGTAGTTTAACTTATTTCGGGGGCTTGGCGAAGCCACACTCTTTTCCCCACACAACCACACAACCACGCCACTGCCAAGTCGCCGCAGTTGAAGCCATCACTATATCGCCACAACGTGTTTTTAAAGTATTGAAGCAATTAGGTATATTGATATATTGATATTGAACAATCAGTAATTTTTTTGAAGCTATTCTGACAGTTACGCGCCTATAGTAAGCAATTTTGCCAATTTACGACTGACCGACCGACCTAGCCACCAACCAACCCCACCAATCTACCTAGCTACTACCTTAGCCACTACCCTACCATTCTAGCTACAATTATGCCTTTTTTAAGCGACGAAGACTAGGGCACTGCCAATACTAGCACCCCTAACACTAGCAACCCCGTAGCAAGCTTAGTGGCGGCTACTACTACTGCGGCCGGACCGGCCAATGTTTTGGTACGCCTAGTAGCCGAGCTTTTGGCTACTGACATTGTACACGGCTAGGCGGCGCTTGCTATAGGATATAGCATCCTTAGTAGTTTTTGGCCTGCGGATGTCCTTATCGCTACGTCGCAATACTATAACGGCTCCGAGCTAAAGAAGTTCGTAACTAAAAACATAAAGGCCCTGCTTACACTACTAGTAAGTTACCCTAAATATATATTTACTAGCTATTCTAATAAACTCTTAGCTTCTACGTAACCTTAAGTTACATAACGGCTATACTATGAAGTAGGATCGGCCGAGCAACGCCAAGGTAGCGCTTATATTTATTACCGGCAAGATTATAGACTAGAACTACAATGTCTATAAAAAGGGAGCCGGTCCTTTTAACAGGTACATCGTCTCTAAGTTCTATAGTAAAGGCGAATATACCAGTTGCTACTACAACTTAGAGGGAAAACAGTGCACCTTCTATATTAACCGGGTAACCGCCTAGAATAGCAACAACGATAGCGACAACGACGACATCCTAGCATAACTCCCCCTACGGCCGCCCTAGACGCCCGCTAAACCTACTAAGACCGCTAATAGAGTTAGCAAGACTACTAGCAGTAGCAAGAAGCGTACGAGCTAGTACGCTATAAGGGACAATGCTATAGAGTCGACTAGATCGCCTATTAAGAGGACACGCTATAGCAAGCGTAGGCTAGGAAACGACGATAGTAATAATCTTAGTAGATCTTCTACTAAGAAAGTCAAGGCTAGGAATCCTGCTCTAAAGACCTAGGTAAGTATTAACCTTTTTCACGGCCGGCCGGTCAGTGAAACCAATCTAAAGATAACTACTTAACTTAGGGTACCTAGCTAATTCTAGTAGTATTAGACTACTAGTATAGCGCCCCCTCCTATTCCTACGCCTGCTCCTACGCCTACTACGCCTACTATACCTGCTATCGCGCCTATTTTCGGCTATATAATAGGCTATACCGGCCTAGGAAAGAAGGAGAACCGTATATTACGCCGGTTTATACAAGGGCTAATAGATTAGTTAGAGAGCGAGTATAAGCAGATAGATAATAAGTGAGCAGAGGTATTAAGGTATAGTAGTTTATTTAATTCAATGGCGTTTTTAGAGTTTAGTACTATATTAGGGGTAGTTTGCTTTGCAATAGATGGTCAGGGGGTAGTAGTATATTTACGATAGTAGAAAAGCTTTTGCAGTTTAGTATTTAACGGATTAGTACCTTAGGATATACAATGTTAATCAGCCTCTGGCCCTGCTAAGGCTATTGTACCTGCTACCGTCCCTGCTACTGCCCTTGTCTTAGGGTTAGTAAACAAATACAGACATTTCCTATAGTTATAACCCAAGACATTGCTATATAAAACTAGCTATAACAGAAGACCGGCTCCTATAAATCTACCCTAATATAAGAAAAGGACTACCCTTAAGACTTATTAATCGTTATAGTAAAGTATAAACGAACAGGAAACTAAAGCCGCGTTACAATATAAGAAAAGTCCGACTAATTCGAGCTAATCTTAATACAAGGGATCATTCTTAACTACCCCTTAAAAGAGCCAGTAAGAATACAGCCCTCGATAGTCTAGCGGCCTAGCTAGGTAATAACTAATCGAGTGCTGTTACATATCCCCTCTTAGGGGTGTAGATTCCGTATTAGAATAATAGGAACTCTAACCTTCAACTCCAATATAGCTAGGGGAATAGAAGCAAACTCTAAGGAAAACAAAAACTTAGGGGATATAACAGTAGCGTTAAGATCCCCCTCCCTAGGGGCATCGTCTACCTCGTTAGTAGAAAAGTAACGCTTCAACTCCCTAGGGAAAAGCGCAAGAACAGCCTTGTTAATCTTAGCTACAACTACATTGCAAGGGCAGAGAATAGCCCTGTCTACAAAGAGTAAGTCCTCGTTAATCGCCCGAGCTAATAGAACAGGTAGGTATACCTCCTAAATAAGATCGGCCTAGGAGTAACAGAGAGTAAAGGCTAGTAAGGGATTAACGGCTTCGCGAAAAGCTAGTCGATAGGAAATCTCTTGTAGCTACTGAACAAACTGCCGGTTCTATAGGTCCGCCCCCTAAACCCGTATATTCTATACTAGCTTCTGGACTTACAGCTACGGCTAGATATAAGACGACTATAAACAGGCTCGTATAATCTTTGCCCTGTTCCCTTTTAGGATAACCGGTAGAATCTAGGTAAAGTTACCTCCTAGGATTACTAGGATCCTACTAAAGAGGGCTTCCTAGCTACAAATATCTCAAAGAGTTCTATTAACTACTTCGAAACAAAAGCGGTTCTACATTAGAACCTTATCCTAAATAATCAGCTTTGTCCGTAGGAGCAAGCGTACTAACTACGTACCCTTCTTAACCGTATAGACTAACGAATCTATTATATCCTTAATAGGTATCTTAAACCGATAGTAAGAGGTCCGTCCTCCGTCAAGAAGTAGTGCCGTAATACTAGAAGATGCAATATAGAGTATAATAGAACCCTAGGACCGGTAGAACGAAGAGAGATAGCGGTAGAGGAAGGTCTTGCTAGTACCGCTAGGGCCCTAGAGAAAGAAATAGGCGGACTCAGGATTCGCCTCGACTTAAGTAGTAATCTCTTCGAAGATAGCTGCTTGCCCCTCGTTCAGCTACTAGCGAGTCTGCTAGAAGAGAGCGTCTTGCTCCTCCAGACTATAGTCGAGCTCGTTTTAAAGCAACGGATTCCTATCCACAGCCTCCTAGTTATACTAAATAGCAGGTAGGTAGTAGTCTTGCAGAGTTTTGCTAGACTCTACTAGGATCCTAGCCAGGAGGTACAGGCTATAGTCGAAGTAAGGGTCTTCTAGCTTAGCTAGTATACTAGGGATCCGGGCGATACGCTATAGGAGGTTATCGCATATTTAGTCTCTAAACCGTAGCTAGAGGCTTGGCGGGTCTGATATATCCCCTATCTAGATAGATAGAGCAAAGAGACTACGAAGTGCTCTACCGGTCTGCTAAACAAAGGCCTCTTCGAAGTAGTCTACCTAGCGTTAGTCAGACTCTAACAACCTAGCTACTACATACGCTTGTCGGAAGTTTAGGAACACCTGCCCGTTAATAGTTCGAAGATACTCGAAGGACTATAGGCTAGTAACATTATAAAGCAATAGCTATAGGTAGTAGCGCTCGTTAGTAGTAGGAGGGACATACTATATACGCCTAATAGGTATACCCTTACTCCTCTACCGCTTAATCTATCGGTTTTTATACTAACGGTAGTCGGTTAGGAAGTCGATATAAAGTAAGTAGCGAGTATCTACGAAAGTAGCGTTATACTTGAAAAATGCTATTAACATTAACTGCTTCTCCTCTATCCAAGCCTCTAAATTGTTAGGGGTAATATTTATAGGGAAGAAGACTGCTTGTTAGTTCTCTAAGTGGACTAGTAAACGAATAACATTCGGGTACTCTTCGTAGGTATAGAATTCGAACAGCCGAACGATTGCCTCGGCAGGACTAATATAACGGCATTGGAGATAGGTACTAACCTCGTTATACTCTAGAGCTATATTCTAGCCCCGAGCTACGTTCTACCCCCGAGCTACGTTCTACCCTCGAGCTAACTACAGACTTATAGTAGCCTAATCTATACCCTTATATACGTACTTATATATATACTTAATCGCCTTAACAGAGGCACAGATCTCTACGTTAATGTAAGCAGCGTACTTACGGCTTAGGTAGGGGTTATACGGAACCACCTAGCGGTTGTCAAGTCGAATGTCCACGCTACTAACCCTCTTCGTTACAAACTAGCTATTATCGCGCCGCTAGTAGGTAGGATAGCTATCCTCTAACACTATTGTTACCTCTATAAAGTCCTTTAGGAATCGCTTCGAGCAGGAAAGGCCAGTCCGAGGGTTATTAACTATATAAGGGTTGTTTAGGTAGGTAGGCCTATAGGGGCCGTAAACTATATTGCTAGTAATAACAGATCGAAGAATGCCGTTAGGATCCTCGGCCTTAGTTAGGATCTCCGCACGGACTATCCGGTCGATCACAGACGGGTCGGAATAAAAGCGTGTTACCTTAGGGCGTAGGAAGAGAAGGATATAACGGTGTAGCAGACTACGCTTCTAGTACTCGATAGTCCAAACAATGCTAGCAAACAGCCTAAACAGGCCCTTCTTCAGTTCCGCTACTAGGTAGTTACACTTAAGCTTAAAGACCTAGCTAACAATGTCTAGGCAATCCGATAGGCTCTAGCTAGGTAGTAGCTCCTGTTAAATCTCAGGCTACTTAGGATTAGTAGTAACAGTAATAAAGAAGGTGTCACGGGTCTAGCCGTGACATATGGCCGTATGGCCATTGCGGGCCGTATGGCCATTGTGGAGCGGTTGTGCGATGTAGGGCCTGCAGAGCCTGCAGCATATAGAGCCCGCCGCAGGGCATATCCCCGGCGGGCTACACCTACGATCTTGAGTTCCTCGTACAACCACATCGAATATATACGTACCCTAACATTGGGCATTTACCACCTGTGATAGTTGGTTGTACCTTCTGTTCGTGTACGTAGACCTTCGTCGATTGATTACGACGAATTTGCGTTGCGCGAACTAACCGAAATCGCAATTCGACCGCCCCGAACCCAAGAAACCAACAAGATAGTCAGTCCCGAAACAACAAGACAGTCCGATACCTAAGCCTAAGATCCCGAACCTAAGAAACCGAACCCCCGAACCTAAGAAACCGAACCCCCGAACCTAAGAAACCGAACCCCTGAACCTAAGAACCTAAACCTAAGAAACCTAAACAGAGAAGATAACGAGTACTATGAACGTTAACGCAAGCTCCGCGGCCTAAGTGCCTATTCCTATTAAGGACATACGTAGCGAGGCCGCTACGGCCCTAAAGGAAGAGGTATACCCGAAACTAAAGGGTTATTTCGAAGGATACTACGGGCCGTTCATAGGTAACGACCTCCTACTTAAAGCGCTTAAGAGAGCCAGAAAGGACAATATAATAGAGAGGATAATAGCAAACCTTGCCGAATATATCCTTAGGGGCGCGACCGAGGAAATCTAGAGATAGATAGTTAGGGCGAACAAGGCAAACGAGAAGGCTGTAGTACTATAAGTAGAGAATAACGTTTTAACGAGGCTGATCGAGTCTAGGAAGCTAGGCGGCGGCGGCAGCGCTAGGGAGGGCAGTATACTATATGCCTCTACGTTCTTAGGCTCCGAGCGGGACTTAGCGAAGCGAACTATACAATTTAGAATATAGAAGACGCTAATTATAGCGCGATAGGCTATACGGCCGCTAGAATATACAACCGAGAAAGCGAAGATCCTTTACGTAGCTTCGCTACTAGAGGGAATCGTAGCTATAGGAATCAGCAACTACATCGATACTATTATCGCGAATCTAGGCGATAAGCAAGCCTAGGTATAGACAACTGCTAACGAGTTTATTAAGTTCCTTTCTAAGAAGTATATAACGATAGATCTAGTAGCCAATGTAGAGAACAAGCTACGTAAGATAGCGTAGAAGGACAAGTACATAAAGTTTATAGACTTTATTACGGAGTTCTCGAACCTCTACGACCTAAGTAACTAGGATGACGCTACCTGCGTACGTGCGCTAAGAGAGAAGCTTTCGAAGCCGATACAGGACCTGATCCTACTATAGACGAACCTCCTGGCCTAGGATAACTTCTAGGGATAGGTTACCGTAGCCTAAGCCTAGGCTAACAACCTCGAAATAGAGGAATACTTAAAGAAGGCTAACGAGCCGAACTACTATAACGGCTACAATACTAAGAAGGAAGGTAGGGACCCGAACGCTATAGACGTTGACCGGGTAACTACTACTAAGGATAAGGCGACTATCTTACAACTCTCTGACTTAGAGAGGGAGCAGTATATAGCTATAGGTCTCTATTTCCTCTATAGTATAAGGGGCTATATCGTAGCGAAATATATAGAGAAAGGCAAGCAAGCCTAGAACAACCTAGGCGCTAGAGGTAGAGGGTAGCGGGGCGGCCGCGGCAACTACGGCGGATTCGGCAATAACGGCGGATTCGGTAACAATAGTAGCGGCCTAAACTAGAACAACAATAGTGGCCCGAACTAGAACAACTACAACGGCGGATTCAACAATAATAACGGTAGATTCGGTAATAACGGAGGATTCGGAGGCGGCGGAGGCCGCGGCGGCGGCGGATACCTATATCGATAGAATAGCAATAACTAGAACTTCGGCAACAATAGCGGAGGCTGCGGCGCGTACTACGTACGATTTATAGACTAAGGCCGCGTTCTAGGAGAAGTCGATTACGACGATGCTAAGCGCTACGAACCCGAATAGAGTATAGAAGACCTAGAACAGTAACAATAGTACTAGGGAAATGCCTAGCCTCTATGCGAAGACGCGCGTAGGGGTATAGAGGCTATTACAAAGGAGGTAGTAGCGATTTAGTTATTAGCGCTATCGGTCAGATAGCTAATTCAATCCTATTATCCTCCTACATTGTAATAAGCAAGCGCAAGATAGTATATATAGCGCTTGTAGATTTAGGCTATATAGGTCTCGCCTTTATAGACTTTAGTTTCGTAGTACGTAACGACATACCGCTAAATAGACTAGAAACGAGGAAGCTACTTTACTTAGCCGATAGTGTACTAAAGTTATAGATCAAATAGAGTATAGTGCTAGAACTAAGGATCGGCTAGTATAGGGAGAAGCTTCGGTTCTTTATTACTATACTAGCGAAAGATAATCCGATTATTCTAGGCCTCCTATAGCTAAGAAGATACAACCTAACAATTAACTAGGCGGACCTAAAGCTTACGTTTAGGAAGCGTTACTAAGAGCAACGTTACTTACTAGAATATATAACCGAGCTAACGGTATTATAAGCAAAGCCTATAACTATAGAACCTACGACTATAGAACCTACAACTATAAAAAACATAGCGAAATACTAAGTATTGGTTAAGAAAGTCCTAGATAAGGGAGAACTAGAGGATAGGGAGTATAACTAGGGTCTGGAGAACCTGTAGAAAAAGAGGAAGAGGAAGTTATCCCCGTTGCAACGCTATTAGAGAGCGCTCGAGAACGGACTGCGGTAGACCTTATCCCCGCTTAGATCGAGAGCGGTAGTTATTCTAAATAAGCTTATAAGGAGGCTATAACTAGCGAAGAAGGTAAATAGGCGCAGGTACCTATAGGCGCCGCTACTACCAAAACGACTCCCGAAGCTACTACCGTGTAATAAGGCGATTAACAAAAACGACATTAAAATACTAAACGCGCTAAACTTTATACTTTTCTACCGCTAGAAGGGTATAACGGTAATACGCGTAATAGTCGACTAACTAGAATAAGTAATACTAAACGAGAAGAAGGATAAGGAGAGGGCCGCGCTCTACGCCCTACTAGACGACTTTTATAAGCGGATGTTAAACCGCGAAGGCTTGCTAGAGGACTATACTTCGGTACTCCTAGAACGGTACTATAAGTTCGTAAACGCCCTCTAGAGCGACGCGGAGACGATTTACAGGATTATAAAGGAGGATACTTGGAAATTCTTCGAGAAGAGTAACAAACCCTAGCTAATAATAGCGGATATCTTAAAACGCCTACTAGTAGAGTATCGCAATATGTTCGAGACTTTTCTTCCCTAGAAGGTGGATACGCTACTACCGTATAGATTATATAACTATAAAATCGAGCTAATACTAAGAAGCAAGCTACTGTTCTTAAGGAATAGACTGTTCTTACTAATAGAACTATATATAGTTAAGCGCTAGCTAGATAACTACCTAACGAAAGGCTTTATCTAACTATTAAAATTAAACATAGGAGCGCCTCTACTACTCACCTAGAAGCTAGGAGGCAAAGTACGGATTTGCGCTAACTTCTAAGGTCTAAATAACGTTTCGATAAAGAGTCGATATCCAATACCACTGATCAAGGAGACACTCGATTCTATCTGTAGAGCGCGGATCTTTACGAAGCTAGATATTATCGCGGCGTTTAATAGAGTCCGAGTAGCGGAAGGCTACAAATGGTTAATAGCGTTCGTGACACGATTCGGCCTCTATAAATCGCTGGTTATACCGTACGGGCTATAGGGAGCGCCCGCTACGTTTTAGTACTATATTAATAATACGCTATATAATATACTGGACGTATGCGCTATAGTGTACCTAGACAATATACTAATCTACTCTACGAATATAGCAGACTATGTTAAGCAAGTAAAGGAGGTACTAAAGAGACTATACTAGGCAGGGCTCTAGGTTGATATTAACAAGTGTAAGTTCTATACTATAAGAACGAAATACCTAGGCCTGATTATTACGCCGGGCGGTATCGATATAGACAAAGAGAAGGTAGTAGCTATTGTATCCTAGGAACCGCTAATAACAAGGCGGTAGCTACAATAGTTCTTAGGCTTCGCGAACTTCTACTAACGATTTATTAAGAACTTCTTAGGAGTAGCACGGCTACTTTACAACCTTACGAAGAAGACAATAAGCTAGGAATAGAGCAGACTATACTAATCTACTTTCGAACAACTAAAAACATACTTTTCGATAGTACTAGCGCTAAGGATCTATAACTAGGACAAGCCTATAGTTGTCGAAACTAACGCTTTAGACTAGTTAGTAGGTAGAACGCTACTATAATAAGACAATAATAGCAACTAGTACCTAGTAGCCTACTTCAGCGCGAAGCACTTAGTATAGGAATGCAATTACAACATCTATAATAAGGAGCTATTAGCAGTGATCAAGGTACTAGAGGAATAGCGACTAGAACTAGAGGGAGCAAACGGCCGGTTTGACATTATTATAGACTATAAGAACCTTCAGACCTTTGTAACGACGAAGCAACTATCCCTAAGGCATATATAGTAGTCCGAATTCCTATTACGATTTAACTTCCGTATTATCTACCGGCCAGGATTAGTAAACGCAATGCTAGATACGCTAAGCCGTAAGCTAGAACATATACTATAGGGCGTAGAGGATAACCGACTCCGGAACTATAAGAGGCTACTAATCGACCCTAACCGGTTCGATCCAGAGACATTTAAACTACTAAGACTATATAACAAGGCGATTACAGTTAACTAGTTAGACCTATCAAGATATATCGACAATCTACTAAACGAAATATATATAAGCTCGGATCTACTAAAGGCAACGCTTAGGGCGCTAGTAGACTCTAGGACTAGAGCTTGGCCAAAGGATATTAAAACAAGGCTTAAAGTGCTATATGTAAAGTACTATACTATCGTAGGTAAGGTATATTACCGTAGGAGAATGCTTATCGACCTAGACGACGACGAGATACAACTATAACTAATTTACCGAACCTACGTATCGGGACCTAGGGGCTACCTAGGAAGAACCAAGACTATTAACCTAATAAATCGGAAATACTAGTGGACTAGGATAACTAGTACTATTCGCAATTACTATAACGCCTACTTACTATATAATAAGACGAAAACGCTAAGGGCGCTGCTAACGGGCTTTCTAAAGCCGCTACTAGTGCTACTCTCGCTGTAGCGGGATATATCGGTAGATTACATTACACTACTGCTGCTATATACAAGGAGAAACCAAACCTTCAACTATATCGCAGTAGTAGTAGACCGACTAACAAAAATGCGCCACTTTATCCCGATAGAGACCTTAGAAGTAGATAAGTTAATAGACCGCTTTATAGAACGGGTCTATAGCCTATATAGCCTGCCTAAGACGATTATATTAGATAGAGGCATATAGTTCGTTTCAACGTTCTAGAGAATACTATCGTCGAGATTAGCGGTAACTCTAAAACTATTATTAGCGTTCTACCCGTAAACGAACGGCCAGACTGAACGGATTAACGTAGAGTTAGAGTAGTATTTACGCCTTTTCGTCGACTAGGTATAGGATAACTAGGCGGATTAGGTGCCGCTTGTAGAGTTCGTAGGGAACAACATATTGTTAGAGACAACAGGAGTATCACCCTTCTTCGCG
This sequence comes from Trichocladium antarcticum, assembly GCA_033297235.1. NCBI lineage: Eukaryota > Fungi > Ascomycota > Sordariomycetes > Sordariales > Chaetomiaceae > Trichocladium > Trichocladium antarcticum. Next base: position 2,919,423 of record MU853401.1, read on the forward strand.
AACTACGGTTTCTACCTACGTATAGGCGTAGAACCAAGCAGACTATACCTACTAGAACTCTCGGAAGCTTAGAAGAGGGAGTTTTTCTAAGCGATAGAGATATCTATACGCTTTAAAGTAGTGCTAGATATAGCGAAGGTACTAGCGAGGCAAGCGTAGGACTGTTACGAGATTAACGCGAACGCTAAACGTAGCGACGCCCTGGTCTATAGAATCGGCGATAAGGTAATGCTTAATATATAGCATTATAAGATAGGGCGCCCGACGAAGAAGCTCGAACTACGCTAGGAGGGACTATTCGAAGTTACTAAAGCGGCGTTACACGCGGTGACGCTACGCCTTCTAGCGAATATAAAGATATTCGACACGTTCTACGTATTACTAGTTCGGCTATAGCGGGGCGAGCAGGGAATCCTAGGGCAAGCTAACGCGTAGAGAGATATAAGGGCGAACTGTAGTAGGGAAGTAAGGCGCTAGGACGACGGCGTCGAAGTAGTTAAATAGAGATTTGAAGAGATTCGAGACTTTAGGAAAGTAAAGAACGGGAGGTAGTAATACCTAGTTAAGTAGGAGGGCTACGCCTAGCCGACTTAGTAGCTAGCAACGGATCTACGTGGCTACGATAATGCTATTTAGAAGTTCCACGATACTAATCCGAACAAGCCAGGGCCCCTAGCGTAGGTACCGAGAAGGAACTGAAGCTACGATTCGAGCGTTCGAACCGTGGGCTTGATTTGAAGAGGAGGCTTGTTTTAAGGGAGGGTAGTGTTATAGGTCTAGCCGTGATATATAGCTGTATGGCCATTGCGGGCCGTATGGCCATTGTGGAGCGGTTGTACGATGTAGGGCCTGCAGAGCCTGCAGCATGTGGAGCCCGCTGCAGGGCATATCCCCGGCGGGCCACACCTACGATCTTGAGTTCCTCGTACAACCACATCGAATATATACGTACCCCAACATTGGGCATTTACCACCTGTGATAGAAGGCTAGGTAGCTAAGCTTACGAACGATAGCTATCGAGTCCTAATAACATTACTAAATGAACCGGGGGCCGCTAATATAGGTAGCAGGTAAAATAACACGCTAGCTAAGCTCCTAGGTATTACTATCTCCCTCTTGTAGCTAATCGTACATACCCTAGTACAGATCCAACCGTATATTTTCTTAGTGCTTGTTTAGCTAATAGAGCTTTGCCTAGTTGTTCAAAGCCTAAAGATTAATAACTAGCTATTGAAAGAGACAACGGAAAAGAAACGGGATCTACCTCTACTACTAACAGGGATACAATATAAAACAAACATATTGATTCTAATCTACTATATCTTTAGTATAGCCCTCGCCTGCTAAAGGTAAACCCTAGTAAAAGCTAACGTTACTATAAGGAAACATTAATAGGTAAGATAAAGGAAGGTAGGCTAGAGATAGGGAATTGATTGTATACTAACCCTAAACAGAACCATCGGCACGCCTCTTAGCAAACACTATATCCTAGAAGCCCTTATTAGCATACTTATATAGGATAAGAGCAGCAATCTCGTTAGTAATAGGGAGATTATCCTAGTAGCAGTTAGCACTATGCTCTACAATAAGCTTTATCTAGGGGTTAATAAGAACGCGTAGCCCGCCTATCTAGCCTGCCGACTGTACAAAGCGTTCATATACTATATAGTATATCCGGGCAAAGGGGTTGTGATTCTGTATATACTCAGTAAACAACGCGAGGAAAGGCCTATTAAGTGTATTGATATTATACAAGGCGCGAGAGTAAGGGCCGGCAAGCAGGGCAGGGTCGGTAGGGCCGGCAGGGTCGGTAGGGCCGGCAGGGTCGGCAGGGCCGGCAAGCGGGGCAGGGTCGGCAGGGCTAACAGGGTCGGCAGGGCCGGCAAGCGGGGCAGGGTCGGCAGGGCCGGCAGGGTTGGCAAACGGGGCAGGCAGCGCAGGGCGTGCGGCATAGTTGCTACGCTAGTAGCGAATCTCCGTTGCAACATCAGGGTTGTAGAAGTATAGTTATATAAAAGAAGGAGCCTAGCCTAGGATACTATTAAAGGGTCCCTATAGGTAGTATAGCGTACTATAGATCTAGAAGTCTATAACTCCCCCTCTGCTAAGTCTATACTAAGTTTCGTTTACCTTGACAGAAGTAAAGGCAAACAGGTTGTTATACTCCTGTAGCTTCTTGTAGAACTAGGAGGAGCGAGGGTCGTTGTCTGTTAAAAGCCTGAAGTGTAACGGTTGTATACAACAAGGTTGCACAACAGTGCAACCTTCGTGGGAGCTCGCGAGGGCTGAAGGCTCTGCGCGGCGAGCTCCACCTAGTGTAGAGCCACGCTCCTCTAGCTACAGGGTGCTTAGCCAACCACATAGCATGGCATATGACATGGCACATGACACAGGCTGTGCCTGTAACACTACCCTCCCTCTCTAAACAAGCCCCCTATATAAAAATAGCCCCCTATCCCGGGTGCTCGCATCCAGAGTCAGAGTCACCTTAGCGCCTACCCTAGCGCTGCGCCTTCCTTCTCCGCGTCTACGATAGCAGGCCCGGAAGCTTAGGGTGCGCATCGTAGAACTCCTAGATAGCGTTATTACAGCCGCGTAGATCCGTTGTAGGTTGCTAAGTCGGGTTGTCGTAACCTTCCTACTTGACTTAGTACTGCTAGCGACCGTTCGCCGCCTTGCCGAACCCTACGATCCTCTCGAACCTCTACTCTACTACGTCTTCGCCTTCGTTAGTCTACGTGACTACGCGCCTGCGGTTAGCGCTTACATTGTCGTCGACCTTCTCTTAGCCGGCTAGCCCCTGCCCTAGGTAGCGCCTTACTCTCGAGACATAGAACGTAGGGAAGATCGTTATATTCGCTAGGAGCTTTAGAGTTACTATGTATAACAAGGCCTTTGTAACCTTGAACGGGCCCTCCTACCGCGGCGCGAGCTTTGCGGTCGGCCTACTAGTCTTATAGTTCTGTATATCGAGCATCGCCTTGTCGCTAACGCGGTACTATGGCGTATCCTCCCTATAGCGGTTCGCGTTCTGTTCGTAGCGGTCCTGTAACTGCTTTGCTAGCGCCGTAACCTTCCTAAGGATCGCTTTAAAGCGGTCCGCGAGCTTAGATACCTGGAAGAACTCCCGCTTCTGCTACTCTAAGATGTTCGGTAGGTACGGCTTCGACAGCTCTACGCCTATCCTAGGGTTAAAGCTATAATTCGCGAAGAACGGTAATATACCCGTCGTCTCGGAGACTATATTGTTCCCCGTAAACTCCGCTAGGGGGAGCCAGTTAACCTAGTTATCCTACGCCTAGTCGATGTACAGCCGTAGGTACTGCTCTAGTTCCGCGTTGATCCGCTCTGTCTAGCCGTTTGTCTAGGGGTAGAACGCCGATAAGGGTTTTAGGGTAATTGCAAGGCGCGCCGATAGCGCCCTCTAGAACCCTAAAACGAACTACGTGCCTCTATCCGATACGATCGTCTCCGGTACGCTGTAGAGCAAGTACACGCGCTCGATAAACCAGTTAGCTAGCTCGTCAGCCTCTAGTGTTACCGTCGCAATAAAGTGGCGTATCTTCGTGAGCCGGTTAACCACTACTGCTACGTACCTAAACTCCTACCCCCTCCGTTTATATAGCGGGAGCGGCGTAATATAGTCTACTAATATATCTCACTACGGTGCTAATAGTAGCGGGAGCGGCTTAAGGAACCCTGCGGGCTTCGAGCGGGGGTTCTTCGTCTTAAAGTATAGCGTATAGGCTCCTACGAACGTCCTTACTAATACGCTTATCCCTAGCTACTAGTAGACCCTGTTTATTAGGTCAAGCGTCTTTGTCCTCCCTGGGTGCCTGCTGGGCCCTAACGCGTGTATCCGGTAGATAAGCTGCAAATGGAGCTCCGTATCGCCCGGGTCGATTATTAGCCTACTGTAGTAGAACGCCCTGCCCGAGACTAACTTACACTTGGCGAACGGCACTCTTAGCTCCTACTTGATCTTGCTTAGCTAGGCACGTGCCTCCTGGTCGCTAAGCGCCTCTACTACGTCTGCTATAAACGGCAAGGTCGCGTAGCTCTCCGCGATAAGGTCGTTAGTATAGCGCGAAACGTCAAGGCTAAAGAGCTCTAGTATCTCGCCTAGTAGCTTAGCGTTGTATTTGCTACTAAAGGTCTCCGGGTCGAACTTACTTAGGTCGATCAGGGGGCGCTGTCTGTTCTATAGCCTGTTATCTTTAACGTCTTTTGGCATGAACTCTAGCTTCCTGCTAAGTGCGTCGGGGCGGCCGTTTGCTATGCCTAGGCGGTAGATAATCTGGAAGTCAAAGCGTAACAAGAACTCTAACTAGCGTATATAGCGTAGCGATAGCTGCTTCGTTATGCTAAAGGTCTATAGGTTCTTATGATCCGTAATGATATTGAACCTTTTAGCCGTACCTTCGAGCTTAGGGTGCTATTCCTTAAGCGCTTTGACGATCGTAAGGAGCTCCTTATTGTAGATGTTGTAGTTATACTCGGCCGTAGTGTACTTTGCTAAGAAGTAAGTAACTAGATGCAACTCGCCGTTATCCCCCTCCTGTAGTAGCGCTCTACCCGCCGACTAGTCTAACGTATCGACTTCTACTACCGCTCGCTTTTCCTAGTTATATATCCGTAGTGCTAGTGCCGTAATAAAGCATACCTTTAGGCGCTAGAAAGCCGCCTCGTATTGCTCGGACTACTTCTAGTCTACTGTCTTCTTTATAAGCTCGTATAGCGGCCGTACGTAGCTCGAAAAACCTTATATAAATCGGCGGTAGAAGTTCGCAAACCCTAAGAACCGCTAGAGGTGCCTCCTTGTCTCTAGAGCCTCCTAATTACGTACCGCTTCGACCTTGTCTAGGTCTATCTTAATGCCCCTAGGCGTAATAATAAGCCCTAGGTACTTCGTCCGCTTTGTGTAGAATTCGCACTTGTCGATATCTACCTATAGGCCTACGTCGATTATACGCTTTAGCACCTCCCTGACTTGCTTGATATACTCCTTGAGCGTGCTAGAGTAGACTAGGATATCGTCTAGGTACGCTGTTACGTAGTTATCTAGAGCGTCGTAGAGGATGTCGTTTATATAATGCTAGAAGGTGGCGGGCGCGCCCTATAGGCCGAACGGCGTAACCAGCGTCTTATATAGGCCGAATCTCGTAATGAACGCTATAAGCTACTTGTAGCCCGGCGCTACGTGTACTCGGTTGAACGCCGCGATTACATTAAGCTTCGTGAAGATCTTCGCCTTATAGATAGAGTCTAGGGTCTCCCGGATTAGCGGGATAGGGTACTAGCTCTTTAGCGTCGCGTTGTTAATACTATAGTAGTCGACGCAGATCCTAATGCCTCCGCCTAGCTTCTGGGCTATAAGGATAGGCGACGAGGCGCTCGAGCGTAAGGGCTGGATAAACCCCTTCGTAAGGTTATTGTCGAGCTAGCGCTTTAGTACGCGTAGCTCTATCGGCAATATCGGGCGATTCCTCGAGTACGGGACTACGCTCCCTAGGAGTAGCTCGATCCTGTAGTTATACGTACGGTAGGGGGGCAGGATATTAGCGTCCTATAGGACAAAGGTAGCTACTAGGTCTTGGTATTCCTTCGGTAAGCGCGCCTTAATCTCGTCTAGAGTAGGCGCTAGTCTATCCGCCTTATCGAAGAACTTCTTAGAATCTTCCTCTGTAATCTTATTAAGCTTCTCGTCCCCTTTAGCAAGCACGTCGATAAAGCTATAGAACCTCGCTAGGAGCATCGACTTCGCGTACTCTAGTATACTCTCTTAACTTAGTAGGTCCTTAAAAAACTACTCGGGTAGAACTAGTATACGGTCTCTCTTCTTAGCCTCTACTACTCTCTCTAGCTTACCTATTGTAGTCTATATAACTACTACGCCCTTCTATCGGTATACCGCTAGGAAGCTCGCTCCGTTCAGGATCTTCGCGTTATCCTAGCGGATCTTCCCCTATACTTGACTAAGCAGGGGCGGGGCGTAGGGGGGGGAATAGGGTCTAGGGGGTGGTCTCCTAGCGCTAGCTACTACCTCTACTGGCCTTGGTGATATAGGGGGCGGCGCTTTGACCGGCACGCCTATCGCTCCCGGCGGTGCGAGCGTCCCCCGTAGGTCGGCCTACGCGCCTCCCTAGGACGCGGATCTCTACCGTCTACGGGCCTATCTCCGCCTATCGGACCGCCTAGCTCTCTTGTAGTTAGAGAGCTTGCTCGTAGCGATAGCGACCTTGTCGTTGTTACTAGAGGTACTATAGTCGTTGTCTTCGGGTACGTCCTCTACCGTTACATAGTACCGCTCGCTGTTCCTAGGGGGTAGGGGTACCTTTAGCTGGCCTACCTGCCGAGCGACCTAGCTCCCGATATACTCTAGTAGGCACCTCCTACGGTAGTACTCCGTAAATTCGAGCTATAGGGTCTCCTAGTCGATCCGTAGGTTATACTTCCGTAGCTACAGGAGGCCTAAGATCACCGGGGTCTCCTTTACAAGCGTTGTAACGAAGTATACTAGGGTCTCCTAGTAGTCGCTAACGACTAGCGTAAGCGCCGCTAAGTGCTCGATCTAGCGCAAGAACCCTCCGTCGGCCAGAAATAGCAGCTACTATGCCGCTAGCTTCTCTAGTAGTAGCCTATTTGTAACTACAAAGCTAAAATCCACGAACGCCAGACCTGTACAACCCGAGTCTATAAGTGCTACGTACTCTACATTGCGCCTACTAACCGCTAGGTACAATAATAAGAGAATAGATTTAGCGCTACTACCTACGGCACTAATAACTAAACTATCTCCCTATCCCTCCTATAGCTAGCGGTACCCCTCCTGTAAGCGATAGTTTATAGGAGCTCCTTGTTTCTCTAGTCGTTATATAAGAAGCTGAAACTAGGGGGTTACTCTATACTCTAGTAAGCGCTATAGTCCTCCTGCTCGTCTACCTCCCTAACGACAAAACCGCTCTGGTCAGGGGCGTCCGTAAAACGTACAGCGAGCCCGCCTCGACCCCTCTAATAGGCCCTAGCGCGGCCGCTTACGCCGCTATAAGCTAGGAGGCCCCTGGAGGGGGCTTGACCGAAGCCTTGCTAAGTGGGCTACTGCTATCCCTGAGGCTGCTGCTATCTCTACGCGCCGCCGTGGCCCTACGCTCCGCTGTAGCCCTGCGCTCCGCCGTGGCCCTACGCTCCGCCGTAGCCCTGCGCTCCGCTATAGCCCTGCGCCCCGCTATAGCCTTGCGCGCCGCCGTAGCCCTGTGCCCCGCTATAGCCCCGCGTACCGCCATAGCCCTACGCGCCTCCGCGCTGCGGCTAGCCGCCGCGGCTACTACGGCCTCCTTGGCTAGCCTAGTAATACCTTGAGATATAGTCGCTAGCGCCGCACTTGAAGTATAGGCCGCTAGCCCTACGGCGCTCCTTTTCTTACGGTATAAGCGTAGCTAGGGTGACGGCGTCGATCTTTATAGCGTCGGGATCCCGGGCTCTCCCGGTACCCCTACTACCGCTGCTATAATGTATAGCAAGCGCGCCGTTACCGCTGCGGATCTTCTTCCTAAAGTCCTCTATATCTAAGTTCGTAGACAGGGTCTAGGCTATCTTAGCCTACGCGTTGAAGTTGTCCGACGCTAGTAGCCTAACCTGTAACGTAAACGTAGCTAAGAGGTAGGCTAAGATCCGTTCTCTAAACATACGGACCTACATTATACTCTCGATATTAGTAGTATCGGCTAGGTTCGAGAACTCCGTTAGGAAGTCGTTAAAGTTTATGAACTTATTCTCCTAGACGAGTATATAGAGCTGGTTCGTAGCCGCCGTAGCGACGTTGTAGGTTATATACTACTTTTTAAGGTCGTTTAGGAACTTAGTCCTAGTCTTCTAGTACTAGCGCCTATTGTCGTTTAGGTAGTTCTCGATTGTCTAGAGCTTCGACTTGACTGCGCGGCTCGCGTTGCTACTAAGTATTGCCTTAGCGTATAGGATCTTCGTACGCTCGGTCGAGAACTCGCAAGGGCGTGTTCTCTAGCGCCCCTGGACCTTATCCGACTAGTCGTCGAACAGGGTAGTCCGCTTAACAGTATCCTTCTCCTCCCCTATAAACGGTATTAGGTAGGGGAGGGACATCGTAGCTAGGTCGTCCTCGTTATAGGGCTGGTATAACGGCTAGCTACTACCTCTACCGCCTCCGGCCAGCGCGGCGCTCGTCGCCTCGAGCGCCTGTAAGGTCATTAGTCTCTGCTCCTCGAGCATCTTCGAGATTACCGCGTTCGTATACTTCTACGCCTCGAGCTGTTTGTAGAGCGCCTTACCCTCGGTAACCGCGTTATTAGCTATCGCCTAGGTATTAGCGAGCGCGGCGAGTGTCGCCTTCTACTCTACTAGCGCGGCTCTTAGCTACTTGCGCATAATGGCGGCACGCAACGGGCTAGCTTACTCTAGCGCCTACATTAGCATGTTATTGCTATCCTCTACCCTATCTATCATCCTAGTTCGTTAGGGTAGTTCTACAGGGGGTAGTCCTATACGTCGGATATCCTATACGTCGGACTGTGAATAGGGGTAGGGTGCTCGTTTTAACTCGTACTACGTAGTCGAGGTTAAACAAAGTCCAGTACGTTAGAAAAAAGAAGCGTTCTAGCCAGTCTAAGGTGTTCGATCTGCCTCTAACGGTCTAACTAGCTACGCGCGCGAGTTGAAGGTGCAACCTACTATAACGGTCGTATATAACAAGGTTACACAACAGTGCAACCTTCGTGGGAGCTCGCGAGGGCTGAAGGCTCTGCGCGGCGAGCTCCACCTAGTGTGGAGCTACGCTCCTCTAGCTACAGGGTGCTCAGCCAACCACATAGCATGGCACATGACATGGCACATGACACAGGCTGTGCCTGTGACATGAAGAGAAAATCGGGGAGAGTATACTAGAGCTCGATACGGACATTGCCTTTTAAACAGCATTTGCCAAAGACTAGGGACTTATTAGAGGAAGCCTAACAAAATTAGCAACGAAGCGTTAAAATAAATAATATAGAACTTACTACTAAACGCTTATCTATCTAGTACAATATACTATAGTAATTGTACTCTATAGTATATAGGCTAAGATCTAGTACCGTAATAGTCTTAATACTATTTAACGGTAGCTAACTAAGCGGGTCTTACCTATTAATTTCTTATCGTAGAGGTAATTGAACCTTATCTTATATAGCGGCTATAGCTACAGTAGCCTAGCGGCATATAAGGCGTTCCTATATAGCTAAAACTAAACAAAGTTAATATATAGTATAGTAGCTACTATTCGAACGGAGTGCGAAACTATTAAGAGGAAGATAACGGCGGCACTTGCTACAAAAGGTAGCGGCAGAAGAAAGCGGGATAGCTTGTGAATCGGCCCGGCGTAGGCGTGCTCTTTAGAGTAGTTGTAATTCGGCTCCCTAGCGTAGGCGTGCTCTTTAGCGTAGTATCTAAGAAAGGGTTAATCCTAATACTTTGTAGCAGGATAGCAGGAACACTTACAGTCTCTTATAGGTACTACTGTATATAGGATGCAGGTGAATGTAACGGTAGGGCCGGTAAAAAATGTATAGAAGGAAAATCCCGCGAGAGCCATTTGTAGTGGAAGAATTTGCACGCCTGTGCAGAGCGCGGTAGGAGAGCGTAGCAGGCTTGGCGAAAAATTGACAGCCAACTATAAATCACTAACAGCCATGTACCTTGCAATGTTAGTGTTAACGGCCAAATAAGCAGGCTGTACTACCAAATTGTTAAGAAAAGATCGATGTACCTGCAAAAAAGACTATCGTGATAACCGCACTTTTTCAAACCTAGCTATAGTATCATATATAGAGAAGAAAGACAATAGCGAGCTTATAGAGTAGAGGTATAGGAAGCTACTAGAGTTTTAAGGGGTTAGCGTGTTATTTCCTTCTATTAAAAGTTCTTGTATTTCTTTACCCCTATTTTTTTTCTACCTTTCATTTCTTATATACCCCTCCTATATCCTTGTTTTCTTAAAAATTCTTCGCTTCTCCCTATATTCTAATAGACCCCCCTCGAGTCGTTTATTCCTTTTTTAGTATCTAACCCTCCCTTAGGACTATTTCTTCCTTATCTGTTGTATTAGCCCGTCGCTACAAGCTAAGCCCTATCCCGATATACCTGTTGTTACTAGTAGATTACTACCTTGAAATTAAGATGTAGAATCTCCCTAGATAGATAAGATAACAAAGGACAAGCTACCGGGCTCTCTATAATACTAGCCTTAAGGGAGTAGGCTAGATGCCCCTTGTTAACGGATTCCTAGCTACACTCCTTGCCGGACTATAGGTAGTTGCCGCACTTGCTATTAAGGATCTTAGGCACTAAGACGTAGCTATAAAAAGGCCATATCGTTTAGAACTAGACCTGATCGCTAGTCCTAGGGTACGGACTAGTGGTTATAGTACGCTAGTACGCTTCTTAATAGTAGCGACATGGAATCGAATTGCTATATTAGGGTTAGTACTAGCTTTACTAGAATAGAGGGAGAGTTACTTACTTGTACCTGAAGAACTAGACGAAGAACCCCTTGCGACGATTTAGCCGACTATAGAAGTTATATAGCTACCGCCTAAGATATAGACCGTTATACTATTTGACAAATACCGGCCGGAGCTACCTAAAGAACCCCCGCCGCTTAAAGAGAGCCTAGTAGCTATCGTTAAGCTAGACCTAGCCCTAGAGCTTCGATAGTACCTGCTAGTTATATAGCAATTGCTACTAGAGGAACGGCATCTCCCCCTAGTTTGCGTCTAGTACCTTCGAGATTTAGAGTAGCTAAGCTACTAGGAACTAGAAGACTAGTAGTATAAAGGGTTACTAAGCGTTAGAGGGCTAAGCCTTGTTGTTATAAGTCGGCCGAACTACCTAGATAAATTAATAGGGAACGACGAATTTCCGGTCCTAGGATAGCGTTAAATCCACTAGCTAGCTTATAATCCGTAAGAGCAGAGGGCGTAGACTAGTATTAACCCGGATATCTACCTAGGAGAGCTTAAGATCCTACTATAGAGGAGCTATAGTATTATAGTGCGAATTCTAACGTAGGAGCGTAGTCGAATTCGAACTGGAAGAGAAACTATAAGTAAGCGAACAGGCTAAACCCCCCCTTCTTATACTACTCCCCTAGAACAGGTAGCTGAACTATCTTAAGTTATATAGCTAGTATAAAGGAAGGAGCTATAGAGAGATCTTTCGATTCCCCCCTTTTTTCGGAGAACCTAGAATAGGTAGCTAGTTCATCCTAAGTGTCACGGGCTGAACCGTGACATGGTTCATAGGCACAGTTGCGTGTTCGTTCTAGGGATCGAACAACGTTCCATCTTTTGATAGTGTTACGCAGTGGTTAACTGTGCCCACTGCCGTAACAGTTTGTTCGATCTATACCCGAGGGCTCGCGTTCAATTCGTGGTTCGGTCGGTGTTGACGGCAGGCACAAGTACGATGCTGGTTGCGGACATGCGGGGAATGTACGATTGAAGTGGGCCCAAGGGGAAAAGACGGTGGAGTCTTTTCGGTGGGGCTATGAACTAGGGCACGGAGCCCCGGAGACCGCACGCCCTAGACAAGCGGAACGGAAGGAAGGCGCTTAGAGGGAAGGTAGTGTCACAGGCTGAACCGTGACATGGTTCATAGGCACAGTTGCGTATTCGTTCTAGGGATCGAACAACGTTCTATCTTTTGATGGTGTTACGCAGTGGTTAACTGTGCCTACTGCTGTAACACTAAGTTAAGAGTTACAGGGCCCCCTTAGAACAGGCTCCCTTTAGAACTCTAATTATATAGCCTCTTTTTTTTCTTAGGTTATATAGAAGGAGTAGAAGGAGCTACGGAATTGCGAATTCTAACGTAGGAGCGTAGTTGAATTCAAAAGGGAAGAGAAACTATAAGTATATAAGTACTAGGGGGGAGTGGTGTAATTAGAGTATGTTGCACCTAGAAGCCGCAAGGCTGTCGGTTCGAATCCGGCCTCCCTTACCCTCTTTTCGGTTTTTCAGGATTAGTCCCCTGCAAATTCCAACGAGAGTTACACTAACCAAAGAAGGAAAACCCGAGGAATAGCCGTCGTCTCGGAGACTAGGATCTAGGCCCCTACGTTATATACCGATCGGCAAGAACCCTATGTTGCTCGCTGTAGGATAAAAACAATCTAGCCGTAGTAGCTAGGGACTAGTAAACTACCTAGGGTAGAAGCTGAACTACCTAACAAAATACTACTAGGGGCCCCCCCTAGAAGAAACTAGACTTGAACGAAGAGCGGAAGAAGGAGGAGATTATTAGCTACCCTAGAACCAATTATATCTAACAAAGGGGGCAGGTAGGGTTAGAGAAGGCTAGGGCATTACGTAGTATAAAGGAAACAGAAGCGGGGAGATCAAATCGAAGAGTGGAGGTTTTCATCTAGCCTAGCGAGGGTACGGTTTCCTGTACTAAACAAACTAGTAGAAGGACCGGCGCGCCGTAAGGCATATCGGTGTACGAATAAATAAATATATAAGTACTAGTTTATCCTAAGTTAAGCTACCGACCCCCCCTTCTAATACAGCCGCCCTAGAATAGAGGGCTAAGCTATCCTAAGTTATCTAGCTAGTATAAAGGAAGGAGCTATATAGGAATCTTTCGACTTTTTAGCTACCTTCTCGCCTATAAAGTCTTCCTCGCTAGTCCTTATTTTTTCTTATTTTCCTCTCTCCTTTAAACAACATCGACCTTATTCGCTATTCCCTCTCTCTATTCTACTTAAGATATATACTCGGCCCTCCTCCCTTCCCATTATATCGACTAACTTAGGTAGCGCTGCTAACTAGCAATAGTAGCTCGAGTCTTAGAGGACAGGCGTAGGCAATAGTTAGAATGCGCCTAGAGCCTTAGGAAGTAAGCTCTAGCGTCTAGTCGATAGGAGAGTCGACCTCTTAGAGTAAATCAGAAGCTAATAGCTATACTAGCTATAAGCCGCTAGGTTATACAAGGAAGACCGAATTATAGCAAACCTCTTCTCTAGCCTTACGAACTCTAGAATAGACGGTAAGACGTTCTATAGAGTCTCCTAGCTAACTATAGTATACTTACTCTACGATATTAAGGGTATAATCGAGAATAGAGAGTAGCTCTAAGGCTACGATCTTATTGTTGCCCTATACTATTTCCTAAGTAGCCTTAAGGACTAGGTCTATATTTACAATGCCTAGATTAGTAACAGTAGCTCGGTCTACCCCTTAGAGACTAACCTAAACACCTAGGTATAGATAGCGTCGAAGCGATTCTAGGTTATCTTAGGTACGAAGAACCTAAGCTATTAGGTTCTAACAATCTATAACTAAGCTAGTTATAGCACGATATACTTCGACTCCCTAAGGCACTGCGCGTAGGACACCTACCTCTACTAGCTAAAGATTATAAGCTAGATCTAGGCGTCTAGCCTTTACCCTAGTTATACGAAACCGGAGGTATATAAGCGTAGACTAGTATAGTTAGAGGACTAGGAGTATAGCGTATAGGTTCTAGAGTATACCCGCCTATTCTTCTAAGAAGGACTATAAGCTAGAGGCATTTACAACGCCCCGCTATAAATATAGAGTCGGATCTTTAACAGCGTCTAGATAAACACTAAGATAAGGATAGAGTATATAATCTCTACGTAGCTAGCTTACGCCTATTATACGCTAGGCTTCGAAGGATATATACCTATCCGCCTAAGCAACCTAAAAATAGTAGTTTATAACGAGCAGAGAACTAGGTTTAGTCCCTCACCTTATTAGCTACTATCTAGCTATCCCTCTACCTTTAGTATACTAGCTCGGGCGCCTTCCTTAGAGCTAGCTATTATAGCGAGAGACGAAGCCTCTCGATAGATAATACTAGCTACCTATTTAGGGACGGCCCTATTAGAGGACTATTAATCTTTATTGTAGTTACTAAGTCTCGGATTAATACGCTTAACCTATAGTAGTTTAGCTATTAGCTTTATTACCTAATAGATATCGAACCTTCTATAGTCCGGCCTACTACCTTTAGCGTCGTTACTAGCAATTATTAGGATCCTGTCTTCGCCTATTTAGAGAGAGTAGGAAGATACCCCGGTACCGCCGTAGTCTCTATCGCTACTAGAGCCCTATAAGCCTTCTAGTAAGAAGACACCGCGGGTATAGTTATAGCCGTAGCTTACCCCCTTAAGACGCTCGTATCGTCTAGCTAGTATCCCCCCTAAGACTGTCCTTCCGGCGCCGTCGCTACCTCCTATTTAGAAGGAGCCTACTTCTAAAGTAGTTATCCGCCCGCTAACCTTTTAAGATACATTCCTTTACAGGTTCCGTATACTACCGCTATATATACTATAGTTCGCTAGGTAGGACGATATCGACAGGTAAGCTAAAGAGCTTAAGCGCCGTTAGTAGGGTACGTAAGTATAGGACTAGCGGCTAAGTTACGCTAAAAGGGCTCGCTGCCGAGAGCAGGGACGTTAACGGAGATAGATAGAGCTTTGTTTTATTTTGCGAGTTCTTAGGCAGGAGCCCTAGTAAACTCGAAAGGGAAGTGTGAACTAGGGTAGATAGCTCTTAGCTAGAATAGGGGGGTATTCGTAGTAGATTTTTCGGTTTTTTGACCGCTTATAGCGCTATACGTTGTTTTGTAGTTATATATATAGCTAGTTAGTCCGCCTACTTAGGTAGACAATAACAATCTTAGGATATAAAACTCCCCCCCTAAATTTAACACTTTTAGCTCTAAGCCTTCCCGATACCTCTAGGTATATGTTTTTATAGTGATCTTGTTCGCCTTCCCTAGAATAGGGGGAGATATATGTCCGGAGAGCAATATCTTAATCTAATTAGACGTAATTAAAGTCCGAAGATACGTCGGCAACCTTAGACGCTCGCTACTTGTCTATCACTACTACGTCTTGCTCTCCTGTAGCTAGTAGCTTAGTTTGTAGTTTGCTCTAGTTCAGTATACCTAAGGTACGTCGGTCCTACTTCTGCTATAGTATAAAGGAAACCGTACCTCCTAAACAGGGGGTCGGGTAAAAACCCCTGCCTTCGTTCACTATAAACGGCCGCTCTAAGTCCTTCTTACTATAATATAAAAAGGGGGGTTCTATTATATATAGCGGTCGGCCTACAGGGGCTAACAGCAGTCGAGAGAGCAGCAGACGTAGCGAGCGAGTAGGCCAAGCAAAAGTAGAAGACGGGGAAGCTGAAGAACAAGACCCTCGACACAGATGGAGTAGTGGAACTCGCCTAGCAGGAGCGCGAGATAGCGGCCCAGGAGGGGCGCGCCGCGCTTGTAACGAGAGTAAGAAGACCTACGTACCGCTCGGCAGACAAGGACCCCCCGATATAACTATTTACAGACCTTACCCTTAAGAGATACGAGGGTCTAAGTAAGGCTTAGAGCTCCCTGCTCGCCTAGGCGCGTAGCGGGGATATCGGCCTCCGGGAGTACCTAAATAGGGTAAACGTCCTAGAGATCACTACACCGTACTATAAGTGCAGCGAGGGCAAAGAAACGATCGAGTACCTAGTAGTATAGTGTAAAGATCTACCGAAGTATAGAACCTAGGAAGAGTTACAAATATAGTTACAATAGGATCTATAGCTTGTCTTACGACGAGCTATATAGCTATATAAGAGCTTGGTAAAGGTAGTTATTAGCTAGTTGATGGATTCGAGGCGCCTAACGGAGTATAGCGTAGCTCGTAGGCTGTAACTAGAAGCTACGAAGGCTGTAAAAGCGGCTAAGAGCAGCGGAGAGGGTGTGGGAAGTGCCGAACCGAGCCGCTAAGGGAGATAGGGGCTATCTTTTACACGTAGTATAAGGGATTCAAAGCGCTAAAGCAGAAGCGTAGGCAGGGGTTTTCACCTGGCCCCCTGTTCAGGGGGTACAGTTTACTTTGTATATAAACCAGTAGCAGGACCGGCGCGCCGTAAGGCATATCGGAGTACGAATAAATAATAATAAATAAATATATATAGCGGTCTAACTCTAGGTCTAGGGGATCTAGGTCTAGGCTCTAGAGGCTAGCTTTAGCCGCCTCCTAGA
The DNA here is from genome assembly GCA_033297235.1 of Trichocladium antarcticum. Classification (NCBI taxonomy): domain Eukaryota; kingdom Fungi; phylum Ascomycota; class Sordariomycetes; order Sordariales; family Chaetomiaceae; genus Trichocladium; species Trichocladium antarcticum. Next base: position 2,935,492 of record MU853401.1, read on the forward strand.
GCGCTATCTCCGCTTCCTCTACCTCCGCCGCCTCTAGCTCTAGTCGTCTAGCTAGGCTAAACTCTATAAGGTAGCTCGAATCTATCAACCAGCTAATAACCACCCTTGCTAGGCGTATATATAGTTGCTTCGACCTCTGTAGTACCATTTGTAGGTCCCGCTGCGATCTGATCTCTAACTCCCGCTACGTTCTACGTTTCGGCGGATCTTTGCACTATACCACTAGGTGCTCGACTGTCTCCCTCCCCTCTCTACACTCGTAGTACAGGGTATTGACCTTTAGGACCTTGACCCTGAATAGGTAATCCCATAGGCTAATGTTGCTACTCCAGGCCTAGGTAAGAAGTGAGTTCTACGCCTTGGTCAGACCCTCGTGCCGGCGGAGCGAGAGGTCCGTGAATAGGAGGAACGAGGGGTCTTAATCTACTAGCCTGCGCGTGGTCCTCCCTACCCCGCGGGCGGTCCACCTTGCTTGCTATTGAACTAGGGCAGAATGGTCTTGGCCAGAACAGGGGTACGCATATAGTGGATTTTTCGTTTTTTGACTGCTTGCAGCGCCATGCGTTGTTTTCGCAGTCACATATATAGCTAGTTAGACCGCCCACTTAGGCAGACGACAACTCTTCCAGGGACTTAAAACACCTCCTTAAATTTAACACATTTGGCTTTAAAGCCCTTGCTCGGCCCCCGGGCATATGTTTTTTACGGTGATCTTGTTCGCCTTCCTCTGAACAGGGGGAGACATATGTCCGGGTGACAATTGATTGATCTGATATGCTGCGATTGAAGTCCGAAGATACGTCGGCGACCTTGGATGCTTGCCACTTGTCCATCCCCACTACGTCTTGCCCTCTATGCAGCTAGTGGCTTGGTTTGTGGTTTGCTCTAGTTCACTATGTAAGTCCTACGCTAGGGTAGTTATATTGATCTTAAACCTTATAACTACTATAAGCTAGTTATTTATAGTACAAAGCCTTGCTATAGAAAGCCCTACGAAAACAAATTCGACTGCCGCTAACACTATAATCAAGACTATAAGAATAAAGATTATTAAGATATCTCTTAGAACTATAAGGATATAGTCTTTAGTAACACCTGCCGCTCTATAGATAAGCGCTCTAGTTACTGCTTAATTGCCTACGTATTGCTATCGTTATCGATTAGTAAGAACGATAATATTACTACTAAGGGTATTAGCCTAGATATCTTAGAATCTACTAAAGGTAGCGGAACTTTTCCTTCTTTGTACCCTATGTAGTTATTTATTATAGCTAACGATATTAACAATTAAGCTAATTATCACGGGTGGTAAATGCCCAATGTTAGGGTACGTATATATTCGATATGGTTGTACGAGGAACTCAAGATAGTAGGTGTGGCCCGCCGGGGATAAGCCCTGCGGCGGGCTCCACATGCTACAGGCTCTACAGGCCCTACATCGCACAACCGCTCCACAATGGCCATACAGCCCGCAATGGCCATATGGCCATGTCACGGCTAGACCCGTGACACTACCCTCCCTTAAAACAAGCCTCCGCTTCAAATCAAGCCTACGGTTCGAATTGTAGCTTCAGTTCCTTCTTGGCACCTACGCTAGGGGCCCTAGCTTGCTTGGATTAGCATCGTAGAACTTCCAAATAGCATTATTATAGCCACGTAGATCCGTTGCTAGCTACTATATTGGCTAGGCGTAGCCTTCCTACTTAACTAGGTATTGCTACCTCCTATTATCCGCCTTCCTAAAGTCTTAAATCTCTTTAAACCTCTATTTAACTACTTCGACGCCGTTATCCTAGCGCCTTACCTCCCTACTACGGTTTACCCTTACGTCCCTCTATACGTTAGCTTGCCCTAGGATTCCCTACTCGCTACGCTATAGCCGAATTAATAATACGTAGAAAGTGTCGAATATCTTTATATTCGCTAGAAGGCGCAGCGTTACTATATACGACGCTGCTTTAGTAACCTCGAATAGGCCTTCCTAGCGCAGCTTGAGCTTCTTCGTCGGGCGCCTTGTCTTATAATACCGTATATTAAGCATTACCTTATCGCCGATTCTATAGACTAGGGCGTCGCTACGTTTAGCGTTCGCGTTGATCTTATAACGGTCCTGTACTTGCCTTGCTAGTGCCTTCGCTATATCTAGCACTACTTTAAAGCGTATAGATATCTCTATTACCTAGAAAAACTCCCTTTTCTAAGCTTCTAAGAGTTCTAGTAGGTATAGCGTGCTTGGTTCTATACCTATACGTAGGTAGAAGCTATAGTTCGCGAAGAAGGGCGATACTCCCGTCGTCTCTAACGATATATTATTCCCTACAAACTCTACAAGCGGTACCTAATCCGCCTAGTTATTCTATACCTAGTTAACGAAAAGGCGTAAATACTGCTCTAACTCTATATTAATCCGTTTAGTCTAGCCGTTCGTTTGTAGGTAGAACGCCGATAATAGCTTTAGAGTTACTGCTAATCGCAACGATAGTATTCTCTAGAACGTTAAGACGAACTATATACCTCTATCTAATATAATCGTCTTAGGTAGGCTATATAGGCTATAGACCTATTCTACAAAGCGGTCCGTTAACTTATCTACTTCTAAGGTCTCTATCGGGATAAAGTAGCGTATTTTCGTTAGTCAGTCCACTATTACTGCAATATAGTTAAAGGTATAGTTCCTCCTTATATATAGCGGGAGTAGTGTAATATAATCTACCGATATATCCTACTATAGCGAGAGTAGCACTAGTAGCGGCTTTAGAAAGCCTGTTAGTAGCGCCCTTAGCGTTTTTATCTTGTTATATAGCAAGTAGGCGTTATAGTAATTGTAGATTGTACTAGTTATCCTAGTCCACTAGTATTTCCGGTTATTAGATTAATAGTCTTGGTCCTTCTAGGGTAGCCTCTAGGTCCTAATACGTAAGTTCGGTAGATTAGCTATAGCTATATTTCGTCGTTGTCTAGGTCGATAAGCATCCTCCCGCGGTAGTAAGCCTTACTTACGATAGCTTAGTACTCTATATATAGTACTTTAAGCTTCGTCTTTATATCATTTAGCTACGCCCTAGTTCTAGGGTCTACTAACGCCTTAAGCGTTACCTTTAGCAGATCCGAGCTTGTATATATCTCGTTTAGTAGATCGTCGATATACCTTAATAGGTCTAACTAGTTAACTATAATCGCCTTGTTATATAGTTTTAGTAGTTTAAATATCTCTAGATCGAACTAGTTAGGGTCGATTAGTAGCCTCTTACAGTTCTAGAGTCGGTTATCCTCTACGCCCTATAGTATATATTCTAGCTTGTAGCTAAGCGTATCTAGCATCGCGTTTGCTAATCCCGGCCGATAGATAATACGGAAGTTAAATCGTAATAGGAATTCGGACTACTATATATACCTTAGGGATAGTTGTTTCGTTATTACAAAGGTCTAAAGGTTCTTATAGTCTATAATGATATTAAACCGGCCGTTTGCTCCCTCTAGCTCTAGTCGCTATTCCTCTAGTGCCTTAATTACCGCTAATAGCTCCTTATTATAGATATTGTAATTACATTCCTATACTAAGTGCTTCGTACTAAAGTAAGCTACTAGGTACTAGTTGCTATTATCGTCTTGTTATAGTAGCGTTCTACCTACTAACTAGTCTAAAGCGTCCGTTTCGACAACTATAGGTTTGTCCTAGTTGTAGATCCTTAGCGCTAGTGCTATCGAAAAGTATATTTTTAGTTGTTTGAAAGTAGATTAGTATAGTCTGCTCTTTTACTAGCTTGTTGTCTTCTTTGTTAAGTTATAAAGTAGCCTCGCTACTCCTAAGAAGTTCTTAATAAATCGTCGGTAAAAGTTCGCGAAGCCTAGGAAGCGTTGTAACTACTGTCTCGTTATCGGCGGCTCCTAAGATACAATCGCCGCTACCTTCTCTTTATCTATATCGATACTGCCTAGTGTAATAATCAGGCCTAGGTATTTCGTTCTTATAGTATAGAATTCGTACTTGTTAATATCGACCTAGAGGCCTACCTAGTATAGTCTCTTTAGCACTTCCTTTACTTACTTAACGTAGTCTGCTACATTCGTAGAGTAGATTAGTATATCGTCTAAGTAAGCTATAGCGTATACGTCTAGTATATTATATAGCGTATTATTAATATAGTACTAAAATATAGCGGGCGCTCCCTATAGCCCGAACGGTGTAACTAGTGATTCGTAAAGGCTAAATTATATTACGAACGCTATTAACTATTTGTAGCCTTCCGCTACTCGGACTCTATTAAACGCCGCAATAACATCTAGCTTCGTAAAGATCCGCGCTCTATAGATAGAATCGAGTATTTCCTTAATTAGTAGTATTAGATATTAACTCTTTATTAAAACGTTATTTAAACCTCGAAAGTTAGTGTAAATCTATACTCTACCTCCTAGCTTCTAGGTAAGTAGTAGAGACGCTCCTATACTCGATTTTAATAGTTAGATAAAGCCTTTTATTAGGTAGTTATCTAGCTAGCGCTTAACTATATATAGTTCTATTAGTAAGAATAGTCTGTTCTTTAAGAACGGTAGCTTGCTTCCTAGAATTAGCTTGATTTTATAGTTATATAATCTATATAGTAGTAGCGTATCTTCCTCCTAGGGAAGAAAAGTCTCGAACGTATCGCGATACTCTGCTAGTAGGCGTTTTAAGATATCTACCGCTATTAGCTAGGGTTTATTGCTCTTCTTGAAGAATTTCTAAGTGTCCTTCTCTATAATCCTATAAGTCGTCTCTACGTTACTCTAGAGGGCGTTTACAAACTCGTAGTGTCGTTCTAGGAGTGTCGAAGTATAGTCCTTTAGCGAGCTTTTATAGTTTAATATCCGTTTGTAAAAGTCGTCTAGTAGAGTATAGAGCGTAGCCCTCTCCCTATCCTTCTTCTCGTTTAGTATTGCTTATTCTAGTTAGTTAACTGTTACGCGCATTACCGTTACGCCCTTCTAGCGGTAGAAAAGTATAAAGTTCGGCGCGTTTAGTAGCTTAATATCGTCTCTATTAATCGCTTCGTTATATAGTAGTAGCTTCGGGAGTCGTTTCGGTAGTAGCGGCGCCTATAGGTACCTACGCCCGTTTACCTTTTTCGCTAGTTATAGCCTCTTTGTAAGTACATTAGGAATAACTACCGCTCTTAATCCTAGTAGGGACAAGGTCTACTATAGTCCGTTCTCGAGCGCTCTCTAGTAGCGTTATAACGGGGATAGTCTCCTCTTCCTCTTCTTCTATAGGTTCTCTAGACCTTGGTTATACTCCCTATCCTCTAGTTATCCCTTATCTAGGACTTCCTCGATCGATACTTAGTATTTCACGGTGTTTTTTACAGTTGTAGGTTCTATAGTTGTAGGTTCTATAGTTATAGGTTTCGCTTGCGGTACCGTTAGCTTAGTTATATATTCTAGTAAGTAGCGTTACTCCTTGTAACGCTCCCTAAACGTAAGCTTTAGGTCCGCCTAGTTAATTGTTAGGTTGTATCTTCTTAGCTATAGAAGGTCTAGAATAATTAGGTTGTTTTTCGCTAGTATAGTAATAAAGAACTAGAGCTTCTCCCTATACTAGCTAATCCTTAGTTCTAGTACTATACTCTATTCGATCTATAACTTTAGTACGCTATTAGCTAAGTAGAGTAGCTTCCTTGTTTCTAGTCTATTTAGCAGTATATCGTTACGTACCGCGAAACTAAAGTCTATAAAGGCGAGACCTATATAGCCTAAATCTATAAGTGCTATATACGCTATCTTACGCTTGCTTATTATAATATAGGAGGATAATAGGATTAAATTAGCTATCTAACTAATAACGCTAATAACTAAATCGCTACTACCTCCCCTATAATAGCCTCTATACCTCTATATACGTCTTCGTATAGAGGCTAGGCATTTCCCTAGTACTATTGTTACTATTCTAGGTCTTCTATACTCTATTTAGGTTCGTAGTACTTAGTATTGTTATAATCGACTTCTCCTAGAACGCGGCCTTAGTCTATAAATCGTACGCGGTACGCGCCGCGGCCTCCGCTGCTATTACCGAAGTTCTAGTTGTTGTTGTTCTATCGATATAGGTATCCGCTACTGTCACAGGCACAGCCTGTGTCATGTGCCATGTCATGTGCCATGCCATATAGTTGGCTAAGCACCCTGTAGCTAGAGGAGCGTGGCTCTACACTAGGTGGAGCTCGCTGCGCAGAGCCTTCAGCCCTTGGGTGTTCCTACGAAGGTTGCACTATTGTGTAACCTTGTTGTATACGACCGTTATAGTAGGTTGTACCTTCAACTCGCGCGCGTGGCTAAGTCGTCTGCTCTAGAATAGAGAGCGTACTAGACTAACTAGAACGCTTCTTTTCCTAACGTACTAGGCTTTGTTTTTATTTCTTAACTACCTACGTAGTGCGAGTTAACTACTAGGACGAGCATCCTACGTACAATAGCAGTCCGCCAAATAGGACTAACTACTAGGACGAGCATCCTACGTACAATAGCAGTCCGCCAAACAGGACTATAAGACTCTGACGAATAGGACTATAGTATTCCGACGAACTAGACAACGCTCCTACGAAGATGAGCGCGAAGATAATAAGCGGCGCTGACCTTACGGTATCGCTGCCGCCAAGACTTATAGCGCTGCGCGTAGCGCTAAGAGAACAATAGTAGAACGAGGTCTCTAATACTATACCTGCTTTTATAGTATCGATCGATAACGATAGAGGGTATAACCTCTCGGGGTTCGCTATAGCTATAAATACAATAGTTGGCGAGCTAAAGAGAAAGCTCGATAAGTCTGTTAGGAGGTTCGAGGCGTCTATCGTAGCTAGTGTAGCGCTTAAGAAGGAGCTCGAGGAGTATAAGTTACTACTTACGAACTAGAGAACGCTAATAGCGATAGCCCTGGACTAGGCTCGCGGTAGTAGCGCTAGTAGTAGCTATAGCGTATCGATCTCCCTCCCCTACCCCGATCCGTTTACTAGAAAGGAGAAGGATACTATTAAGCGTACCCTGCTCTTCGAAGACTAGGAGGATAAGGTACGCGGCCGCTAGCGAATACGCCTACGGGAGTTCCTAGACGAGTATACTAAGATCCTATATATAAAGGCTATACTAGGCGGCAGCGCGCGCTAGGTAGTTACAGCGAAGCTCGAGCAGGTTAAGGAGAACCTATATAGTATAGTAGTGTAGCTATAGAAGACTAGGTTCAACCTCCTAAAGACCCTCTATACCTAGTATATAACGTACAACGTAGTTGCTATAGCGAGCAATAAGCTAGAACTACTAGCATAGAAGAACGAGTTTATAGTGTTTAACGACTTCCTTACCGAATTTACTACCCTAGCTAACACTGCTAGCGTCGATAACGTAACGAGGGTCTAGATACTCTAGCTTAAGATCTCCCCCTACCTTTCGAGCGCTATAGTTATCACGGGTGGTAAATGCCCAATGTTGGGGTACATATATATTCGATATGGTTGTACGAGGAACTTAAGATCGTAGGTGTAGCCCGCTAGGGATATGCCCTGCGGCGGGCTCCATATGCTGCAGGCTCTGCAGGCCCCACATCGCACAACCGCTCCACAATGGCCATACGGCCCGCAATGGCCATACGGCTATATGTCACGGCTAGACCCGTGACACTACCCTCCCTTAAAACAAGCCTCCTCTTCAAATCAAGCCTACGGTTCGAACGCTCGAATCGTAGCTTTAGTTCCTTCTTAGCACCTACGCTAGGGGCCCTGGCTTGTTCGGATTAGTATCGTAGAACTTCTAAATAGCATTATCGCAGCTACGTAGATCCGTTACTAGCTACTAAGTCGGCTAGGTGTAGCCCTCCTACTTAACTAGGTATTGCTACCTCCCGTTCTCTACTTTCCTAAAGTCTCGAATCTTTTCAAATCTCTATTTAACTACTTCGACGCTATCGTCCTAGCGCCTTACTTCCTTACTATAGTTCGCCCTTACATCTCTCTACGCGTTAGCTTACCCTAGGATTCCCTGCTCGCCCCGCTATAGCCGAACTAGTAATATGTAGAATATATTAAATATCTTTATATTCGCTAGAAGGTATAGTGTTACTGCGTATAACGCCGCTTTAGTAACTTCGAATAGTCCCTCCTAGTATAGTTCAAGCTTCTTTGTCGGGCGCCCTGTCTTATAATACTATATATTAAGCATTACCTTATCGCCGATTCTATAGACTAGAGCGTCGCTACGTTTAGCGTTCGCGTTAATCTTATAACGGTCCTACACTTGCCTTGCTAGTACCTTCGCTATATCTAGTACTACTTTAAAGCGTATAGATATCTCTATCGCCTAGAAAAACTCTCTCTTCTAAGCTTCCGAGAGTTCTAGTAGGTATAGTCTGCTCGGTTCTACGCCTATATATAGGTAGAAACTATAGTTCGCGAAGAAGGGTAACACTCCTGTTGTCTCTAACGATATATTGTTCCCTACGAACTCTATAAGCGGTACCTAATCCGCCTAGTTATCCTGTACCTAGTCGACGAAAAGGTACAAATACTACTCTAACTCTACGTTAATCCGTTTAGTCTAGCCGTTCGTTTGTAGGTAGAACGCCGATAATAGTTTTAGAGTTACCGCTAATCTTGACGATAGTATTCTTTAGAACGTTAAAACGAACTATATACTTCTATCTAATATAATCGTCTTAGGTAGGCTGTATAGGCTATAGACCCGTTCTACAAAGCGGTCCGTTAACTTATCTACTTCTAAGGTCTCTATTAGGATAAAGTAGCGTATTTTCGTTAGTCGGTCTACTACTACTATAATATAGTTGAAGGTTCGGTTTCTCCTTGTATATAGCGGTAGTAGTGTAATATAATCTACCGATATATCCTGCTATAGCGAGAGTAGCACTAGTAGCGGCTTTAGAAAGCCCGTTAGTAGCGCCCTTGGCGTTTTCGTCTTGTTATATAGCAAGCAGGCGTTATAGTAATCGCAAATAGTACTAGTTATCCCGGTCTACTAGTATTTCCGATTTATTAGGTCAATAGTCTTGGTTCTTCCTGGGTAGCCCCTAGGTCCTAATACGTAGGTTCGGTAAATTAGTTATAGTTATATCTCGTTATCGTCTAGGTCGATAAGCATTCTCCTATAGTAATATACTTTACCTACGATAGTATAGCACTCCGCGTATAGCACTTTGAGCCTTGTTTTAATATCCTTTAGCTAAGCTCTAGTCCTAGGGTCTACTAGCGCCCTAAGCGTTGCCTTTAGTAGATCTAAGCTCGTGTACATTTCGTTTAGCAGATCGTCGATATGTCTTAACAGGTCTAACTAGTTAACTATAATCGCCTTGTTATATAGTCTTAGTAGTTTAAATGTCTCTAGATCGAACCGGTCGGGGTCGATTAGTAGCCTCTTACGGTTCTAGAGTTAGTTATCCTCTACGCCCTATAGTATATGTTCTAGCTTACGGCTTAGTATATCTAGCATCGCGTTTGCTAATCCTAGCTAGTAGATAATACGGAAGTTAAATCGTAATAGGAATTCGGACTACCGTATATACCTTAGAGACAGTTGCTTCGTCGTCGCGAAGGTCTAAAGGTTCTTATAGTCCGTAATAATGTTAAACTAGCCGTTTGCTCCCTCTAGTTCTAGTCGCTATTCCTCTAGTGCCTTAATTACCGCTAATAGCTCCTTGTTATAGATATTGTAATTACATTCCTATACTAAGTGCTTCGCGCTAAAGTAGGCTACTAGGTACTAGTCGCTATTATCGTCTTGCTACAATAGCGTTCCGCCTACTAACTAGTCTAAAGCGTTAGTTTCGACGACTACGGGCTTATCCTAGTTATAGATCCTTAGCGCTAGTACTATCGAGAAGCACGTTTTTAGTTGTTCGAAAGCTAGATAGTATAGTCTGCTCTATTCCTAGCTTATTATCTTCTTCGTAAGGTTATAAAGTGGCTATACTACTCCTAAGAAGTTCTTAATAAATCGTCGGTAGAAGTTCGCGAAGCCTAAGAACCGTTATAGCTACCGCCTTGTTGTTAGCGGTTCCTAGGATATAATAGCTACTACCTTCTCTTTGTCTATATCGATACCGCCCGGCGTAATGATTAGGCCTAGGTATTTCGTTCTTATAGTATAGAACTTGCACTTGTTAATATCGACCTAGAGCCCTACCTAGTATAGTCTCTTTAGTACCTCCTTTACTTGCTTAACGTAGTCTGCTATATTCGTAGAGTAGATTAGTATATCGTCTAGGTACGCTATAGCATATACGTCTAGCATATTATATAGCGTGTTATTAATATAGTA
>MU853401.1:2959850-2990734 GCA_033297235.1 Trichocladium antarcticum
TCGAGTCCGCAAGCATGTCACGTCTAGATGGGTATCGGCGTTCGAATCTAGGCAAGGTGGGTTGATAGGTAGGCATGCGGGCAAGTACAGCCGGTAACCCCACCAACCACCAACCACCAACCATCCCCCAACCCAAAAATGACCCCCCCCTCCCCACCAGCCGCCGCCCCGCCCGCCATCAACTACGTCCTGTCCTTCCTGCTCGTGGGCCTGGCGTGGGGCCTCACGACGCCCTTCATCCGGCGGGCGGCGCGCACGCACCGGCGCGGCACGCACGCGCGGCTCGCGACGGCCGCGGTGCAGCAGAGCTGGTGGCGGCGCCGCGCGTACGGCGGCTTCTACGCGGCGCTGGACCTGCTGCGGAACCCGCGCTACGCGGTGCCGCTGGTGGTGAACCTGACGGGGAGCGTGTGGTTCTTCTTGCTGATTGGGAAGGCTGGTATGTTGTGTCCCTTCTTTTTTTTTTCTCTCTCTTCTTTTTTTCTTTTTTTTTTTGGGTTGGGGGTTGTTTGGTGTGGTGGTGGGGGGAGACTCAGATTCAGGGGGTTGCTAATGGGGAGTAGAACTGAGCCTGACGGTGCCGATTGTGAATACGCTCGCGTTCTTGTTTACCGTGGTGGGGGAGTGGTGGGTCGAGGGCAAGGTTATCAGTCGAGGTATGTCGTTTGTCTGTTGTGGTGTGTGAGAAGTGATGCTGATGGCGTTGACAGATACCATGATTGGGACGGTGCTGTCGGTTGGGGGGATTGCGCTGTGTGTGCATAGCAAGAACGTTTAAGGGGGTTACAGTTGCTGCACCATCTGGCAGATCATATATTGCTGTCAGGTCCGCCGGATCGGCCCGAACAGCTCGCCCATATACCACTGCTTAGCATGCACCGCGCATTGAAACATGATGGTCATGTACTCGATTCCTCCCATGTTCTCGTCTTCCTGCACCGGGCAGTTCATGTGTCCCACTGCCATCGCACCCAGCCCCCCATGTCAACAGCTGTGGCTATATACCAACCAAAGCGTGCCTGCCGCGCCGTCCAAGACAATATGTACCAGTAGAAAAGCCGCCAAAGCCGGTTTCCGTAGTTTTCCTCTCACAAGTCCCCGTGGTATCCCAGTAGTAAGAAAAGCCACCCGTCTAACCCCTGTTTTCCAGGCGAATGCCGTGTCCCGTATCGTATGCAATGGTGCCATGCCCCTGGCAGAACGCGGAGTCCCAATAACGGAAGAGAAAAAGGGAAAGGGACCGTCATTAAGAGTGATGTTTCCAGAATCATCGCGTAAGAAGTGAAGTGTTGCCGAAAGAAAGCAGGCCGAGTGATCAAAAGGGGTAGCCGTGTCGCCTACCGCCTCCGCGACCGCACCCAGCGTTGCACCGCGCGCAGGCTCGGGTCTTCGGCCGTCCAGCGGCCCAGGTTGATGTCGGAGAGTTGCAGCTCCGAGTAGATGACGTCGTCGGTGATGCTGGCCAGCTCCTGTTGCGCGTTGGTTAGTTTGGGGCTGTGTTTTCTGGCGGCAATGGATGGGCAAGGGGTTCGGGGGGACGGAGCAGCGGAGAACGGCGTAGAGGATAAGACGTACAGCACGCAACTGTTGGTCAACCGCCTCCAGCGGTGCCTGGTGTCCCGAGTGCGGCCTGTCGCCCATGAGGATCTGGTCCCGCCATTCGACCCAGCGCTGGGCCGCCGCCTGCCGGAGATAGATCTTCTGTCCCTCGTGCCTGCGCGCGTACGCGTCGAGGTTGACTCTGGAGTGGCCAAGTTAGACGGAGCCGTGCCGGGGATGGGGAAAAAGGACCGTGGGAAACCGGAGAGGAAAACGCACTGCTTCAGCTCCGCCTTGGCCTGCTCATCGGGCCCGCCGCTGGCACGCGGCACCGTGACGTCGGCGGCGCAGTTGAGGATGTGCTGCCCGTCCAAGGCGAGCTGCCGGAGCGCCGCCCAGCCCTCGGTGTAGTAGTCGTCCATGTCGGGCGGGGTGCACGGCGCGGCCGCGATGTAGTACTGGAGAGTGCGGAAGTCGGACAGCAGCTCGGCCACCCGTGCCGTGCGGTATTCGTTGACTGTCGGGTTTGAGTTAGTCCGGGGGAGCACGACATTACAGGAATGCGGTTGGGAAGTGGCGTCGAATGATTGCCCTGTAGCGGCCGCCTCCCCAGCGGCCAGGGGCTTGGAAGGGGTGTGTGGGGACGTGCCGGGGTAAAAGGGGGGGGCTAGGGCTGGGAACACATACGTCCATCCATAGCGCTGGATATCTTGCTTTCCGTCTTGGACGCGGAGGATTAGTCTCGGACTGCTTGGAGTCCCGTGGGTATGGACGTTGGTTGATATGAAGTCAAAGTAAACAAATGCCACAGGCAGGAGGTAGGGAAGACGGCAGCATGCAATCTATGCAAGTACCAGCGAAAGGTGAAGGCCAAAGAAAAGGAGACCGGCGTCACTGTTGAACCCGCGGAAGACTGGCGATGGCTTCTAATCCAGCACGCCAAACCGGGAGCGCATCCCGGTGGCTTATGTAGATGCTGCCATCACCAGGGGGAGACCATCGAGGACGCAGAAGAGTGAAGAGGACTCCAGGGCCAAGTTCCCCTGACGACACATCGCAGCTGGCGTCTGTCGGGGGTGGGGAGGGGACAGCATGCAGCGAAGCCCTCACGAACAACCTGAACAACCGGGAATTGTCCATCAGACTCTTCACAACGCCTACACCTGCGCACCCGCGAGCGGCTTGCATATCCCCACCAGACAAGATACTGTCCGAGCCGCAGCAGTCCCCGCGGCATGCGCTCCGATGCCCCTGCTGCGTTGTATCCTGACGGAGAAGGGTGGGTGTTCCTGCGTCGGTCTCGCGCAACCGGACGCCACCGATGCGGGAGACAGCCTCACGGGGCCCCTACAAAGCTGTATGCGCACGTCGTGAATCCACAGGCCCGGCAACCCGCCCAATAACGGGGCGCCTGCCAGCGCAAGGCACAAGGCGCGGAAACAAACAGCGGGCAGGGCAGGGCGGGATCCACGTCTGCAACGGTGGGTGGGTTCGGCGACGGGCCCTGGTCAGGCTGGGAACGCATGCAGACTCTTGCTGCTTGCATGGGACACAGAGATCCTGCTGGGCCGACCGCATACTGTCTCCGAGTGACACGGCAGCCGCAGTTCCCAAGTGGCCGGTCGATCAGATATTGGTCCCGGGAACGAGTCGTCGACGGAGTGGAGATCTCTTCCAAGAGCCGCTCCGCGTGGCTTGGATCGATCTCTCGACCGGGGCCCCCCCCCCTTGTCGAAACGGCCCAGAACGGCAGCTTTGGCGAGGTTTCAGCGACGCCACGGGAGTCTGGGCACCCCAATCGGGCAAGGCCCCGGCCCGGACCCAGATCTCTCTGGGAGGCAGCTTGGGTGGCTCAGGGTTGTCGGGTAGTCGGGAGCCAATGACAGCCGGGCCGGTGCAGTTCAACGACTCCAATTCTCTGTTCGAACTTTGCGTGAGCTGAACCGCCATGGCTCACAACGTTTCTCTGCATCTTCATTCGATCTGTCGCGAGAGCAGGATCAACGGCCTCCACTTGGCCTGTCCGCTTGGCCGTGCGGTGAGAATAAGTCCGTCCGCGCACTCGGTCCGCTCTACACGGCGGCAGTGTTGACACGACTGCCAAGACCTTCAACCCGCTGCATGTCAGCTTCGCAGGGCCCTTCATCGCGACCCGCCTTCAGCCTCTGAGAAGCCATCCCACACCTCCCATCTGGGCGCATCGTCTCAACTTCTGTTACGCGAGCCGAGCCCGCCTGTGCCTAACCCGATCCCGCAGTCCCGGGTAGGCTTCTGAGGCAGCTTTGTGGCAAGACTGTTCTGACACCTGCATGGCTTGCATGCGTTGGGAACCAACCCACCACAACGAAACCGCTTCGAGACACACTGCCGCCATCTTGTCAGCAGAAAACCCCGGGGACTGTGCATCCAGCATCGACGTCATGGCTGACCCCGTAAACCCCGCCAATGCTCCGACTGCTGCTTCACACATTGTCGTCTCGGGGTCTCGGTGGAGAGGCCAAGACTTCATTACTGCCTGTTCAACGGCGCATGCCGCAACGGCCCGACAAGGGCTGTAGGGTGGCCGCATTGGATATGTCATTGGGTGCTGTCTATTGGAGGCAAAGACGACCCTTCCTGCATCCTGTGTGTTGACTCTATGGCTGAGGTAGATGAATGGTGTCACACAAGCAGAGCGGTATTCAAGGATCTCAACCTCACCGTTTGGGATATCAGGGTACCATTCCGCCGCCGCGAGCTTAGCCTCCTCAGCTGCGCGACGAATATTCTCAACCACACCAGCTATCCTTCGTAAACTAGCCCGGTCGAGGCCTCAGTCCTTCTCCGCAATTGCCTGTAGTCTCTCGTCGATTTCGTCCTCCGTCAGCGTCCTGAAGCCCGCGTACGTCCCCTCGCTGCCGTCTGGGCGTGGGCCTCCCACGATGCCGATCTCGATCTCGGTCTTCTTGAAATCCATGCTGAGGACGGTGCTGAGGGTCGTGATGGCGAGTTCCACAACATCCTTCCAATCGCCGGGCGCGCAGTCCTTGTTCTTGAGCTTCTTCTCGAGGTGGTTCAGCGCCTCTTGCTGCTTGGGCCCCGCGGAGGTGCCCTTGTACCCGATATAGTAGCCGGCAGGATCGCACTTGAACAGCTGGGGCCCGAGCTCCGAATCGCGCGATATCAGCGTTGTCGCCACTCCGTACGGCCGCATGTACGCCTAGGAGCACGGTCAGCAATGACACCCTTAGTCAAGACGAGCGTTCGGTCATCGTACCCTCTGTGTGTACACCTGGCTGATGTTGGCGAGCCTCTTGGCTAGGGCGTCGCATGGCATCTCGTAACCGAACTTGTACTTGAAGTCTGCGGCTTCCGACTGGGCGCGCTGCGAGAAAGCCCGCGCATCGGCGATGGAGCCCGTCATGACGCAGCCAACCGACGGCGAGATCTGGAAGATGTGGGAGACCGACGACGGGTCGATGAGCTTGTCCTGTTGCGCCCGTCAGCTCGGATCGGCCAGGCAGAGGAATGGCGGGGAGTGACGCACTGGCACCTTCTTCTGGGACAGAACTACCGCGCAGTCCTTACCCCGGACACCAATCGACATGATGTTCGCGGCTGTGATCGCCTTGAAGGCATATTCTGCGACGAAGTCCGACCATCAGCACCACCGTCCTCGCCAACAAACCAACCCACCCAACCCCGCAGCTGTGGTTCCAGCGGCCAGGGTATCGCATCGGGGTATCGCCGTCGCCGACTCTGGATCGCCGCTGAAGAGGGTCGAACGTACCGACTTGGAACAACCTTCCCTGCTCCGAGAAGATGGTAATGTGCCTGTCATAGCCAGCGTTGCCTGTTGTCGCCATGTGTTAGCGACAGCCAAAGTGGAGCTCCAAGCTGCCCAGACACCTGCGACAAAACATACCCGCCATCGTGACAGATGATAAATGAATGTAGCTTTGTTGATTGCGGCAGAGCAGAGAAAAGGGAAATCGGCCGAGTGGATTGGACTGTTGTCGTGGTTTGTGGTGGAAAGACTGGCAGTTGGCAGGCGGCAGAGCTTCGTTGTTGGACGGGGAGCTTCCCGCAGTGATGGACGCGTTGCTGCGGTTTGCCTGGAGCAGGCTGGAGGTGAGCTGAAGTTGTTTGCCTCAAATGTTAGGCTGCAGTTTGCTCAAGCTGCTGCGTTCAACCCAAAAAAGATGCCCCACTAATTATCCAGTTGCTCTTATCAACGTAAAAGTATCCCTGCATCGGGTACCGATAAAGCGTCCTGGGCAGAAATTTGCTGCAGGCGGGTTGCGCAGCCTGGAGCAAGCAGCAGCGAACACCCAATAAAACACACGACAACAACCTAGGGCTCCAGCATTGTCGACGACTTGGGTTTAGGACAAGCGCACTGCTGCTTGGCTGGTCTGAGTTTTCCTGCTTTCTGTGGAATCCCGCAACGCAGTAGCCCCATCCCCGGCCACCTCACGTCGACAACCGTCCCTCCAATTCCCGATCAGCTCCCGGGTTTCCCTCCTTTCTCTGGTCGCCATGTCCGTCCGCGTCCCGGCATGGAAGCGATTGGGTCTCAAGCTCAAGGGACCTGCATCTGACGAAGGGTCGACACCCAGCTCTGGTGGCGCCAATGCCCACCAAACCCGTGTGAACGGAAGTCCGGCGAGCGCCCTCAAGAGGAATTGGCAGTCGGCAAACGCTGTCACTGCACACACACCACACAAGAGGTCGCGGACAGACGAGCAGGGTACACCCTCGTCATTGAGGAAGGCCGTTTCGTTTGCAGACGACTCCAAGAACACCACTCATACAATCGAACCAAAGAAAAAGAAGGAGAAGAAGAAGAAGGTCAAGAAGACCAGCGACGCCCCGAAACCCGACACGGATCTCGAGCCTTCCCTAATCTACCTCCGCCAGTGGCACACCGCACGCGAGTCGTGGAAGTTCAACAAGAACCACCAGACCCTCCTGATCAAGTACTTTTTCGACGGAGACAGGGTCCCCTCTTCCGATACCGCCATCTTCTACAAATACATCCAAGACTTGAAGGGCTTTGTACGGACACGGTTACGAGAGACGGCTGCCGAGATCAAGAAGAAAGATATGGCGGATGGCGCTGGCGCGTTTCCTGCCAAGATCAAGGACAAGGAGAGCAAACAAAAGGAGTACGAAGAGACCGTCTCGCGCTTCCTACATGAGCTCCAGAAGCATCAGAAGGAGCAGAACGGAACCTCTGGCAACACCAATGGCAAACGCACTCTGGATGAGGTAGAATACGTGCTCCTCACCACCCCTCCCGAGGTCAAGCAGCGCCTCCTCAAGCGCATCCGCGCCGAGTTGGTGGTGGACGAGCTATCGGACGACGAGAGCACAACATCTGCGGCTACCGCGACGACAACAACAACAACAACCTCCTCCACTGCCTCTGGGCCAGAACCGACCGCCAACAAGAGCAGGCAAAGCGACGGATCTCAACAGCCTGCCAAGCGGCGCAGGTTAAGGAATGTCCGGACCGACGTTGGTGATGATGACAGCAGCTCATCCGACTCGGACTCGGAGAGCGACGCGGACGGCAGCGGCTCGAGCGATGAATCGGAAGACGAGGAGATGGGAAACGCGCCGAATGGGAACCAAGTCGAGTCTTCAAGCTCAAATAGCAGCTCTTCCTCAGAGTCCGACTCGGGGTCAGCAGCTGAGACGGAGGGAGAGGACGAGTCAAGCAGTAGCAGTGATTCCGAGTGAATGCCTGGTTTGGAGGCAGTGTCGTGATACAAGAACAGCATTGTGTAAATACCCAAGATGCAAACATGTACAGCTTCCCTGGTTGGATGAATGGTTGCAAAAAAGGAATCAGACAAATGTATGCCACCTATGCTCAAACAAATCGTTGCCACCCCATGCTGGAGGCGGTGATGCCCCAAGAATGAAAGAGCACAAATATTCCCCGGAACGCCTTGCTGAAAATGAGAATGCCAGCCACATGCTATGCCAGTTGCGACAAATTGCCTCCCAACTCATTCTTACCCATCTCAGACTTTGCAAATCCAAATCTGCCGTATCATGCATCGAGATCCAATGGTCATGCCTGATATCCAATGGTCATGCCTCCTCGAGCAACTTCCCGACCTCCAACAAGCCAACACACTCCCCCCGTTCCATCACCGCAATGACTGCTTCATCCCCATACGCACCCTCTTCGCCGTCCACAGTCGCAGTAGCGGCCCGCAACCCCATTACCCACTCCGCCGCCCTGGCAACACTCGTCCCCGCGGCAACAGGGATGAACTGGCTCTTGTCCGCAACCAACCACCGCAGCTCCCCAGACACCCTCAACCCCATATCCGCCCCCCGCAACCGCCGTATCCTCCTCGGCACAACCACGCCCCCATCACCACCATCAGCACGACGCAACCGCACCCACCCAGATGCGCTCGCGTACCCAACCCGCAGGACATCCCCGCCCGTCACCTCCTTCCCCACGCCGTCCTCCCCGGCTGCCAGCACCCTCACATCCCCCATCGGCACCGCCAACCCCCAGACATCCCGCTCCGCGGCCCTCTCCAGCCGGGCCGCCTCACACCGCAACGCCTCCCCGATCGCGCCCCCGGGATGGTTGCGCCCAAACACCTCCGCCACACACTGGTGCGTCTCGCCGGACGCCACGATCGCCAGCGCGTCCCCCACCGTCAGCGCAACGGTGGTGCTGGTCGTGGGCGCGGCCACGCCGAAGCTCTCCGTCTCCGTCTCGTGCACGGGCGCCGGCAGCAGGATGGTGTCCGGGCGGCGGCGCACGATCTCGCACGTCTCCGGGCGGGTGTGGGAGGTGAGGAGGATGAGGGGCAGGGCCGGGTCGAGGTGCGGCAGGAGGGTCAGCAGCTCGGGGGTCTTGCCCGAGAAGGTGATGAGCAGCAGCGTGTCGTGGGCCGCGTTGATCTGGCCGAGGTCGCCGTGCAGGGCCTCGGTCGGGTGCAGGAAGACGGCCGGCAGCGCGAAGCTGTTGAAGGTCGCCACGAGCTTGCGCGCGATGTGCCCGGATTTGCCGACGCCGATCACGATGAGCTTGCCGGCGCTGTGCCGGCCGTGGTTGCTGTTGCTGCTGTTGTCGGGGCGCAGGCGGTGGATGATGGTGTCGACGGCACGGTTGAAGCCATCGCGGGCGAGGCGGTCGGACGTGTAGAGGTCCGTGAGGTTTTGGAGGGCCGTGGCTTCGGTGGCGAGGACGTGGACAGCGCGCGAGAGACGCTCTTGGACGGCGAGTTTCTTGTCGCAGGCGGTGATGGTTGGCTCGCTCAGGCGGAGGGCTTCGAGGGGGGGGCAGAAATCGTCTTCGGCCGGAGTGATGGGCGACGGCGGGGATAGGGGAGGAATGGTCGAGAACGGAGGTAGTTGGCGCAGAACGTAGACCTCGCTGTTCTGGACCGGACCGAGCCGTTGAGAGCAGTGCTCAAGCATTTTGGCCATGCCGGCTGTCGCTGCCTGTTTCTCTTTTTTTTTTGGGTTTTTTTTTTCACTTTGTCCAACGGCTCGACCTGTACTTGAGGTCTGGCGCGCAAGTGGGCCCCAGTCCCGTGTCGATCGTCCGGATTATATTCCAGAAAATCGGAGGTTCCCGGCAAGGATGGACCAGGCTTCTAATTCAGACCGGTTCGCTTTGGCACGCACCTCGAATCTGGCAGTTCCGCGGTATGTGTTATGGCTATTCACCAGTATCGTTATTCAATGGCACTCGGATGCAATTTTCATGCGTCCGCGTGGCTTATCCAGAATAATTTGTTGGCACGCGGGGTGGAACATGGGAGGACTCCGAGGTAGATGTAGAGAGTCGCCGGAGCTCGGGAAAGACAGGAAAGAGAAGACGAAAGACGAGACACCAGAGGCCGCCGAGCATCGAAGTGTTTTAATACCGCAAGCCGCCATATCCGATTTCCCTGGAAACGAACACGGGCGTGGGCGATATTCGGTGTTGAACCGATCTTCGGCTCAAAACGTGGGTGACTTCCAGTCATCGCCTTCCCCTTCGAGGGTGGACCTACCCGGAAGGGAATAATCGCGGGCGCTAGTCTGTGATATTACTGTTTTGCCTGGCCTGTCCGAGCCCGTCGATGGTCGGATTCATCGGCATAGCCCACTTCCGCTGCAGAGATCGAAGCTTTGCTGATGAATCAAGGTTGTCGATGATGGCCAAGAAGTGGCGGTCCTCGATCATGCCCCGCAATCATGTCTTGCATTGGTTTAGTGTAGACGCCTGCAATGCAAGGGCCCTTGTGCTTGCGCCACTTTGCGTGATTTCCCCTGCAGACGAGATCTTGCGACCGTATTGTGTAGTTGGTTTTTGACAAGCAGTTGTGTGGCCAGACCGTATGGATAGATGTACTGTGCAACAAACATCCAGGCACTGGAAGGTTTAGGTTCGGCAAGGGCGCTTATCAATCCCGAATGCCGATTTCTCGCCGGCTAACAGGCTCAAAATAATTCAACGAATTCACAACTAGAAAACTGATACAGTTCAACGCAAGCTGGACCCCAGTTGACACACTTCTTCTCCATGGCCCGACACAACGCCGAGCTCATAGTGAAAAAGAGGGAGACATCAAAAATTCCGACCGGAACGGCCCCGAAGGACAATTCAAGGCAACTGGCTCCGCGATGTGCAATGCAGGCCCATCACCATGGTACCCCTGATTCATGATCCAGGTGTACCCGATCAAGGTAAGTATGAAGAAAAAAAGAAGAGAAGAGGAGTGAGATTTGGGGAGGGCGGGAAGGATTTTATAGGGAATCTGGCTGGTCTGTGCACGTCTGCGAATTTGCAAAAGTTCCCTCGGCGGCCCGCCACCACCAGTAACCCTAACCCTCATGACTCAGCGCTCGGCTATCTTATCGCTCTGCCCCTCAGCGTCTCGGGCGTGTGAACTGTGAATTGCTTCTTCCAGTGTTCTGTGTTTTGGATTCGACTGCATCTGCAAAGTGTTTTGGCGTCGCTTGAGTGGTTTAGAGCGTGCGAGTTCTACAAAGCGATCCCGTTTCTGTTTCTGTTGCTTTCTTGATACAATGGCCGACCAAATCTCGGTGCTGTTCGTCTGCCTCGGCAACATCTGCCGGTCGACCATGGCAGAAGGCGTCTTCCAGTCACTGGCGAGGAAAGCCCCATACAAGGACCTCGTTGGAAATATCGACTCTTGTGGGACGGGTATGTTTTAAAGAATATAAGTCTTCTCCCAAGCCTAACACCACACATCCAGGCGGCTATCACATCGGCGATGGGCCGGATAACAGGACGATGTCGACCCTCGAGAACCACGGAATCACAGACTATGTGCACTATGCTCGGAAGGTACGGCTGTTGCGGGACTGGGGAATTAACGGCAGACGGCGGGTGGTTCTAACTGCGCTCTCCAAGGTCGATGCGTCCGACTTCGACAAGTTCGATTACATCTTCGCCATGGACCGGAGCAACCTCGAGGATCTCCAGCACCTACAGCGGCGCAAACAGGGCAGCAAGGCCAAGCTGATGCTCTTTGGGGAGTACTCGGGCAGCCTTAAGGTTGAGATCATCAAAGACCCGTACTATGGCGGCAGGCAAGGCTTTGAGAAGGCCTATGAGCAGGCGACCCGATTCTCGATCAACTTTCTGAAGGAGGTATTTCCCGACCTACAGCCTCAGCTTTGATGTAGGTTGGGGTAGGCTTCCATTTCCCATTGCCGCGGATAGACCCGAGATACCAATGATGCGCCGCTTTCGAGAGTCTAGGATCGCCTGTTGTGTCTTGTCGATTGTTTCGAGGTTGTCTGTATTTGTCCGTGATCCGCGCTAGAGGCTGTGTTCTGAGGTGTATTTCTACTCGGGACTACAAAATCGTCGTCCAACCCAGGCGGAGTGAGTAGACAGCAGAGATCAAGAAACTTGGCTGCATGCCAGCCACAGCTAACCATTGAGCAAGGTGCACCGCGGACTTCGTCCAATATCACCACTGTACGGAGTAAATAATTTCGTTTTACAACATGGAAATCTATTTATCTGAGCGTGTGGAACAGGCACTTCACTGCCCCTGTCAACCGGAGGCATCGCTGGCAATTTAGTTGTGAAGTCTTTGGTGGATCATTGCTCGATCCAGTCGCAGCGTCGTCCGCTTGCGTAATTACAAAGAAGATGGACTGATGCGGGTATTTCTCGCCTTGTCTCCCGTGCATTCCGTACATACAGCTTGGATTTCTGCAGTTTGTAACTTTGCCAATTTGCCCAACGGAACGGCAATTGTCGCGCGCGTAGAGAGGCGGATTTCGAGGATCTCCTGCATGTCAGCTTGATGGCACCAACGCCGCCGAAGTGCGACGGGCAGTCATTGGCTGTTTCCACGTCGACGCGGGGCAGCTATGGGGCCCGTTGCCTGCGGGGCGGGTCGCTGGTTGCCTGCGAGCAGCTTCCCTTGCTCCTCTTCGCCGCGCTATCACACACAAAGGGGAGGAACTCAAGTCGCACACACAGCATCCTGACCCCGCGCGCCTTGATCAGCCCCTTATTTATACCCTGCTGTATCTAATCGGCCAATAAATACCACATCTCTTGGATCCTTCCCGGTCGCTCCAAGTGCCTCTTTCCCTCCCAGCGGCACCATACTAGCTAAGGCCGTCTCCCAAAGCCTTATCGCAGCGAGCTTATCCGCCCCGCCCCGCATCCCAACCCCACCTCGTGTAGTTCCAGCTTCGATATCGGACCATCAGACGAAAGACGAAAGACACCACAAGTTCACCATGGGCGACTTACAGGGACGCAAGGTCTTCAAGGTCTTCAACCAAGACTTCATCGTCGATGAGCGGTACACGGTGACCAAGGAACTCGGCCAGGGTGCCTACGGAATTGTCTGGTATGCGGGCGCGTTCCCTCTGTCCTTTCGGTCTCTCGGCCCCGCCAGAATAGAGCTGACGGGTTTCTGTTGCCCCCCATCAGCGCCGCAGTAAACAACCACACCAACGAGGGTGTGGCCATCAAGAAGGTCACAAATGTTTTCAGCAAGAAGATTCTGGCCAAGCGCGCCCTCCGCGAGATTAAGCTCCTGCAGCACTTCAGGGGTCATCGCAACGTAAGTTGGACCAGCCCAGAGGTGCGCTCAGCCTGTCGCGAAATAAATGCTGACTCGCGCTCGTCCAAACTGCTAGATCACCTGCCTGTATGACATGGACATTCCGAGGCCCGACAACTTCAACGAAACATACCTCTATGAAGGTATGCTGCCGACGGCGACTCCGCGCACGGTGTCCGCCGCAGAATTGCCTGCTGACAAGACGTGCCCGCAGAGTTGATGGAATGTGACTTGGCCGCTATCATTCGCTCCGGCCAACCCCTTACCGACGCGCACTTCCAATCCTTCATCTACCAAATCCTCTGCGGCCTCAAGTACATCCACTCGGCCAACGTGCTTCACCGCGATCTCAAGCCGGGCAACCTACTTGTCAATGCCGACTGCGAGCTGAAGATCTGCGACTTTGGTCTCGCGCGCGGATTCTCGGTTGATCCCCAGGAGAATGCGGGGTACATGACAGAATACGTCGCGACACGATGGTACAGGGCACCCGAGATCATGCTTAGTTTCCAGAACTACACCAAAGCCAGTAAGTCTCATGCCAGAAATGTCCCTTGATCGTTCCTCGCAGAGAGCTAAAACACCTCCTAGTCGACGTCTGGTCCGTGGGATGTATTCTTGCCGAACTCCTTGGCGGTCGACCGTTCTTTAAGGGCCGCGATTATGTCGACCAGTTGAACCAGATTCTGCACATTCTGGGCACGCCCAACGAAGAGACGCTCTCCCGCATCGGCTCGCCGCGCGCCCAGGAGTATGTCCGCAATCTGCCATTCATGGCCAAGAAGTCATTCCCTTCGCTCTTCACCAACGCCAATCCGGACGCCCTCGACCTGCTAGACCGCATGTTGGCTTTCGACCCCTCGCGCCGCATCAGCGTTGAGGCTGCCCTGGAACACCCCTACCTCGCCATCTGGCACGACGCCAGCGACGAGCCTGACTGCCCGACCACCTTCGATTTCGACTTTGAAGTTGTGGAGGAGGTCGCCGAGATGCGGACGATGATTCTGGACGAGGTGTTCCGCTTCCGGCAACAGGTGCGCACCGTCCCGGGGACAGGCCACGGTGGCGCGCTCGGCACCACTGCGCCCTCTCATGTGCCCATGCCCTCTGCTGGCCAGAGCCAGCAGTGGACGGCCGAGGATCCGAGGCCGCAGGAGTATGGACAGATGCAGGGACTGGAGGCCGAGCTTGGAGGCAGATGAACAGTCCGCCGCTGAAAATCGGTCTCTGTTTGTTCGTTGCCAGGTGGCGGGTGCGGGAGGAGCTATATAGGGGCGAATTGTCAGCTCGGCCGCTGTAGGCGGAGGTGGGGTGTAGGCTGTCGAGAAATGTTATTGAGCCATGTTGAAAGGTTGGTGGCTTCGGCGCGGATGCTTAAGCTCAAGAAGTCCATTACTACGGAAGCTGTTGGGAGTGGAGATGCGGAGGCGCGGCTGCTTGGACAGGATTCTTGGGATATTTTGCTTGAAGAAGCAGACATCCAGCGTCTCAGCGTGTTGAACAATAGCGGAAGTCTGTTTGCGTTGGATAAGCGGGAAAATCAGGTCGTTTCCAACCCCTCGAACTGTGGTTTGTTCCTCATACCGGAAGACTGTCGAGTGGCCTTTTTTTGTTCTTGTTACCCCTGTTAGATCGAGATGCGCTTCTGATTTGAGACAAAGATGGCGCCGGAAGCCCTGGATAGTCTGTCCGTGGTCGAGAGAGTCATGTATTGCATCGTCGCTCTGTTTAGAGCACACACATATCATGTACAGCGCTATCTGGACATGTCCAAGACTTGCAGAAGCCCCAAACATACTTCTTCAATGTGTTGCATTTTGCCCAGGTCACGGATCATGTTGTCTTGTCTTGTAGATAGAATGCATGAATGTGGGGAGGGAGTCCCCGGAAGAAGGCTTCCCTTCCGTAGCTTCCCTTTTGCAAGGCAAAGATAAAGTACGGCAACGAATGGCACGCTTATCCTGTAATGTCAACGCAGTGCTGGTCAGTAGCTCCCGAGATGCAGCGCTTGATGGCATGCCTTGATGAACAGGGCTGGTGAGCCAGTGGGTAAGTAGTAGCCAATCCATCAATGAACTATGTCTATGTCGGCAACCAGAGGGAGATAAATGTGTGCAAGACGTTTGCCATTTAGCTCTAAGGACAAAAAACCATCATAAACATTCCAATAGAAACACCCCTAATTGCCAATACAAAACGCCATTACCACTGTACCCCATCCATCGTGTTATCAACGAGGGTATATCGAGCCAAACCGAACAGCAGAAATCTAAACCGACCAGATCCGTGCCCAAGACATGGAAAGCAGATCCAATGCAAATGCAGTGGTGGTATGCAGAAAAAAGGGATAACAGAAACCAAGATTGTCCACTAATCATATGGCACCTTCTGTACGCCGCTCAAGGGTATCGAATTGTCCCTCTCGGCGTAGATTTAACCGTAAAACCAGTAGTATGTCGCGTAGGGCACACTCTGCTGGCCGGCACCGACGACAGAACAAGCCTGGCTGACACCACCGGCCGTGATGACGCGGTAGACCAGGCTCAACCCATTGGAAAGCCCCATGTTGCTTTCGTCGAGGTGCAACCATGCAGCGGCGCCAGTTCCGAGGATGCCCTTGTCGGCCGCGGCGGGCGCCTCTACTTCACCTGTTTTGACGACGCTCGCTTTGAGTCCAGCGGCTTTGAGGTCGAACATGGGCGTGCCATGGGCGTCAAAGTAGTGCTGGCCAAGGAACTTGATGGCCGGGAAGCCCTTGAGCTTTATACTTTCGGGTTGGTCGGGGAAGGGTTTCTTTGGGTCGACGCCATATTCGGAGCCTGCCAGTTGGTTCAGGGGTAGCGGCGTCTTCCATAGCAGCCTTGATGGCAGTGTGTCCCAAACTCCCTGGCTGAAGGCTGTCCGTCCTGTGCCTGGGTGGAGATGTGTGACATCGTAGAGGATGGCGAGAGCACCGTCCGCCTTGGCTTCGGCGGTTGTATCACTGCAACTATAGTTTTGAACGCCGTGGCCGATGGCGATCTTCTTCAGGACAAGGTTGGCCGGTGGTAAAGCAAGTTCGGTAACTATATCCCCGTTAGCGATACTGTTTCGGAAAGGGTGAAATGATGCCGATTGACAAACTTA
Organism: Trichocladium antarcticum; assembly: GCA_033297235.1. NCBI lineage: Eukaryota > Fungi > Ascomycota > Sordariomycetes > Sordariales > Chaetomiaceae > Trichocladium > Trichocladium antarcticum. Next base: position 2,975,579 of record MU853401.1, read on the forward strand.
CCTCCTCTGCCGACCTGGGGGAGACTGAGTGCTTTCGAGTGGGAGCATGGAACTGCTGATACTGCTGTTGCGACAGCAGCAAGGAGGAATGCTCTGGCCGAGACCATGGTGTCTGGTGGGAGTTTGGCACTGATGAAAGAGGCGAGGTTGGAGGAACTTCAAGGGGGCTCGAACAGGAAGGAGTGGGCTCGACGATGGTATACCCGAGAAAGCGACAAGTGAGATGATCTGCGAGACAAGGGCGAAGTGGAGTGCGAAGAGACCAGTTGAAGCTGGCTGGGTGCCCGGAGTCCTTATATCTTTCCAAACGAGACAGGGTACAGATCCGGGATCCGCAAGAGGCTAGTCCGTGGCTTGCAGTGCGCGACACGGAGGAACAGGGAGAGACGTGAGGAGAGGAGTCAAAAAAAGCCAGAGTCTGACACGCAGGACGCACTCTGTACCGTACACTAGTACGGATTTTGAACGTTGCATGAGAAGATGGAATCGAAAACAGAAAAGGATGGCAACCTCCATGTATCGGCACTTTGTACACATAACCATGGATGGCAAGAGCGGAACTTTGATAGGAAGGAATTTTAAGCAGCCGCCGAACGGAGGGAAGGAAAGCCTCCGACTGGGCAAGGAAAGCGAAGGAGGGGTGCGGGAAGGTGCACCGGCACGGAGGTACATACGTACCGGGCGCCATCCTTGGAAAGGCGCCCCTGTCGTGTATTAGCACCAGATCCTCCAGGGTTGCTTTGTCGGACTGCGTCTAAGGTTGCAGGGGTTGTGCCGATGCGTGGTGGTGTGGATGGCTGGTATCGCAGGAGTGCCTCTATGCTGTAACATGAGGCACCGAGGGCTTGCTTGCAGATGAACCCTACCTCGCATCCCAGATCGTAATCAGTGCCTTGTTCCTTTGGAAATTTGCTGTTTCCAATGCCGTTCTTGCAGTGTGCACTTTTCTGCTTTGGAGGCGCAAAAACAAGTGTTTCGAGATCGTTTGGGCGGGCCTGTAGTCGACATTGCTTCCGTTTTCGTGCGCTGCGGCGTGCAAGAATTGCATCGTGTTAATGAGAATCGAGCATGGGTAGTACGGGCATGGGAAGTATCTGGGACGGAACCGAGAGGCGGGGCAGTTCGATCTCTCGACGACACCTCCCAGCGTTACTCTGCAGCCGCTTGGCCTCGAGAACGGGCCTCGTCGGGACGCCCGAGGTTACCCTGCCACTTACGGTGAGAGAGATTAGGGATCCGGCGGGCGGCGGCAAGTTCCAAAAAAGACTGGACATTGCTCGGCTTTGGCTTGCCGGTGGCTGCCATCACGGGGCATCTTGACGCGGGAGACTGCCGTGCCACGGCCTTAGCCACGCCCTGTGTGTAGCATCACTGGCTTCTGGGACCAACAAGATACACAAGCTCAAACCCGAAGCGAGTATGCTTTTTCAAGTAGAGCGTAGCAGCGGCCACTGGGTTTCCCAGAACCAGAGAGCAAGAACTGATCAAGAAATGCGGCGGGGCCGAACGTTCCATGCCCGGATGGAACAAAAACCCCACGCAAGAGGGACACCGTTGCAGCGGCTGGGAAAACTGCGCGGCTAACTCATCTGGCTTGGCATCTTGGCGTGGCTTTCAGCGGATCTCAGTGGCCGCCGCGCCCAGCAGGATGGAAGCTTATTCCCTTCGGGGATAGCCTGATCGGAACTTCGCTTATTGATTGCAGGCCACTCCCGCCCCCGCACTTTCTGGCTTGGGGAGCTGATCTGAGACTAGGGACGAATGTGATTTTGGCCGGTGGGAATATCGATGTGGAGGCCGACACTACAGTTCCATTGCCATGTGGGATGCCGAACGGGACCGAGCTGTCCTTTCCAAAGGTTCAATTGTTCCGTGCACCTGCCACTTGGGGCGGGCGTTGTGGGCCCTGCTGCTGACAGGAGTTCCACCTGCAGCTCTGCCACTTGCCAGGAAGGCGGACTCGAAATCCCTCGCTCGTCACACCCCCTCTGATCGTTGATCGCAGACTCTCAATGGTTTTGTCGTCCCAGCAACATTCTTTGAAACACCTCGCCTGCGGGACGGATGGCGGACCTCGTGTTACCGTCTCACTGTACATGTATGTGCCGTCTGTACAGAGTACATTCGAGGGGCGCGTCGCCGAGAAACTCCCCCGCGCAGGAACAGAAGCCGAGAAACAAAGCTCAGAGTGGCTTGTGCGTCCTGCATATTCTCCACTGGCCTTGCCAAGCCCACCAAAACATCGAAGCTGCAGTCCAAACTGATCATCACAACCACTGCTCAAAATAGTTAGGGCCATAATTAGGCGCCATCCAAAACCCAGCAGCTCAAAATCCCCGAGGCCACGGTAAGCACCAAGTCCACTCACAAGAGATATGCTACCGAGTACTCCGTATGCATGACTTAACCCCCCCTTGTTTTGCACTGACCAGTCCACGTACGGAGTACTTGCGCGCGGATCTTGACTGATCTGTCATGCCATGATGTGCTACTTTGGGTACACGTATGGAAGGTCGACGACCACACTACAAGACCAACCCGCCATCCAATGGCAAGGCTGGGCGAGGATCAGGGCAATCCTTTGCACGTGGGGGAGATCGGCCGGGTAGACCTCTTGTTCGGCCGCCGAACTACGCCTGTTTCGCGTACTGTTGGACGGCTCTTGGAAACGAGTTGCACCTGCGGCGAAGACATTCACAGCCTCGAGGCCGCCCTATTTCGATCTGCGCGCCCTCATCCTGCGTGAGTTGGGTGCAGTGATCGGAACTACGAAACCAACGAACACAAAGCCGCAGAAAAATGGGTTTCCGAATTGATGTTGGGTTTTGCCGGCATCCGCGAAACATTCCCTCAAATCCTCGTTCCGTTTCAAGTTTGTCGACAAGCCTGTGGGCGTGTTTGAGACCCTTGATATCACGTTTCAGTGGAAGATTCCAAGGCGGGTTCCGTTCACTGACAGCTTCATCCACGTGCAGCGGTTGATGTTCAATGCAACAGGCCCTCTGGATCTCAAACCAGGCCATGGAATTTCCGGTGCTCGTGGAAACGAAACATATTGACTCAGCCATCACTGTCCATGGGCCTGCTTATTCACACAGCTTGAGGCCCCGGAACTTGTTTGCGTTTTGCTTGCAGGACGAATTACCGATGTAGCATCATTTGGCTCGCCCGTTTTCGGATACCACGATAGAGGTTGACCTCATGCAAACGCAGTGTGACCTTTGCCATGGGGTCAGCAGTCGCTTGCACCTTGGCATCGGTGGACGAACGCACCAAGCCGAACCAGGCTCGCGCAGGCAACCAATATCTCAATCTCGGCGTGGCGTCTCAATGGCTCGGCGGATTCCCACCGCAGCCGGGTGGCGCAAGTTTGGCCAATGGCCGTGGTTCAAGCGGTGCATCCGGCGCTTAGGAGATGTCGGCCCTTGCCAGCGCGCATTGCGACTCCGTCTCACCAGGAACGGCCAGGACGAGGTCTTGCCGCGCAGCCGCAAGAAACGCCATCTCCGCGGCCACGCCGTCGCCCTCCGAGCCTGCAGCGGCGAACTAGCAATCCTTCGCGTCTGGCGGTGAGGTCGGCTGCCTTTGCCGTGATGCATGGGACGGCAGCCAACTGCATATTCGCGGCAGGAGAGGGCAGATATTGGTCCGCTGGCGCGACTATCGACTCTCGATAGCCGACCCTTGCGCGACCGCTGCTTCCTTTCCGGCTTGGCATGCCGTCTGGAAGTTCCAAGATCGTGTGGTTCCTTCGGGGCGTTGATGCCTGACGACCATGGCGGCGACTGCGTCCCTCACATGACAAGCCGCTGCTGCAGCATGGCGGACCGGTTGTGTGGTGCGCTGGCCGGGTTGAGTGACATGTTGAGAAGCGCGTCGGACCAACAGCCTCGGGGCTAATGCAATGATTGCAATCCTCGGGTCGTCAACTGAGGGAAATCTCAGAGACCTGACTGTTTTGATAGCCACGTCACTGGCTCACTGGCAGATGGGCCCTGCCCACGAAAGAGCGCAATTTGTGCTGTGCCTACCAACGAGCAGGTTTCGGCGCGGACAGCACAGGTGAGTGTTTTGACGCCGGCTTGCGTTTGTCATTCTGTCTGTCTGTCTGTCTGTCTGCCTGTCTGTCTGTCTGCCTGTCTGTCTGTCTCCATGTATGTATGCCTGGCATGTGGAGCTGATCTGTTGGGGTGATGCTGGATGTTTGGAGGCTGGAGCCGTACGTGTGCTGGCAGTCCGAGATCGCATTCTGAGTTCATCAACAGATGGCGATCTGCATTCTATGCTGCTGGAAAGCCGGGGTGCCGGAATTTGGCATCGTGTACAAGGCGGTGTTGTACCGATACCCGTTACGAAGATGGTGGAAAACGGAGACGTAACGGAGGCGATGGCGATACTGTGGCATGTCTTGGAAGCTTGGGAGGTTGCCGGGCGCATCGACGGCGCCGCTGTTCTGGGAATGCCCATTGGGAGAGTGTCCGCGCATCGTCACTACGTGGCAGGAGGTTACTTGATGGCGGCACCGCGATGTCGACGCAGTTAGCGATTCGAGAAGAACCAGGCAGCAACAACAACTGGGGGTTGTGAGTCCCAGCGGCTATGGATGAGCCTTGGGTCGTTGCCCTGTCTGTCTGCCTTGGGCCTCCGTCTTCAGATCCGGCCAGCTGCGGAACATGAACATTCTCGTCTCCAAGGCACACCTGGCAAGTGTTCATCATTCTCGGGCCTGTCCCGAACCGGCCTGTCTTGAACCGCGCCACAATTCCCCAGAGCTGTCATTTTTGGCCTCCGCAGTCATGGCCTGGCGGTCACTTACCCGATTTTGTGTGTGTATGGGTGGGTGAATTTTTCTTGTACTCGTCGAGGATGCACAGCCCGATTCGTTGGCGCTTCTTGTCAGCCTGGCATTGGTGCGCGGGTGGCTGGCCTGTGGGTTGGTTTCGTGGCCTCGCGGCTACCCGACGGCAACTTGCGCGCGGGCGTGGTGGTGGGGTGTGGAGGATGGATTTCGAGGTTGTTGCAAGTGGGAGATGAGATGGTGGTGATCGTGGGAGTGGTGGCTACCGGGCCGGCTTGCTTCGGCCGAGGCTGATGCAGCTCATAGGCTGTCGGCGGATGATATAGCACCTTTAGGCTTACCGAATGTCCGACCAATGCAAGGCAAATAGAGTTTGGCGAGGTTTGCCCTTGGATTGCAGGCTATACATATGCATACTGCTCTTGTGTGTTACGGCCGATAGGATTTGCAGGGTTAAGGGGTATCGGATTTCAGGGGGCGTTGTTTACTCGCGTTGAATAGGGAACAACCCTAACCCTTCATATGCACCATTTCTAGCAAGTCCGCCCCCTCCAATACTTACAGAACGCCTAGTGACATTGACCCTGGGTCATGTCGAGGATGTGGCCTTAATCAGGACTGAAGCAAGGATAGTCCGTGTCTTCGTACCTGATGCTGAATGTTCGTTGTACGGATACTGGGAAGGAGTTTGGAAATCCATCGGGATTGGGGACGGGAAAGTGGCAGTTGTGAATCCCGAGCCTCGGCTGCCCTGGGATAGGCCGTAATAAACGAATTGTTGGGAAATTCAGATGACAGGGCGGAGTCCCACTCAGGTCCCGCGTCGGTCTTGCCGCCTGTGCGAGTCAACGTCAGCGATATCCAGACTCGGACCCAGAACCCCCACCATTGTCAAACCCACAACCCCACCCAGTCCGGCGCTGTCGGCGCGAAAAAGTCGATGGTATAAAAGTGCCCGGCCTGTCCGGCGCGATGGCATTGTCAATTGCAGATGCCAATCCCGTGTCCTCATTCCTTCTCGCCAAGTGTGGCAACACCGTCTTTTGTCTTGGTCGCAGCGTCCTTCTCTGGGTCCTCGTTCTTGTTGTGTTCTTGCTGAGCGCATTGCGACAGCGTCTCTTTCCCTTTGCGCGCCGCGCGCCAGAGCATCCCAAGACGAGCTGAGGTGAAAAAGAGGCAATCAAAATGGGCGTCGGCACACTCTCCCTCTTCTACCCGGTGTTCCTACCGGCAAGCGCCGCAGCGATGGCCTACGCCGGCCACCGGGCGCTCTACGTCGACTGGCGGACCGTCATCACCCAGTTCCTCACCGGACCCGGGCGCACCAGCCGGATCGCGCTCGTTCTCTTCGTGCTGCTGAACTGGAAGAGCATGCCGCTGGCATGGACTGTACGCGCTACTCCGTTGCCCCCATTCCCGACCCCGACTAACCCGCTCCTCCCAGGTCCGGATCTTCCACGCCTTCGTGTACCACGTCCTGCGGCGCCCCAAAGCCCTTACGCAGCGCGCCCTCTTCCACTACAGCGTCACATCCTCCCGCACGTCCCTGCTCGAAACCGACTACAATTTCCACAAGTCCAACTCGACCTACTTCGCCGACCTCGACGTCAGCCGCTCGCATCTCGTCACCCACCTCCTCGGGCCCTCCATCCCCGTCCTCGCCGACAACGCCAAGAACAAGCTCGTGCGCGACAAGGACGGCAACCTCATCAAGGGCAGCTTCGGCATGGGCCTGGGCGCCGTCTTCTGCAGCTTCCGCAAGGAGATCGCGCCGCTGCAGGGGTACGAGATGTGGAGCCGGATCCTGGCGTGGGACCGCAAGTGGCTGTACATCGTGACGCACTTTGTGGTCAAGGGCAAGGTCCGGCCGACGGCGTGGGACGGGAAGCGCATGGGCCCGACGCGCAGCCGCGTTGTCAAGGCGGATGGGGATGGGGATGCGGCGGCGGCGGCGGCGGCGGCGGAGGACGACTGGAGCAAGTATGTGATCGCGACGGCGGTGAGCAAGTACGTGTTCAAGCTGGGACGGTTCACCGTGCATCCGGCGCTGGCTCTCCAGGCGGCGGAGATGCTGCCCGAGCGGCCTGGGACGGGGTGGGTGAGCGGGGAGACGGGCACGGGCACGCCTGAGGAGCTGGACCCGGACCTGGACGAGGTGGATGAGGAGGGGGAGTGGGACTGGAAGAGGGTTGAGCTGGAGCGGGTGCGGGGGATGGAGTACGCCGAGCACTTTGCGGCGCTGGATGGGACGAACTCGTTGTTTGATGGCGGGGAGGATGGCGCGATTGGGAGGTTTCCGCTGGGTTAGTGGCCAAGAGTATCGGGCGGGGTTGTGGTGGTGTGGTGGATACCGGTGCTTTGCACAGACTAGGATATAGACTTGGGTGTCGTAAGGCAGCGCGCCGACAATGGCGCCGGGATAGATCTGTAATCAGGACGACGGGACCGGGGGAAAGCCGCGTACTCGGCTTATCAGCATTGGATGTCTTTGATAGACTTGGATGTTTCTCGATATGCACGGTTTGGTGTCTCGATGAGGCAATTTTCGAGTTCCCCTGAGAGATATGTAATTACCGAGGACGCGAGTCGCTGCCTCGGCACACCCGGGGCCGACCCGGCATTGTCAGCGCCGCAGTTTCGCTCCGGTTCCACTAGTGCGCACCGCACGCCCGGCTCCAAGTGGGGTGGATTAAATTTCACATGCCCCCATTTGCCTACCTCCGAGCCTCCCTCCCGCGCTACCTACTTATCTGAAGCGATCCACCTCTAAATTCCACAACCATCATCAGCACAACAACACAGCACAGCACAGCAACCAACCACCGACACCCACGGCCAAAACACCCCCGCCACCACCGCCGCCAACCCCTAGCGCACGCAGCCATGGACACAACAACAGCACCAACACCAACACCGCCGCCACCACTGGCAACAACCACCCCCCTGGACCGCGCCAACGCCGCCGCCACCGCCGCGCAGATCGCCTACTTCCGCGCCATCCCCTGGTGCGCCGCGCACCTCACCGCCTCCCCCAACCTCATCATCGCCCAGTCCGTCTCGCGCGAGCTCAAGCCGCCCTCGTCCAACCTCGACGCCCTCTTCTCGCGCACCCTCAACACGCCCGACGCCATCCCGGCCTACATCACCCTCCACCTGCCGCCGCCGTCGGAGTCCCAGCCATCCTCCTCCTCCTCGTCCTCCTCCAATGCGGCCGGCGGCTCGACCGGCTCGACGCCCACCCTCCCCGCGCTCGTCACCGAGGTCAAGTCGCTGGTGGCGCTGGGGCCCATGGTCAATGGGTGGGACGGCATCTGCCACGGGGGCATGGTGGTGACGCTGCTGGACGAGGTGATGGGGCAGTTCTTCTCGATTAACCGTGACCGTGGGGCGCTGGGCCCGGCGGGGATGGGGGGCGGGGTGCCGGTCATGACGGGGTATCTGAACACGCGGTTCGAGAAGCCGGTTCTGACTGGGGGTGGTGGTGGTGGTGGGGGTGGGGACGGGGTGGTGATGGTTGTGGCGCGGCTGGTGCGGCGCGAGGGGAGGAAGTTCTTTTTGGAGGGGGAGGTGAGTGGGGAAGGAGGGGTGGTGATGGCGCGGGCGGAGAGTTTGTTTGTTATGGCCAGGGAGAAGTTGTGATGGGGCTTGGGGGGGCGTGCTTGGTGTTGGAGAGGGTCTCGGGGTGACTTGGGCGCTGCAGTGTGAACTCGGTTCGTGTCAGCAGAGAGAAGACGGACGGAGGAGCGAGGAGGCAAAACAGGGGGTCCAACTGGTGGAGATGGCGGGGGAACCCGGAATATTTGAGACTGGGACGAAGCCAGGAATGACCGCGGCTGGCGGGTTATAATTGGGGAGATGTTTGGGAAGCAGAGGAGGAGCCAGGAGAGAAGGGGCCGAGTAGAGCACGGCCGGATGAGGGAAAGCGCACCTGTGGACTTCCCACGCCAACCCCCGAGACTCACCACGCAAGAGATCTGACACCGAGATGCAGAAGGGGGAAAGCCAAGTCTGTTGTGGGTTGGAGGCTTTAATCTCAGAACACCCGTGTATAGCATCGTGCTCTTGTCCACAACAGGATTCTACGCAACAGGCCGACTTCCCCTGATCGGCTATCCTCATGCACCTGTCGACGTATCTGGTATAATCCGAGTTCCACTCTGCCTAGTTGTTGCTAAGACCACACAAATAGTAGCAAAGACGCCAAAACTCCACAGCTAATATCACAAGCCGAAGCCACGGCCAAACGATTCGCAACACCACACCTCTAAATCCCATTCTCGCCCACCTCCTCCCCCTCAACAACAATCCTGAACCCCCGCAACACCTCGTCCCCAAGCTGAATCGCCTCCCGCCTCCCCACATGGCTCGCCAGCAACAAATGCGCCACATACGTCCGCGCCCCGTCCGTCTCCATCTGCACCCGCTCCCCCGGCACACAGTAGTCCACGCCGAGCACAATGTTATCCGCCAGATCCGGCCGCCGCCGCCTCAGCTCCTCGCACGGCGACAAGCCCGTCGGCCAGCGCACCGTCCCCGCGGCGGGCGCCGGGATGTACACCAGCCGCGAATGGTACTGGGCGCCGCACGGGCCGTCCGACCACGCGTGCGCAAAGGGGCGGGCGACGAGCCGCAGGCGCCGGTAGTCGGCGACGGCGGCGAGCATGTGGGCGGCGAAGAAATCGACGCCGTAGGTGTGGCGGGAGGGGACGCTGACGCGGTATCCCGGGGGCCGAGCGTTGATTTCGATGAGCTTGCAGGCGGGCTTCTCGGGGGGCGGGGTGGGCTTGGGGTGCAGGTCGGTCACCCCGTCGATGTCGCGGTATTCGTACGCGGAGTTGACCATGCGCGCCTCGACGTGGAAGACGCCGGTGCGGAAGCCGAGGTTGACGAGGATGTCGCCGAGGGTGGCTTTGGCGATGGCTTGCTCCGCGGCAGGGAGGGCGGACGGGAGGGTGAGTGCGTGCGGAGAGAAGGTGTCGTGGACGGTGGCGGTGTGGGAGTCGGCCTGGCAGGGGGGCTCGTCGGCGATCTCAGAAAAGAGAATCTCGCCGTCGAGGAGGACAAAGTTGACATCGATCTCAGGACCGTCGAAGAAGGGCTCTATGACGGCCGCACTGCCGTGACGGGATGTGGCCTTTTGGACGGCCACCGAGAGGTCTGCCGCCGAGGTGACTTTGGAGACGCACTCCGAGCTCCAGCCCTTGGTGGGTTTGACGATCAGGGGGAACCTGGGTGTGAAGGCAGCGCGTCTGTCGGTTGTGATGCCTGTCAAGAGGCCCTCGAGCTCTGCGACGCCGGTTACCCTGGCTGTTTGGCCGGGTGCGTCCTGCAGCAGGCGAGAGCGGTATTTGTCGACTGATGTCTCAAAGGCCGAGGCAGGGCTTGTCGGGAGTCCAAGAGCCTCTGCAACTCGTGCGACGGTAACGAAAAAGTTGTCAGAGAGTGTAAAGACACCGTGGATTGGCAGCGGGTAGCGCATCAGGGAATTGACGATGCGTCCGACGACTCCCGAGTCTTCAGTCAGGTCTGTGGCGAGGAACGCTTCCCGATGCATTTTGTTCGCCTCCGTGTCGGCCTGAAGCCAGTGGCCGTCCTCGTCAATGACTACGAGATCCAGGCCCAAGGCTTTCGCTGCTCGGTAGACCGGCCCGCCCGCGGTGATGTTTGGCCGACCCCTAACCAGCGCGACCCTCTTGCGGGGGATGGGCTGTGAGGTGAGCCAGGCCGCATTGTTCAGTCGGTCACGGAGCTCGTGCGTCAGGCCCAAGACATGGCGCTGGAGGTCGATGATCGATACCGAAGCGTTCACATCGGCCCATTGGATGACCCCGGCTGCGTGTTCGATGAGACTGGCAAGGGCATCTTCCGAATTGACAGCACTCGGAGACAGTCGGTAGGCGGAGTACTTCTGCAGCGGATGTACAGTCACCTGGACCTTTGTGATGGGGAACGGGCAGTCCTGGAGACGGTTCCGCAGAAAGTCGGAGTGGCTGACGTAGCCGTCTGTGGCGGGGAGGATGGCAGTGAAGACTGAGACCCGAGACGAGGTTGAAGTGGGAGGACCAAGGCCAATGCTTGCGAGGGCCTCGGCAGCGCGAGAGGGCGGTTGAAGGGTTGGCCCGTGTCCATGAGAGTAGCTCACGCTGTCTTTCACACCGCTGTGCAGTGATGAATGGCTGTGTGAGCTTTGCAACGAGCCCGGGAGGAGGACGATGTGGGCGATCGAGTAGAGATCACAGAGCGGGACGGTTTCCCAAAAGAAGGGACGGTAGGAAGTGCCTGATGCAACCCCATGTCAGCATCACATTCGCCTAAGCATGCAGACATGAGTTGGCGTACCATGCAAGGGGAGCACTGCGGATGGAGGGAGCGGCGAGATGAGACCGACTTTCGACGCCTGTCCATTGATGCCATTCATTTGGTTGGGAAGCACGCCGACAGCCATGGCGGGCAGACGATGCTGATGGAGCGGCACTCGGTGTCTGAGAGAGGAATTGAGCGAGTACCGCTGACAATGGGAGAGTTGAACTCGAGTCTCGATTTCCCGAGTGGTGAGATTGCCCATCTGCGGGTTGGGTCGGATCAGTGTGCTGAGAAGTGGGAACTGGGGAAGCAGGCCAAGACCAGGCGGCGCAGACGGCGGAACAGAAAGCGGACTGTGGGCCGTGGTTCGAATTGAAGTAGAGAGACGACAAGGACGGGGCAACAACGCCTTCTTGTCGCAGCTTTGTACTTTGCAGGAATTTGTGGCGCAATTCTGGTTCCGGCCGCTGTTGGGGTTGTTGGTTCGCTGCTCGGGAAACACGAAACTGGTGCGACGAGGCCTTTGACTGATCGTAAATTAAGCGGAACAAGGGGTGAGACCGCGGGAGCGCGGGACCTGACGGGATGGGCGAGGTTGAGAACCTTGATGGGCTCCAGCAGATAATCTCGGGATCTGATAACTCGGCTTGGCATGAGAGGCCGGACCACTCGCACCCTTGCTCGGTCTTTCCTCGACCCGCCTCGAGCCTGCCGCGACTCGGCCCAACTCGCTTGAGTTATTTCCTTTTGTTGGGGTTTTTTTGCAGAAAGCCGGAACCTTGACGGCCAGCGCACCTTGATGGCCAAATGCCGATGGGCAGCTAGCACACGGAACTGCAGCGGACCGCGCGGGAGTCATCTCAATTTGTCGAATTTGGTGGACACCATCAGCAACAGCGCAATGAAACGCCGGCAAGCGCTGCGTGGAAGCGCACGCTCGCAATCTGGCATGCGAGGAGCAAACACACAGATATAGAGTGGCTGCCGCCGCCTGTAGGATCGTGGATCCCGCGGTTTGTGTCTGCCCGTTGTCCTGCCTGCTTCCTCGTCCGTCGTCCCTTTCCAGTTTCACCTTTCATCCCTTCAGAACCATCGACCTTGGCACCTTGACGGCCTTGGTCAGTGCGAGTCGACTTGGGCAGAAGTAAGTCTGTGTCGGGACACCAAGCGGACTGTGTACCAACACCCCGACGTCGACATAAACATTTAAATACCCCGTTTCCGCCTCGGAATCTCGACCCGCAGTTCTTGGCCAGCATGTCTCTGCTTCCTTCTTGGCTCCGACTGGGCAGCCCCAACCGCAAAATGGAGTTGATGGCACCTTGTCCCTGCGAGCCCCACGATTCGCTCACTATCGTCGAGAAGACCAACATTCTCCAAGACCAGCTTGCCGACGCCAAGTCGAGAAAGAGCCAATGGCTTGTCCGGACCGTTCTTGAGACCCATTCAGAACTTCTCGAGCTTCCCAATCTCAGACCAGGACCTGCCATCAACCAACTCCTGGGGAACCTTGTCTCCGTCTGCTCCGAGATCCACAACCAGGATATCGTCGACAAGGTATGGGCCGTATGGCGCAGCAGAACATGTACATATCTTTGGCTTGACAAGAGCTAACAAGATGCGCTAGGTGCTCACCAACCCCGGAGTTCAAGGAGTCCTCCCTTCCCTCCGGCACATCTGTGCCCAGGCTGAGTCGTGTCTCGAGCTTCACTGGGTGGAACAGATTCTCCAGGGCCGGGACCAGGGTCCAGAAGAAGTCCTATCCAGGCTCAAGGGCTTCCCTTACTACAACAACTACGAGGAGCTGACGCGCCTCGAGCTCTGCGCCATCCTCTCGGCGACCAAGACCCCCCCATCAAAAGTGGCCTTCATCGGTTCCGGGCCCCTACCTCTCACGTCGCTGTGTCTCCTGCAATCCCTGAAGCAGGATGCCTTGGTCACGAGCATGTCACCGGCGCCCGGGACGCAGGCGGAGCCCGTTGTCCTCAACGTCGACTACGACGAGGCCGCCATTGCCGCGTCGCGAAGCCTATGCCTGGCGCTCGGCGAGCATGGCGAAGGCATGGAGTTCATCTGCGCCGAGGCCACGTCGCCGGCCAAAGACCTGAGCGAGTTCGACGTGGTCTATATGGCTGCGCTGGTGGGGATGTCCCAGGCCGAGAAGGAGGGCATCATGCTGCAGGTGGTCGGCCGCATGCGGAAAGGGGCGCTGCTCGTCGTGCGGAGCAGCTGGGGGCTTCGGACTTGCTTATACCCCGAGGTGGACCTGGCGACCAGCAGCCTGCTGAAAAAGCTGGAGCCGTGCGTGGTGGTGCACCCATATGGCCAGGTCGTCAACTCGGTCATGGTTGCAAAAGTGAGGGGGTAGGGCCCGGAGACCGATAAAGAAAGGAGAGGGGGAATAGAGTCAGGGTCCGGTGACACAGCATCCCTCCATATACCTGGTAGACGTCACGGTGACAGTTGCATGGCTTGGCACGTGGTCTGGCTGGCTGATAGCGGTTATGCAGTCGATCAATCTGTCCAACATCTACATACCACCTCCAAGATGCCGTGCTTGACGGTGCCTGTGTCGACCCTGGACACAGTTCGGCGAGTTGTATGGCCACAAAAATGAAAAGCAAGACAATGACTCGACCAAGACATTCCCCGGCCGTCGGTATGTCTCGGCCCATGGTAAGCATGCGGGCAAATTGAGGCTGGCAGAATCTCTCCATTCCTCATTCTTGTATTACCCCAAAGCTGATGGCCAAGAGTTGGCAAACGGCTTACTACCCACTGCCGAGACAATGCATTCAGGCGCAGGGCAGTGCAAACTGTCTCACACCCCGCATCCTCGTCAGCAGCTTTGACATACAACAACGTCACCGTCAACGTCGTATCCGTGGGCTGAGGCTCCGGGGTTGCGGGATCTAGACAGTTGGGAAACTCCGCACCGACATCAGGTGGCCCTTGACAAGAGTGTTGTTGATTAGTCTGGGATACGAATCATGGATGCTATTTGCGAATCCTCGCCGGCGGTGCGGAGTTGGGCCGGCTGAGAGTGGCATGGTGACCACGGCGATGCCCACGACTCCCGACTGTGGCGCTGGATACGAGCTTGATCGGCAGGCAGCGGAATCCGCGGCTGCGCAGCTGCGTCCGTGATGGCTGCAGCGATTGAGTATTGGTGTTCAGCTTGTTCGCCGGGAGAGCCCGCACAGAGGACGGGTGAGGGGAAGTGGCGGGCGGCTTGTCGGACATCTCGATTCCTGGCACGGAGTGGGAAACCCAAGTATATAAACCACATTCCTGCCTCCTGGCCGTTGTTGGACTGCCCATCTCATCACCCCTTCACTCTCATACCTCCCGCAGCAACCACGCCTACAACTCAACCCAGACTTACGAGCAACTCGCACACCGCCGCCAACATGCTCACCGCAACCCTCTTCACTCTCATCACCACCGCCCTTGCGGCCCCTCAACTAGCCTCCCGCCAAGCCGCCGGCGAAATCCTCCCCTCCCCCATCATCTCCCGTGTGTTTCCCCTCCCCCATCCCTCTTCATACCCCAACCCCAACCAAGTCCTAACCTCCCCTCCCCTTTCTCCCAGATGACATCGCCTACCCCCCGGCCCCCAACACCTGCCTAGCCGCAGGCACCCGGCCCTCCGCCCGCCGCCTCGTCACCAGCGGCATCGAGACCGGCCACTCCGTCCTCCTCACCTTCACCTACCCCGCCGCCTCGGCCGGCCGGCAATGCTGGCTCGAGTTCACGACCACGGCGCCCACGACCCTGCGGCCCAACCCGGGCGCCCAGCTCGACGTGTTCCGGCAGTGGGCGCCCGGCAGCTGCGCGGGGGGCGCGACGGCGAACCACCGCGACGTGCAGCTGGGCCGGCTGAGCGTGCCGGGCGCGGCGGGCGCAACGGCGGTTTGGGCGGCCGTGTACAACGGGCATCTGACGGCCAAGGGCCCGTGTGCGGCGCCCGGGACGGTCGAGGGGCTGGAGATCGTGGCGGTTGGGGATGATGGGGAGGTGACGTTTCCGCAGGGTGCGGGGGCCGGGGTGAGGAT
>MU853401.1:2995283-3008942 GCA_033297235.1 Trichocladium antarcticum
ATACCCAAGACCGTTTTCCCAGAGTAGGGTGGCGCCTTATGGTACCTAGGTAAAGAAGGCACCACACACAGCACTATAGCTGGAAGGCGGAGCCCTGCTCGATCATCGCCCGAGAAGGGCACTTGCCCTTTTGTTCTCCATCAGGCGATACCTAGGTACCTTGTACTAAACTGAATGTGTTTTCCGCGTCGGGTGCATCTTTAAACCGAAGACACTTTCAAGACACTTCCCCCAATAGCCAACATTCACATTGTATTCTGGTCCACCTGAGCACCACACTTTCCATCTACCTTCAGTTTCCTTCTGCTCTACGCAACACAATGGCGGAGTCAGAACCGTCTGAAAACGGAATTTCCAACTATATCTGGCCACCCGAAGGAGAAAACAGCGCTCCCAGTGATACATCAAGCTCGGACGATTTGTACGATTTGGACGATTCGGAAATCTGGGTTTGGCGCGTCTAGGAGATAAACTACAGGCCCGGCACCCCCGTGCGCATTGGATGGACCTCGAGAGACGAAAACCTAACGACCAACGAGGCGCATACCCGGCTGAACCATCTTTATTGCTCCGGCACCCCATGGTTCAGCAAGGAGTCTCTCCAAAAATTGGCTGATTTGTTTCATGACTGGGAAAACGATCAGCATACAAGGGACATGGAAATGACCGACCTTACAGGGCGCTCACTTCTCTTCCATTACGAGACTGACTGCCACTTGCCTCCGTTGGACCCCGACGATGAGCAGGCAAATACGGCAGATAGCCAGTTTGAGATGATGTAAGGACCACCTGAATTATGCCCTTTCTCCCCTCACGTGTTCTCACTCGGATTCTAGTGCCATCAAGCCCTGTCCCGAATACCGTACGATCCAACGAATGCGCAGGGAGATGAACATTCCCGACGCACCCGAGCGAAACGCCGTGGCGAACAGCCGTGCCTTCCTATCAGTAGGAGTTCAACATTTCATGTGGGCCAAAAGCTTCCCTCGATCTCCGCTCAATGTCAACCGAGAGCGGCTTCGCAGTCGGTACGATGAGTGGAAGCTGGGGTGGGAACGGGACGTATACTTTGCCCAACTCTGGGCCATCGTTGACGCAGTTCGCTTGCCGCCGAACACGGCAAAGATCGTGGGGTTTGGCTGTGGTACTGTGCCCGTGCCATCCATCCTATCCATGGAAAGGTCAACAGATAGCGTACAGACTGCGCTGATGGGCATGTTTCGAGACCGGCTACGCGCCGAGAACGGGTACGATGTTCCCTGTTTTGTGCAGGACCGCGGATACCAGAACATCGGTATGGAGGCACATCCGATGGAGATTGTCCAGATCCTCGACGATCCTGGTGGCTTCTTGCAAGTGGATGAGACGACCATCGTCATCGCCATACGGCCCGACATCCCCGTCCGACAAATCATCACCGACATTGCCCGGCCAGCGGTGATGATATGGCGCCCGATCGATATTTGTGATCCAGAAACTGAGAGGTATGTATATGTCTTGGGCTGCGTTGGCAGTGTTGGCTCTGACATGGGGATAGGAACGATCCGGCCGCTCTGCGAGTACAGCGTATGATTTCCGAAGAGTACAGACAGGTCGACTTGCCGCCACGCAATATCTTGGGTCGCTTTGCAATGTATGTCCGAAAATCGGAAACTGGTTTACCACCAGTCGAAAAGGATGTCGGCAATGACCAGGGGACGGCATCGACTGTTGATGGCGGGGCTACTAAGCCGTCATCGATGCCTTCGAACTATCTCAAACATCTCTCTAGAGGCATCAATGGCGGACCAGCTGAGTCCCTATATATTCCAGACCCGATGGATGCGGATCCAGAGCGGTAAGCAGGTCAAGCGTTGATATTCAGTAGCGATAGCGAATATATCACAAGCGTATACAATATCTGGATGCTGCTTTGAAACCACCTGGGTATGTTATCACGACGCCGGGCCCTCGGGGCACCGGGAGTGGGAAGGTGGATATTCCCCGGGCCCCGTCCTCGTCCAGTGATTCGAGTTGGCAGCAAGAACTAAGAGAAATGTCACCCTGGTGTGCAGGCTGCAGGCTGTTGCGCCCTTCGTTGAGACGACGAGGGCGAAGATGGGGATGACTCTTGGGGTGTTTTGGCTACTGCAGTGCGTTTGGTTTCTATAAAGCACTCTGTTTACGTTTGGGAAAACAATGTCACTTTTGACCCCCGCTCCGTTGCTCTTCTTCGCCTTGACCTTAGCCCCTTACTCCCTTCACTTGTTCTCCGTGGGTATACATATCTATATCACTTCCTGTTCGTGCTCGTGCGTATCAATATTAAAGTCAAGATTTCTTTTTCACCCACACCATATCACCAACGTAGGTAGCTCTGGGCGTGATGTCAGAGATTCAGCAATGATCTGACGTTTGTTAAAGTTCAGGGGTTCGCTGGGTACAAAATGAGACCCACTTGTAATACTTCGTCCTTGGTTTCTGGCAGAGCCGGGCGGAGCTGCACAGCTGAACGGCCCCTCTTTTGGCCCAGAATGTGTCATCGATCAGCGAACCTGATTTTGCCTGCCAATGACCCCCATGATGCTTGTTGTTAGTCTCAAAAGCTTGGTGTTCCTTCCGTCTCCGCGACCGGACAGTTGAGTTCCACCCTGCCACCTTACGTCCTTTGACAGCACGACGGCTTTTTACTGGACCTCCCCAGATCCACTTCCATCCCAAGGTTGCAACGGCGGCCCGTAGCGATCTGCATGCGGAGACTGCGTTCCACTGTTCCCCCCGCGGACGTCGCCCCTGATCGACCGTTCCCATCAGCTAAACTCCGTGGTGGCCAGCTGCTGGCGCGCTCGGGGGATGTCCAGAATCTCTATTGGCGGGTCGCAGACAGCAGTGTCAGGTTTTTGCAGAGACATTCTGCCTGTTTTTGGAAAGTGACCGTGATCGCCACGCTTTAGTGTCCTGGGCACTGCTACCGCACTGCTACCACCTCCCAGATCGGGGTTGGTTCTGTTGTCATGGATCCCGTCGTCCCTGTTCGAGAACTCCGAGGGAACAAAATGGAGATATTCCGAGGTATAAATGCCGGACGGCGGCCCCCCTCGGTCCGAGAAGAGCTTACCACCTACCTAGCTATTCCCAATACCTGAACTTTGAGTCCCCAGTTCTTCCAAAATGAAGGTTGGCAACCTCCCACATGTGCCGAAAGCGCCATGAGAATGACAAGGCACTAACCGGGCACAGTTTTCTCTCATCGCCCTCATCACCGTCGCTGCGGCCTGCGCCGAAGCTGCCAAGCTCACGCACTCGCAAGCAACGGCCAAGCTCAGCGCCGCCGGCGTCAAGTGGACCTCAAGCGGCGGCTGCTCGGACCGCAACAACCCCAAGTGCACCTCGTTCGACCAGATCAACGAGGCCACGATCAACGGCGCCATCACGTTGAAGAAGGCCTGTGCCTGCGCCATCACCATCACGGGCGGCACCGAGGTTGGCCACGCCGGCGGCACCTACTCGCATGCCAACGGCTACAAGCTCGACGTCGCCAAGGCCACCGCCATCAACAACTACATCACGAACACCTTCACCCGCATTGCAGACCGCGGTGACGGTGCTGCCCAGTACAAGGCGCGGTCGGGCAACATTTACGCGGTACGCTTCGGTCTCATCCACCTAGTTGCCGGCGGCATTGACTGACCATGACGATAGAACGAGGGCAACCACTGGGACAATACCTTTTATAACGATGGCAACTAAGTATCACCAGGGTGGTGCTGTGGCGTCCTGGGGTGTTGATACCGGAAGGCCGCGGGAGCCCGTTTGGCCCCTAAGATGGTGTGCAAGAAACAGGTCCATAAATATTCCCGGTTTGGAAATAAACATGGGGGTTGGGGATTGTCTTTCTCGGATTCTCTGTGCATGTATACATGTCGTACTGACTCGCTTCCCCTACAAGGAGTCTTGGACGGCAGAGCAACTTGCAAACGTGATCTTGAGAAACGTCACCTTGGTCTACGCGTGGCCGAAGGAATGGATTACGGATAGGGACACCAAGTTCGCGTTAGAATTCTGGCAGGCGTTGATGATACGCCTAGGGACGAAGAGTAAGCTTTCGACTACGTATTACCCCTAAACGGACGGACAGACCGAGCGACTCAACTAAGTCGTCGAGCAGTACCTCCGGGTGTACGTCAACAAAAACAGGACGATTGGGTTAACCCGTTGCCGGTAGTATAGCTTGCGTGGAGACTTCGAAGGTCATACCATTCTTGTCGAACTTTGGGTTTGAAGCAGACTTGCGTTAGGGACTAGACGTTACGATGCATATTCCAAACTTGCGGTTTCCATTACTGCCCGTACCCGATGTTTGCATCGGAGCGCTAACAAATAACCCAGTCGTCGGTGCTGCCCTTTCGGGCATCCATTGAGACCATCGTCATCCAGCTCTGGCAGACCGTACTGGATTTTATTCCCCTTGGTACAGGACTCTCAAAGACACGGGCATTTCTGGTAAAGCCAAGCTTAAGTTTAATGCCAGAATAGCACGCGCCTCGCCTTATCAATACCATTGATGTCCCAGGCCTCGGGCCTTAGACGCGCCATCCAGGCCTTCCAATCCCCATCGCCAGAGAACATGACCAGCCGGCGTGTTCCCAATCCAGCAGGGCCAATATCCGGCCGCTCTCGTCCACCATAATATTCCGCGGAGCGATGTCCCCGTGGGTAAAGACGGATTTGTTCGACCGGGGAAGCATTTTGGGCAGGTCCTTCCCATCGGCGTATGAGAGGCCATTACACTTGACGCACTGGTCGAGTATACGGGCGCGCAGGGCGGCATCGCTGGGCAGCGGTGGCGAAGGGTCGGTTCCAGATGTCGCGGCAGACGCGCTCCTTGGCCGCCGTATCGAGCGAATCCCACACGGAGTTGAGGCTCTGGCCTGGCACGAATGAGCTCATGTACAGCTGGCCCATGTAATTGCCATGTTGATTAGTGCCGTACCACGAGTGGTCGTGTTCGCGGACTAGATGCATCGCCGTTTCCTCCGGAGGGCACCCTACCGGGCATCTTTTCGTAGTCGGAATGTATAACTGCGAGAGACGAGAAGAAAGAGAAACAAGCAGAGGCAGCTCGGAACGCTTGTCTATACTAATGGGGGACGGAAACCCTGGCGCTAGCAATGCATCTCTAACGTAAATGCGCGGGAGGCGTTCCGGAAGACTCGACAGGTACGAACAAAGTAGAATGGGCGACGCCTTCAGGGCCCCGTCGCTAGCGCTGTGGGAACGCGAACGGGATCGTGGTGTCCGGCAAAACACCGGGCGAGCAGTGCGTCGGGTGTGCTACATAAAGCCACTCAGCAACCGCACGGCAAGATTTTGCCCAACACAACTCGCTACCCAGGCCGGCCACTCAGGTGATGGAAAACTTGGTTGGATCGAAAAACAATGGCGGTCATGCAAGCACCGCCGCCAATCCCCACTGTCGACATTGCAGATCCCAGCATTTTACGATGGGACAGTATCGGGTTGATGCTGATCCGCGACTTCATTAGCGAAGAGCAAGAAGCGACCATGATCCATGCTTTTCACGCCCGCGACCCTGCAAAAGAAGGCAAGAAGCGCGTCAGCCAGCACTTTGGCTACCACTTCGACTACTCCACCTTCGGTGCCTCGGAATCAACCTTCACCCCGCTGCCGTCATACATCAGCGATATCCTCCCCCGCCTCCCAATCCAGCACTACCTGCCGGACCAGTTCACCATCCAGTACTACCCCCCCGGCAGCGGCATTCCACCACACGTCGACACTCACTCCATGTTTGCCGAGGCCCTGTACAGCCTGTCCTTTGGAAGCACCGTGTCCATGACCTTCCGGATGGCGGGGCCCAACGATGCCCGCAAGATGCGCCTGCCAAAGCGGTCGGCGCAGGACATGGAGACGGCTGCTGCTTCGTCTGCAAGCTCAACGCCTCCAGGCGAAGAGGACAAGCCGGAGGAGGTGGTGCACCCGTCCTGGGAACTCGTCCTCCCCCCCCGCTCACTACTTTTGATGACGGGCCCCTCTCGATATGGCTACACACATGCCATCCGGCCGCGCAAAACGGACATTATTGACGGCCAGGCGGTGCCGAGGCAGGGACGGTATTCCATCACCATGCGCAGCAGTCGGCGAGGAGACGAGATTGGCTGTGATTGCGCTTATCCGGGCGTGTGTGATGCCCGGATACGCGACGAGATGGCTGCGCGGGCGGCGGACTCGCGATGACAGTAGACTTACTTGACTTGTATCAAGACATCGGGTGGACTTCCAGGAATGGCAACGTCAAAACGCCCCGAGGTAACCAACAGGTAGGGTGTCTACCATGTCTTCCAGCAGCCGAATTACCAATACCGGGGAACACACACATAGTAAGCACATCATTGAGTACTTTCACATTTTTGTCACCATAAGTTTTACGGTCCTTCTTTTCCAGATCTCATTTCTATTGTTTCTAACAAACGAAACCCAGCACCTGAAAACTTTCTTCACCCCCTCTTTCTGTTTACTGCGGGCCTCACGGCTTGCAGAGGCTCGTCACAGTCCCAATCGCCACGCCCCCCTTTCCCTCTCCGGGAAACAAATACACGGCCGACCTCTCCCGATCCACCGCCCCTCCCCCTTCCCCATCAACAACCACATCCACAAACACGCCGTCCCCACTGCGTATCCCGCCCTCCCTCGCCGCCCGCGACCCCATCACCCGCGCCTCAATCTCCGGCTCCCTCAGCTCCCTGCTTCGCCCATGCGGGAACTCATACCCGCCCCCCGCCGCAGCCCGCATCCGCACCAGCCGCAGCGCCGCGCCGCGGTACGGCGTGCAGCACAGGCTGCACAGCCCGTCCCACGGGTACCGCACCTCGGCGCCGTCCCGCGCGCCGGCCATGGCGGCCTTGGTCTCGGGACAGGCCGCCTCGAGCCCGGGGTCCGCCGCGGCGGTGGGGATGCCGTGCTGCGCTTGGTAGGTCGCGCAGTGGACCCAGGCCGGGGCCGGGCGGTGCAGGGCGCTGGCCGGGGCGATGTGGAAGATGCGGTTGAGGTTGGGGGCGAGCGGGGTGGGGGGGATGTTGTCGGCGTAGGGGAGCAGCCAGATGTGGTGCGCGCAGGGTGTGGTGTTGGTCGCGCTGGGGGTGAGGGCGGAGGGGTTGGGGCAGATGCACCAGGGGTGGACGGGGACGTGGAGGCGGCACATGGTGGTTGGTTGTCTGTAGTGGTTATTTAGTGGTTTAAGTTGGTGGTGGTGTTGGTGTGAGTGAGTTGGGTTGTTGCCGGTGAGCGTGGATTGCTCGTCTAATATGTACACATCTGGACCAACCCATGATTTGAAACAACGATGTTGTTCTTTGAAGAATCTGAGATTAGAACAACATGTTCCCATACTCACACTCACCCGTAAAGACACGAAGGGTGTTTCAGGTAATTGTGTAAAGGTGTCCGAAAAACACCCGTCACTCAAAACTTGACCTTTCCAGACACATTTCTGCTGTGTCTTGAGACGACATGGTTTTGTTGATAGGGACCCGGCGAGCCCGAGTTTGGTACTTCGGGAGCATATCAGGCTCGCCGAATTCCGCGTTGCACCTGCAGCAAGTCCGGCCTCCCCCAAGTAAGTCCGAGTTCGCATAGTCCGTACCGCTGATATATTATTGGCCCGCTGCGTCACCCTCCCTCCCCTCTTCCCTCTCCTCCCAGACCAACCAACCCCCAACCACCACCGACCACCCACACCATCACCATCACAAAACAAACACAAAACACATTACCCCAACCACCACCACTAAATTTTAAAATGGCCACCCCCATCACAATCCCGCCCGCCCACCAGCACCTCCCCCCCTCATCCCTGATCCTCGTCACCGGCGCCAACGGCCTCATCGCCTCCCACGCCACCGACGCCCTCCTCGCCGCGGGCTTCCACGTCCGCGGCACCGTGCGCGCCCTCGCCCGCAGCGCCTACCTGACCCCGCTCTTCACGGCCCGCCACGGGCCCGGCCGGTTCTCCCTGCACGAGATCCCCGACGTCTCGCTCCCGGGAGCATGGGACGCGGCGGTGCGCGGGGTGGCGGGGATCGCGCACGTGGTGGGCGCGGTGGATCTGCACGTGCAGGACGCTGACGCGGCGGCGCGGGCGGAGGTGGTGTGGCAGGTGGGGCTGTTGGAGGCGGCGGAGAGGGCGGGGGTGCGGGCCGTGGTGTTTACGTCTAGTGCGTGGGCCGCGTGGACGCCGAGGGTTGGGAGGAGGGTGGTGCTGGATGGGGGGAGCTGGAATGAGGAGGCGGTTGGGTTGGCTAGGGATGTTGGGGGGGAAGGGGCTGGAAAGGGGATGGTGGGGTTTATGGCGTATAAGACGCTGGTGGAGAAGGGGGTGTGGGAGTGGGTTGAGAGAGAGAAGCCGCGGTTTGCATTCAATTCGCTGTTGTTGGATACGGTGATTGGGGAGTGCCTGGATCCGGTGAACCAGGGGATTCCGTCGACGGCGGGGATGGTGCATTGGGTTTGGGAGGATGTGCACGTACAAGTGCTGGAGATGATGCAACCGCAGTGGTTTGTGGATTGTCGCGATGCGGGAAGGCTGTATTTGGCGCTGTTGGCGACGGCGCCGGTGGTGGATAGGGAGCGCGTATTCGGGTTTGGCGGCCGGTACAGCTGGAGCAGGGTTGCCGAGATTCTGAAGGAGTCGTACCCCGAGCACGCGGACAAGGTGGCCAAGCTGAAGGACCAGGGATGGGACGAGACCGAAGTGCCGAATCAGAGGGGCGCGGAGTTGCTCGCGAGACTGGGCCAGACCGGTGGCTGGCGCGGTTTGGAGGAGAGCGTCAAGGAGAATGCGGAGAGCTGGCTGAAGCTGGAGACGGCGGGAGTGACGGACCACAAGTATTCCCAGTTTGGGAAGTAGTATCTATTCGAAGAAGACATTCCCTTGGTGCGTCGTATGGACCGAATCCCCTGCCACTGTCGATTCATGCCAGGGGATTATGCCACATCAACTTTTCTTCATCACCGCGTCCTCCAGTCCGCAAGCTGTCCTTCCGAATACGGACCAGCCCTCCGCACGAATCGCCGTCCCACCGCTCGGTTGCCCTGAACGGGCGGCGCGTACAAATGCCGTGTAGGTATGCGCTATCGTATCCCTGTGGCGGCCGTCGGCTGAGCACGGAGCAAGGCTCTTGGACTCGGATTCGCATGACCTTGTCCCGTCTATTGTGATGAATATCCCGGTATCTCCACTCCTTCAAGAGGGCGCCGGGTGCGGGTTGTTCCCAACTGTCTTGTAAAGACTGCGCAGCTCAAACGCCTCGTGTCCGCCTTCGGGAACCTCGCCGATGAGGCGTGCCGGCTGTCCCGCGACAATGCTGAAGCTCGGGATGACCATGTTTGGCGGGACCACGGTGCCGTCGAGAATGCGCACGTAGTCCTTGATGATGGCAAATTCGCCGATGGCCACCTTTGCGCCGATGTGTACGTGGTTCCCGATGGCGGCGGCTTGTATGACGGAGCCCTGGCCGACGAAGACATGGTCGCCCATTCGGAGAGGCATGTACGTGAATGCTCTGGCAAAACACCAGAAGTGTCAGCACATATCAGTCGTCTTGAGGTAACTGTGGGCACCGAGTGCATACCCCTTGTAAAGCCGTCCGGGCGGGCGCAAACAGCTGCCCCGACTCAAGAAGCAGTACCGTCCAATCGAGACAGCGGTGTTGTTGGGGGCCGCGCCGCTCGCGGACTGGGACGACGCCTGGATTGTACGGATCAGATCGCCGCGGATCATGACCTCGGGCTGGATGACCGTCTTGCCGCCGAGCATGATGTTCTGGGTGCCGACGAGCGTGGCCTTGCGCGCCACCTTGTTGCCCGTGTCCTGTGCGCGCGACGTCAGGGAGTGTCGGATTAGCGTTGGCGCATCGGGGAGCTTACCGTCTCGATGTACTCTCCTTTCGGCGCCCTTTTTGACATGACTGCGGATATTTGTCGTCGGATATACTGATGGTCTCGGTTCGGTGGGCTTCGAGTGGTATCGTTGCGCTCAGTCAACTGCAGTTGTTGTTTGCTTCGTTACTTTTTGGTCGTCAATTCGAGGTTCAGCGGGTCACTTTCCCATGGATTGGTGCCGTGGTGCTGTACAGAGTTGCCTACAGATGTACAGGGGCACAGCGGCAGGGGTCCCTTGCTCGCCCAGGGCCTGCCTTGGCGCACATCTTCCCCTGAAGATTCACCTCTTGGCATGGATCTCAGAGGCTCGAGGTGCATCCAGTGTCTTGTGTGCCGCATCACCACCTGGAATATCCGACACTGAAGGATGGCGCCAGCAAACCCGCCGCTTCAAGTGGCGGGCTGCCAGCCATCAAGGCTCTGCCGACAAAGATCACAACCGAAACAGAGTTCAATTGCTACTTTCCTACTTATCCACTGACCATTCCAGCTCCATCCCATCATCATCGCGTTGACAAATGTCATCCACGTCCCTAGATCTCCAGGAGAGCAAGGGAAGCCCGAATGCGCCCGAGATGAAGTTTCAGGGCGTAGCCGTTACATCCACCAGCCTGTCAGACGATGCCCTCTCTATTTCCGACTTGTTCCGCGAATTGCAAGAGACCAACCGCCTCCTGAGAGCCATGGCTTCACAAAAGGATATGGGGCCTGCACTGATGCCGACAGCATTGGTTCACGACGAGGCCTATTCCCATTCCCCTTCCCAGTCGACACCGGACCCGGAACTGGTTAGAACGAAAGCACGGCAGCTTGTGGAGGAACTCGCGTAGTCCACATTTAGTTCTAGCAACAAAGAGTATCTGGAGATTTTCCGTGACCTGACTCTGCGACTAATATCGAGACCGGAGCTCGGGAAAGGGCAGACCAGAAGAGGTGCGCTTAATACCAGGACCAGGGGCCAGGTCCCAGTGGTAGTCAGGTCGGCAGACTCCCTAACCTGGACGTCCAGCTGCTCCTCGGAGCTCCTCTGGAGCCGGAGGGCCGAAATCACGGAACAAACACTGCCTTTGACTGCCCAAGAACTTGATCACTTGCGTCGGCAATGGCCCGTCCAGTTCGGCCTCGACCAATTGACGCAGAGGGTCTCGAGAGGCTCCGGATGGATTCTTGGGAATAGTCCCAGGCACAACGGTGCACTTTGCGCCTCCCCTTTGTTCTATGGTCCCTGCCGCAATGTCTTGCCCGCAGATGCCATTCTAGACGTGTCCCAGAAGGGCGAATCCATGGCTTCCATGGTACCAGCAGCAGACTTGGAGAGTCCCGGCTCACTGTGGTACGTTTCTCACCCTCAGGGGGCCTCTGCTACCCACCTCGCTAACCAGACGCAGGCATTTCACAACTCCGATTTGGGCGGATGGTGTCTTGCCCCTGCGCCGCCTGGCGCTCGTGGCCGCAGTGTGTCTCGTGAAGCCCGACGACATGGAGACGGTACGCGACTTCCTCCACGAATAATCCCCAAACCAGCGGCTAACTGTCATGACAACGCAACAATCATTGTTCGGCACACCCCTTTTCGAGGCCGAGGAACAAGCCGAGACGGTCTCACGGTTCAAGATATCCACCGTCATCGTCTGCGTCATCACATACACGCTCTCCTTACTGCTTATATGGCTTGCAGGCAAGTGGGACATTGCCGAGTCACTCTACCGAGAAGGTTGGTCGTTTTGGTCAGGGCCCTGGGCTCGATTGGGGGGCCAGAGTGTGGGTACGTCCGGCTTTGGGAGCAGCGAGAAACTGCATGGCTCCTCGGATGATACGAGGAGTATGAGCGTCTGAGGGGAAGTCAATGGCATGGACTTCCGACACTTGCGGCTGTCTACAGTGCCTCCCGCTCAGCAATGCGAACCGGCCTTGGCCCATACCGCGGCCTCGTACCCGTCCATCCACTCGACATATTCCTCCCCGGCATTCGCCCACCCCTTGATACCCCCAGCAAGCGCGAGACTTTCCATGGTTGTGTCTCCGACACTGGCGAGGTGGTCGGCCAGCCAGGCCGTTGCTCGGCTTCCGCGGCCGGTGGATGACCCTTGCGGCGTGTCAGAGGATAGAACCCGCATGCTGACAGACAATGAAGGGTACAAACCGCAGTAAAATATGATTTTGCGCAGACCGGCGGCCCGCAGCGTGGCGTAGACGGCCGGCAGGGTCGGGTAGAGGCTCTGCGCGGGGAGGTTGATGGAGCCGCGGATTGTGCCACCCTGGATCCGTATCAGAGAACCTCTGCGAGAATTGTGGTTTTTATACCGCATCTTGGCCAGAAGCTGCCCCCTGTACTTAGGGGCAACTTCGGGCGGGGTTCACGCAGCTTACCTCAAAGTCATTCCGCCGGAGATCAACCAGGACGAAATCCCTGCTGCCGATGGGCGACGCCTTGAGCATGGCGAGGACTTGTTCGCGCGAGATGGTGGCTGCCTCGGATGTGGGGGCGGGGTATGCCGCATGCCATGGTGCTGCGGCCGCTGCCGCTGCCGGTGTGTCGTTCGGGTTGGTGGGCGCTGTGCTCGCCATGGTGAGAGTCTGTGTTTGATGTTGGGGGTGTTATGATTTGCTCTCGAGGCGTTTGTGGAGTTGAAGATTGTCGGTTCGAGGGAGGGATGCAGACGAGAGGCGCTGGACTCACGAGTCTTGGTGTGCGGCCCACAGGCGACTGCCAAGACCTGTCTGTCACTGCAGAACGGCGATTGGTTGGCTGCGGCATGGGGTCCTTGGCAGTGAGATCTGCGGTTTCGGATGTCTTCTTCTGCAGCTCGCAAGTTCGAGTCCCGGATGGGTTGGCTGAGCTTTTTTCTGTTCCGTTTCTTTTAGCCGCCGAGACGATCCGTTATACACTGACTGGCCGACAGAAAGTCTAGGTACACCTGCGGGACTCGTCAGTGTCATTGTCTGTCACAGTCCACGCGGCAGCGGAAGGGGCGGATCTGTGGTGTGAACCGGGGGAGGACCGGGGGAGGGACGCATCGAAGGGGCGGTCCATGGCATAGCTTTCATCCCATCGCAAACCCCGTCCCACGACCCCGCCATTCCAGCTCCCGACAGACCAGTGCAATAAGTACTAGTTCCAACTTCCTCAACATCACCCCTCCTCCCCGGTGGTCAAATGGTCACCGGGGGGGGTGTGTGGAGAAAGACCCGCGGCCTCCCGACAGGCCGCGGGTTCGAACCCGAAGTAACAACCCTTGTCGTACATCCCGCATCGGCGGGTTAGAGGGTTTTCGTAGCCAGCTACCTCCCTTCCACTGATGAAGGGGGCTAGTTGGTGAGCTTTTTTTTTTCCCTTTCCCTGCTCAAGAATTGACGTTATCCAGGAGAGGCGAGGAAACCCGCCAACATTATCAACATTACGGAGCGTCAAGTCTACATGAGTCCCAAAACCCAAATCCTGTCACTAGGTTTACCCCGCCGTGCCTAAAGACCTCTATCTATTTTCGCTTTTAACGATTGTTCTAGTGTATATGTAATAATAGAAACTAGATTGTTATAAGCAATATTATATTACATTTACGATATTAAGCTTTATTCTATTAGAGAATTCTTAATTATACTAATTAGTTTATTATTAGTATAACTATATTACTATATAGTAAGACTACTAAACTACTTTAATATATATATATAGATAATATACTTTAGGAAAAATTATATAGTACTATAACTAAATAC